>CM035412.1:116892238-116999738 GCA_020310875.1 Ceratopteris richardii | reverse complement strand
TGTATGTGTGTATGTGTGTGTGTATATGTGTGTGTATGTGTGTGTGTCTATGTGTATGTGTGTGTATCTATGAGTATGTATGTGTTTATTTGTGTGTATGTGTCTATGTGTGTGTATGTGTCTATGTGTGTATGTGTATGCATGTATATGTGTGTGTATGCATCATTATGTGTGTATGTGTCTATGTGTGTATGTGTCTATGTACGTATGTGTGTGTGTATGTGTGTGTGTCTATGTGTATGTGTGTGCGTCTATGAGTGTGTATGTGTTTATGTGTGTGTATGTGTCTATGTGTGTGTATGTGTCTGTGTGTGTATGTATATGCATGTATGTATGCATATGTGTGTGTATGTGTGTGTATGCATTATGTATGCATATGTGTGTGTATGCATTATGTATGTGTATGTATGCATGTAACTATGTATGTATGCATATGCATATGCATTATGTATGCATATGTATGCATGCATGTGTATGTGTGTGTATGTCTTTCTATGTGTGTGTGTATGCATATATGTGTGTGTATGTGTGTATGTGTGTGGGTATATGTGTGTGTATGGGTGTATGCATGTGTATGTGTGTGTATGCATCATTATGTGTGTATGTGTGTGTGTATATGTGTGTATATGTGTGTGTATGTGTGTGTGTGTGTCTATGTGTATGTGTGTGTTTCTATGAGTGTGTATGTGTTTATGTGTGTGTGTGTCTATGTGTGTATGTGTGTATGTCTCTATGTGTGTATGTGTATGCATGTATGTATGCATATGTGTGTGTATGCATGTGTATGCGTGTGTATGCATCATTATGTGTGTATGTGTCTATGTGTGTATGTTTGTGTGTGTGTATATGTGTGTGTGTATGCGTATGTGTCTATGTGTATGTGTCGCTATGCATCTATGAGTGTGTATGTGTTTATGTGTGTGTATGTGTCTATGTGTGTGTATGTGTCTATGTGTGTGTATGTGTCTATGTGTGTATGTGTATGCATGTATGTATGCATATGTGTGTATGTGTGTGTATGCATTATGTATGCATGTGTGTGTATGCATTATGTATGTGTATGTATGCATGTGCATTATGTATGCATTTAAGTATGTATGTATGCATATGCAATATGCAATATGCATGTATGTGTATGTGTGTGTATGTCTCTCTATGTTTCTGTGTATGCATATATGTGTGTGTATGTGTGTATGTGTGTATGTGTGTGTATATGTGTCTGTATGTGTGTATGCATGTGTATGTGTGTGTATGCATCATTATGTGTGTATGTGTCTATGTGTGTACGTGTGTGTGTGTATATGTGTGTGTATGTGTGTGTGTGTGTCTATGTGTATATGTGTGTATCTATGAGTGTGTATGTGTTTATTTGTGTCTATGTGTGTATGTGTATGCATGTATGTATGCATATGTATGTGTATGCATATGTATGTGTATGCATATGTATGTGTATGCATGTGTATGTGTGTGTATGCATCATTATGTGTGGAAGTGTCTATGTGTGTGTGTGTGTATATGTGTGTGTGTGTTTCTATGTGTATGTGTCGCTATGCGTCTATGAGTGTGTATGTGTTTATGTGTGTATATGTGTCTATGTGTGTGTATGTGTCTATGTGTGTATGTGTATGCATGTATGTATGCATGTGTGTGTATGTGTGTGTATGTGTGTGTATGCATAATGTACGCATATGTGTGTGTATGCATTATGTATGTGTATGTATGCATGTAAGTATGTATGTATGCATATGCATATGCATTATGTATGCATATGTATGCATATGTATGCATGTATGTGTATGTGTGTGTATGTCTCTCTATGTCTGTGTATGCATATATGTGTGTGTATGTGTGTATGTGTGTGTATATGTGTGTGTATGTGTGTATGCATGTATATGTGTGTGAATGCATCATTATGTGTGTATGTGTGTGTGTGTATGTTTGTGTATGTGTGTGCATGTCTATGTGTATGTGTGTGTGTCTATGAGTGTGTATCTGTTTATGTGTGTGTATGTGTCTATGTGTGTGTATGTGTCTATGTGCGTATGTGTATGCATGTATGTATGCATATGTGTGTGTATGTGTGTGTATGCATTATGTATGCATATGTGTGTGTATGCATTATGTATGTTTGTATGTACGCATATGCATATGCATTATGTATGCATATGTATGCATGTATGTGTATGTGTGTGCATGTCTCTCTTTTTGTGTGTATGCATATATGTGTGTGTATGTGTGTATGTGTGTGCGTATGTGTGTGTGTATGTGTGTGTATGTGTGTGTATGTGGGTATGTGTGTATGTGTGTGTATGTGTATGTGTATTTGTGTGTGCATGTGTATGCATTCTGTGTGCATGTGTGTATACAACATTATGTGTGTATGTGTGTATATCTGTGTGTATATGTCGCATAAGAGATACAGGCATCGCTTATGCGATGAATGCCCATAAAAAAAAATCCAAAAATAGGACCGTCGCATATGCAATGCTAGCGTCGCATAAGCGACGGTGCTCATTTTTTTTTCAATTCGGGGACGTCGCTATGCCCCCCTATTTCTTGTAGTGTTCACCTAACTTCTATCTAGATCACCGTATAAGTTCCTTATGGGGAGTGCATGGGTGGATAGAACCATTCATCTATTTTTTAGTGTTTGCTTTCCATTCTATTAGAGTTATGAGTTTCAGTTGAATAGAGTTGAGTTCATTTTCTTCTCATGTCTAGTCCACTTTCCATTATAAAAACATCTCTTGTGTTATTCCCATGAGAAGAAATATCTCTATTTCTCTCTAAGCTTTATCTAATATATGTGTTGTGATAGTTTCTACATGGTATTGGAGTTGCACCACTAGTCGTTATTGATCAATCATTTTGTTTTTCTTATAGAAAATGGGAAACAACCTAGGAAAGTAATATTTATAGGGGAAAGAGATATTGGATAACCCATGTTGACCAATGAGGAGATCCCACATGTAATTGTATTCAGATTCTCAATGGTCAATTGATGTGGACCAATGAAATCATGACATGTTCACTATGCTTTCACAATGGTCAACTGATGTGGACAAATGGAAAAGTGTCAAGTCCGAAGATACTTGGGACTCCCAATTGTGAGTTGATTTTGGCCAATCAAAAGGTTCCATAAGGCATCAATGTTCATCTTCCCAAGAGAGCCTATATAAGATCCTCCATTCATTTGTGGCATTTTGTCTTTGCTCTGTCAAGTCTTTATCATGATCCTTTCATCCAAGGAATTTAGCACTCTATCGAGGAAGGATCATCCTCAACTCTCTCATTTAGGAAAGGTGAGATATGCAATCTTTCCTTATTGAGATCTCTCTTTCTATCCAAATGTGGAGATTTATTTATAAAAACATGTTAGTCTACATGATTCTATCGACATGAACAATACAAGGGATTAGGGGCATTGATGAAACTATAATGGCCCTATTTGCTTGAACTATTTGTGTCCATTGAGAATAGTTTTTAGGTGTATACTTCCTTTTTTGTGAGTGTTTAGAATTTTTTCTCTTTTTTTTTGTTTTGAACTACACATTGCACTCTTTTTTGAGGGTAAACAAGACACAAATAATTCAAGGAATTAGGGAAATCTGAGGATGGCCCCAATCACTTGAATTGGTTGTTTCTTTTATCTTCTCTTACCTTTTGAACTTTGATACATTTCATTCCTCAAATGCTCGACATGAAGCTTATTATCTATTTTAAAGTCTTATCCTTTGTTATGCTAGTATGGGACGTGTTTCTTTGGACACGACCAATTCAAGTGATATGGTTGATCAGAGAACCTCGGATGGCCCTAATCACATGAATTAGTCATGTCTTTTATCTCTTTCTACCTTTTAAATTTTGATATATTTCTTCTATCAAATGTTGTATATGAAGCTAACTATGTATTTGAAAGTCGTGTCCTTTGTATATTGAGTAAGTGAGTTTCTTTTTTGGATACAAACAATTCAAGTTGAAAAGGAAATCCAAGGACCTGGATGGACCTAATTACTTGACCCGATTGTTTCTTTGATCTCCTCTTACCTTTAGAAATTTGATACATTTCTTTCCTCAAATGTTCCACATGAAGCTTAGTCTCTATTTTAAAGTCTTATCCTTTTTTTTTGTCATAATGGTACATGTTTTTCTTGGCATGAGCAATTCAAGCGATTAGGGAATTGGAGAACCTTGGTGGCCCTAATCACTTGAATTAGGCTTGTCTTTTATCTCCTACCATCTTTTCCATTTTGATATATTTCTTGCATCAAATGTTGTGTACGAAGCTAACTATGTATTTGAAAGTCATGTCTGTGTGTAGTCGATAAGTGACGTTTTTTCAACATGAACAATTCAAACAACTAGGGCAATGAGATAACTTTGGATGGCCTTAGTTACTTGAATTGGTCGTGTGTTTTTTCTCCTCCTACCTTTGCTTTTTTATTTTTGACCTTGCATTTTGTTTAAGCAGAGAACACTTGTTTCTACCCTCGTTTCAGGTAGATGATGGCGATGAAAAGCAAACTACTAGAAATATTTACAAAAATGAAGAGGAGGATAAAGGGGAAACTTCTATAGAGAACCCAAAAAGAGAGAATAATACACCAATACCTAGAAGTAGAATGTTTCTCAGAAGTTCTATACCACAAAAAGGGTTAGATATCATGCCAAGACATTAAGGAAAATTAGAAGAGCACAAAGGCTTATGGGACCCCTCATCCCCAAGCTTTCTTTCATGAGAGATGTAAAAGTCATCTCCTTCAAGCATTGATCTTTGATGTGCACAACCTCATTTTTGAATGTGAGATAGAAAACCCAACCATACTATATCCCAGGTTTCATGTGATCTTACATATCCCATCGTTATTCATGAATTTGGGAATTATAACACATTAGGATTGAAGCATGCCAAAACACTAAAGAAAATTGTCTACTTGTCCTATTTTGTATCTAGAGACCCTGTTTTGATTGATATCAAGTATATCTCAAGCAAGACCAATTCAAGCCATTAGGCTCATGTGAAAATTTAGATGGGCCTAATCTCTTGAATTATTTGTGTCGTCTATCTCCTCTTACCTTTGGCATTTTGATACATTTATTCCCTCAAATGCTGTACATGAAGCTTATTCCCTATTTCAAATTCTTATCCTTTATTATGTCTCTATGGGATTTTTTTCTGACATGAACATTTCAAGCGATTATAGCAATTAGAGAACCTCAGATGGCCCTAATTGCTTGAACTAATCATGTCTTTTATCTCCTTCTACGTTTTCAATTTTTATATATTTATTCCCTCAAATGCTTCATATGAATCTAAGTAGGTATTTGAAAGCCTTATTCATTGTGTACTCAATAAGGGAGATGTGTTTTATGGACATGACCGATTCAAGAGATGGGCAATTTGGGAAATTTGGATGACGTTAATTTCTTGAATTGATTGTGTGTTTTATCTCCTCCTACCTTTGCTTTTCTTTTGTCCTTTCATTTCCTCTAAGTAAAGCAAACTCCGTTGTATCCCTCTTTTAGGTGGATCATGGCTAGGACAAAGTAGACTGCTAATTAGAGTTACACAAATGAAGAGTGGGATCAAGGGACAACTTCTATAGAGAATAGATAAACGTAGGATTAAACCATGATTACCCAGAACGAGAGTGTTGCGCAAAAGACCCATACCAAGGAAAGGGTCAAATATCATGTCAATTAATTAGGAAAATAAGGAGACCACAAAATTTTATGGGACCTCTCACACCTACGCTTCCATTCATGAGAGGGGTAAAAGACATCTCTTCCAACATATTCTCTTTGATGTTTACAACCTGATTTCTCAATGCGAGATCGAAAACCAAATCGCTTGTATGCTTGCAACACTATCTTGATCCTAAAGATAGTATATATCTAGTGTTCTAAGTTGAAATCATTGTTTCTAAATTTGTATCTTGGCTACTTCTTGTATACATTGGTTTCCTTATAGTTTTCTGAAGTTAAGCAAGATTTGAAGTGCTCTCTCTAACATTTATGAGATTTATTCACCTCTCTCATATCCACTAAAAAAATTGCTAGGTGTTTAGTAGGTTCTCTTCTGTGTTATAAGTGTAGTTTTATGTTGGAGTTTGCGGTTTGCAGAAGCACACAAACAACACAAGGAAGAAGAAGAAGAAGAATCTTGGAGCACAACACACAATATTAAATGTATTACCAAGTGAATGTACAAAGATAAGTAATGTGTTAGGATTATAGGTATATACAAGACAAGGGAAAAAAAACCTTTTAAAGATGGAAAAAATTTCCCGAATCTTCCTAAGTGTGTTCACAAACATCACTTTTGAAATATATCAACAAATCCCCCCTTGGAGTGATGTGGTGAACAAGGGCCTGACACTCATGTATTAGGAAGTGCCAAGCTATGAGGAATCAATCCACAAAAGGAAGTAATCTCAAAGCCTTGCAGAAAGCTTCAAATGTATCCCTAGGTAGAGCCTTTGTGAAATCTTTTGCAAGGTTCTCTTGTGTGGGCACATATGCCAAACTGATCTCTCCAATATAGAACCTCTCCATGACATAATGATAAGTCACCTCAATGTGCTTAGTGCAAGCATGGAACATAGGGTTCTACACAAGTGCTTATGTGTTGTGACTCTCAATGAAGATGGTGGATTCAAAAGACTGGTCAACACCCAAATCAACCAAAAGCTGTCTAAGTGACACACACTCAATTGTCACTTTGAAAGCTGCCCTATACTTAGCCTCACAACTGGAAGTGGCCATAGCGCGTTGCTTCTTTCTCAACCAAGATATGCATGAGCTACTAAGCATGAAGCAGAAACCACTAGTAGACACATGAAGTGCTAGTACCCAAATCAGATAATTCAAATGAGCCTTAGCTTGCTCCATCAACCTCCCTCAAAATTGAGTTTTATTCTTTAGCATGATCCAGCCTTTGAGCTTCTAACATTAATCATCCAAAAACTAGGGGCCACTCATTTTACCCAACAACCCAACTATGAATTCATTGTTTTCTCACATGATGCTTCCCTTTGTTGTGTTAATAATTTAATGTTTACAAATTTTTCTTGGATCTTGTAAAATGAATATATTATGCTTAGAACTCACCTGATACCCTATTTCGACCACTTGAGCAAATCAAATGACAGCCTGCTGATTGTGTTTTTTTCATAAAATCAAATGATAGAAGACATCAATAGGGGGATTTGTGTGTATATATATATATATATATATATATATATATATATATATATATATATATATATATATATATATATATATATATATATATATATATATATATATATATATAAGAACATAAGCAGGAGGATGTCATTTGCGACAAGGCACTATTATAAGCTAGAAACGTTTGCATTTTCTCCTTGTTTGAGATAGGCATGAACGATGGAATCGTGACCAAAATATAACATGTTCTATGCAATTCTCAAAGAAAGTAGAATATTTAATGTAATTATTTGCGTGATCTGGCACCATATACGAAGCAAATGAGGATTTATATTTTGTGATATCAAGTTGGTTTTACATAGTAAAGAGACACAGAAATCTTCTAGCTAGGGATTAGAATTCAGCTAGGAAGGCCCGAGGGTGCAAACATGTAGATGGCAAGGATACGATAGGAAACCTAAATTAAAGAGAGTTATAAAGAATGCTAATGATATTTTCCTTACCATCATGGGAGGTTCTTTTATTTTTTATCTTTGTAATTCTTCAGAAATTCTTACAATTATATATCCTATGGTGTATGGGAGAAGGAGACTTCTTACAATTATATATTCTTATAATTGACCATTCTATGAAACTACGTACAACGTGCAATTATTTCGTGATATTTGTTCGACTTTAAATTTCATTGAAGCTGGAGTTATATTTTGCGTTTTCTGCGTTTAGGTTTTCCTGTATGATCATCTTAGCAAGAACTCAGTGTGTAATCGAGCGGGCATGGTTTAACAGATGTGCCTTGTACTCCTAGGTAGATGGTCAGGGTTCAAGTCCCGCCCGGAGCTGGATGCCTCAGAGTTCCCCAAGATGGGTGTCTCTACCTTACGAGGTTGGGTGTGTGTGTTTTTCCAAATTCCTTGTACTCTCAGAAAGAAAAAAAAAAAAATCAGCGTGTTACCATCGGGGTGGGCTGAGTGGAGATTTTTATGAGGTGATTCCTTTCACATGACTTTCAACATGGCGAGAGAGAGAGAGAGCTCTTGTGACAGGCTTGCACGTGAACAGAGATATGGACAGTAAGAGCTCTTTCAGGACTTGTACGCGGCAACGAGAAAGAATGGACTGAGCAAGGGAAACATCAGTACGTGCAGAACTTGAAAACCCAGCCTCCGCGTAGCTTAATCTGTATTCTTTTTAATTATGATCATGTCTGTCATTTTTTTCCCTTAACCTGTTCTTTCTCTGTTTTTCTAGAAATAAAACAAAGATATACTATTAATATAGGACGATGGAGCTAGAAAAAAAACAAAAATATACTATTAATGTCAATGGATATTATATACTTTAAATTTATTTTATGGACATTATATATTTGTAAATCGATTTTGAAAGGTCTCTCAAAGTCTACCAAAATAGATTCCTTGGAATTACAGAGAGAACATGGTTGATATTCACATGGAAATCTTTAGGTTTCTCACAAGTTATGAAATTTTAATATCAAAACTTTACAAGTCCATCAACAAAGATCAACTGGAAATACACACACAACATGATAGATAGTAAATGCAATGTGCTTGGGTTCCTTAAAATTTATTCTCTACACAGCTATACTAAAAACCAGAATATCAAAAGAAATAGATAGATTGATAGCTAATCAGCGTGTGAAAGATTAGAGTAAGATAGAGCACATTTGGTCATTGCTTACGATCGTGTAGAGATAAGCACCATAGTGGTAGGTTTATCTCAATGTATAACTAATTAACAAATTGCATTGGAGTTCCGAATATCTTTTACAACTTTCCTTTGGTTTTTTGCTACGGAATATGTACAAATCAAGCTCGGCATTGGAAAGATAGCATCAGAGAGTATTGTAGACTCTCTCCAAATCTAATTGATTCAAATGAAAACTAACCAAACACAACTAAAACTTGTGAAAATGTCTTTCAGTGACTGATAGTGATGTGTTAGTACTAAAATGGGATAATCTATCATGATCCTTCCAGCAATCTACATCAAGATTGAGTTTTTTTCTCTACAAGATCCAGCCTTTGAGCTTCTAACATTAATCTTCCACACAG
This sequence comes from Ceratopteris richardii, assembly GCA_020310875.1. Lineage (NCBI taxonomy): Eukaryota > Viridiplantae > Streptophyta > Polypodiopsida > Polypodiales > Pteridaceae > Ceratopteris > Ceratopteris richardii. Next base: position 116,990,478 of record CM035412.1, on the reverse strand, counting down.
ATGGGCCCACTTTGTTTAGCCAACAATCCAACTATAGAATCATTGTTTTCTCACATGTCGCCACCCTTTAATTTGTTGTCACGATGTTTTGATGTGCATATACAACATCCTTCCTTACTCTTTTAAAATTAATCTTTTACCCTCTTTAGACCCCTTGAGAAACACAAATGAGAGCCTCCTGATTGTTCCATCGCTACACATCAAAAGAAGAAGATATCAGCAGGTTGACACACACACATACATACACACACACGCATACATATATATATATATATATATATATATATATATATATATATATATATATATATATATATATATATATATATATATATATATATATATATATATATATAAAATATAAGATGTCCTATGCAATTCAAGGGAGTAGATTATTTATTACAGTTATTGGTGTGATCTTGGACCATATACGAAGACGACATAGATTTATAGCTATAAAGTTGGTGTTATATAGTTAAGGATTTGATTTTACAAGAACCATGTGGACTCGTCTTTTACAAACACCGCTACTTAAAAAGACGTGGATTTATCTATGCACATACAGCGTTCTTTATTTCGTGATATATATACGAATTTCAACGTTATTCAATCTGAAGATGGTTTACCTTTACGTACTCGATCGTTGGATGTAGCCTCTTAGCAGACATTACGATTGGAATTACCCTCTTATCGTACCATGGGGACATGTCTTGAGTTGATTGAAAAGTGGTGAATGTTATGAGGTGACCCCTTTCACATGACTTTCAACATGGCGGATGGAGAGAGAGAGAGAGAGTTCTTGTAGCAGACTTGGACGTGGAAGGAGATATATCAAGAACAGAGTTCCATCCTCCACATAGCAATACTAGATCTCATAGCCAATATGCCTTAATCCGGTACATACCTTGATGAAGGTCTTTCTCTGTTAGTCTACTTTCTTATAAGACGATGGGGCAAGCAAGAAAACGATGCGTATATGAATCCAATATCCATCTCTTACACAAAATGTTTATATGTCACAAACTGTTTATATGTCCATCTCTTACACAAAATGTTTCAGATTTGGAGCTAACGGTTGAAAGGGTATGTCAAAATAGAAACTTAATTACAGTCTCTCAACCTGACTCTCATGTAAAATGTCCCTAAGCGTCTCTCAGCCTCACTCTCATGTGAATCATAGATTCCTTCGTACAATGCTACACAAGTGATTGATATCTCTTTACGTGCAGTCAACAATAAATTGCATGGATCTGTATGTCATTTTCAGACATAACTACACTCTAATATTAAAATATTAAAAGAATGACATCACTAATTTTTTTTGGGGACATTAAGCATCACGTGAGCAACCCAAATGACAGCCTTCGGAATGTGCTTTAGCTGCATGTGTTCCATGTGCTTGTCGAATTCACTGCTCTATGTTTTTTTTTATCCAAACATTTCCTTGGAGCTTCGTTAATAATAAGATACTAGAAAACACATTCCTTTCATGAGATGCGTGAATGAATGACATGTGGTTGCTATAAGTAATATCTATGTACTAAAAATCTTTAGGACTTGCATAGATTCGTGTGCATGTTTTGAAAGCAGATATGGTTTTGACTTGATGAATTGATATTTTAAAACTAGATTGGTTTCAATATTAGTTATTGTATCGGTTTCTATATTTTTATTAATCTATTTGCTAATATGCGTTTGCAAATTGACTTTGATTTCCATGCGCATAGGGTGCATTGGTGTTAAATTGGATTCTTTCACCAAAGTTTAATCTTTATTTCTTCCTCTTAGTCCTTATCGATTGTTTCAATCTTCTTCTCTTATTTTGTTGATGTTCAACCTCCTTCCTCCTATTTCTCAATCTCTATCATGTCTATATACAAACAGATAGACACATATGCATAAACATATTGTGTATATATATATATATATATATATATATATATATATATATATATATATATATATATATATATATATATATATATATATATATATATATATATATATATATAGAGAGAGAGAGAGAGAGAGAGAGAGAGAGAGAGAGACTATATACAAACCTATAGACATATATGCATAAACATATTCTCTCTCTCTCTCTCTCTCTCTCTCTCTCTATATATATATATATATATATATATATATATATATATATATATATATATATATATATATATATATATGTATATATATATATATATATATATATATATATATATATATATATATATATATATATATAGAGAGAGAGAGAGAGAGAGAGAGAGAGAGAGAATATGTTTATGCATATATGTCAATATGTTTGTATATAGTCTCTCTCTCTCTCTCTCTCTCTCTCTCTCTCTCTCTCTCTCTCTCTCTCTCTATATATATATATATATATATATATATATATATATATATATATATATATATATATATATATATATAGATATATATATATATATATATATATATATACGAGAAAGGCATACTTCTAAGGTAAGATCGAATTCTCATTACAATTTGGCTCAAAAAAAGAACAAAATGAGAAGGAAGCACCCTCAAGATGCAACATTTCATTGGAGGACAAAGGCTCATGTGCAAGGTACTCCTACTACTTCAAAGATGAATGTAGATACAGAGCAAGAAGCATCCAAGAAGATGGCAACTATGGCTCAGAAGAGAATCGGGAAGAAAGACACTAGGACTTTAAAGAGGTTTGATGACATGAGGAAGGAAGTAAAAAGAAGGACTTATGGCCAACATTCAGGGGCCAAACTAGAAGATTTTGATGAGGACACGACACCCCTGGACAACACTTCCATGGTGGAGTCTAATTCAATCTAGCTCGTACCATAATCCAGTTGCTTGGTGGTTTTCTAAGATGATATCCTTGTTTTTCTTCAAACTTCACATTCTGCAACATTGATTCTTCTTCATTGAGAGATGCAACACCAATACTTATCTCATGCTTTAAGATTGGCTCCATTTTCCATTCTGCAGAGATCTTTGGAAACAGAAACCCCTTAGGTATGAGTAAATCATTGGATGTATCCTAGGGTGCCTCGACATGGTCTATCTTAAACAACATCCAAATAGTTATTAACTTTTGCTTGTTCACCTGGAGAAAGAATGGTACTGATCTTGTTTGGTGTAAATTGACCATAGAGGTCAAAAGGCTCACTTGGTGTTCTTTGCCTCTCTATAGATATGTGCAAAAATTGGTTTCGACTCCTTTGCTCTAAAAAAGGGGTTGGTTTTCCTTCTACACAATCTTCATTTACCTCACATATTTTCATTATACAACATTCTACAATCCCCATCATTCAATTTAAATCTGCACCATCTTCTTGAGGTAAAGAAGGCATTACCTGTGGATCTACTATATATCAAGTTTCCTTTGCATTGTCACACCCCTCCTTTAAATGTATATATAAGATAGAATTGCTTTTTGTGGAAATCCAAAACTAGTTTCTTCCCCAATCTTGTAGTGCTTTTGCTTGTCTCAACCAGGGTCTTCCCAAAAGTAGAGGATAAGATGTGTCCAATGCTAAGGAAATAACAACAAAGTCTAGAAGAAAGTGACAACCCTGTACTACCATAAGTACCTTTTCAACAATGTTGAGTGGTGCAACCCGATGTTGATGTGTTAATGTGACTCTGAAGGGTGCCACCTTGGTGGGGTTGAGTTTTAGTTTCTTCATTATGAAATTTTGCATCAAATTAATGCTAGAGCCTCAATCTATAATAATAGGAGTCAGAGCTTCATCTCTTATAAAGATAGATAATCTTGAGGTTCGATAGTCACCCAAGTGTGCAGGAGAAAAGTCAATCATGAGTCCATCTATACTGGATGGTGGGCTCAAGTAGGCAGAGTGTATAACCTTGAACACGACACTTCTTAGTTTTGAATCCATTTTTATGAGTTTGTAGGGACTAACCTTATGATGAATGCCACTCAAGATTTCTTCAATTTTACCCGATTTGGCTATTCCTACGAGCTTGCGGGTTGGTCTTTTAGCAAAGTAGTCACCATATCATAAGCTCCTTCAATGTCTGCTTGACCCTTCCAACTAGCTTTCTTTTCCTCTTCTCTATCCTTGAGTCCATTGAGTCCATGTTGTTCCTCCCTGTAGCTTGCTACTGGTTGCATGGCTCTAGTCATCATGGGCAATGAAGAAGATCAAAGAGCATAAGACTGGGTAGTCATACCTTCTTCTTGTGGGGAAGCTACAATCCTGTGAACTAGAGTAGGGTGGTTTCTTGGGCAATCTCTGGTATATTGATTCTTAGCATCTAGACAATGCAAAAAGGGAGGTGCACCTTTTGGTAAGGAGCACCTATTTTGCATATGGCCATATTCTCCATGGTAGTAACACATTAATGACCTATTATACCTTGGTTGACTTGGGCATGTAATGAGGGATCTAGCCTTGTATGACTAGAGTGCTCGTGATCTCTCTCATATTTGTGCAATCTTGCCTCCCTGCATAACTTGTACATGCTTCCATTTTTATTCATCATCATTTCTGTTGTTTTCAAAAAAAGTCAGAGTAGAAAATAAATAATTTTTAACCTTGTCTTTTTTCTTAGAGGCAACAAGAAAAAAGTTTAAATTAATGAAGGGCATATATTGTACAAGGGGAAAGATATGCACCCCACCCACCAAAAAAGGAAAAGTTATAAGTTACACATCATGAAAAACATTTTGGGGCAATGCAACTGAAGAATCAGGGCTTTTCCACCTAGAAGGAGGGTGAGAGGAAAAAATTTCTTTTTTGGAAATACAATTGTGGGAAGCATCCCTAATAGCTTTGAGGCACTCAAAACGAGAACAACAAGTCTTTATGCAAGACAAACTGAGCAATTTCAAGGTTCCTTTTCTGGTGGTGCATACAGACATTCCTACTCCTCAATATGTTCCAAATAATGGAGCCCCTCCATAAGTATAAGAGTACTAAATCCATATCTACAGAGCATCCCAACAAAAATTCCATAGAAGAAAGAGGACATTTGTTCCTGAAGTTGATAACCTTGTTGATAACATTCCAAAAATGCTTGGCCACATAACAATCCTTAAATAGGTGGGATAGATCCTCCACCCTACCACAATGTATACAAAGACCTTCATTAGGTTTTAACTTTTTTACTCGTGCCTATCCAAAGACCATTGTGTATAAGTGTATCCGCTTCAAAATGTAGTCTCGCTTCCTCAATGCATGATGCAACTGTAATAAATCAATAAATGATGCATCCAATCTAAGAGACTTTCCAAGCTTCTACTGAGATGACCTAGGAAGAGATCTCTCTATCCATTTCTTAACTAGGAAATTGCCTAGAGCATGTGGTAGATGAGAAAGAAGCACTTTAGTCCTAATGTGGAGTTCGTGAAAAGATTCACCTAGTCTCAATTTCAGGTTCTCTAGCTAATCTAGAGCTCTCTTTGAGTAGTCGCTTGATGGAACACCTTGGGTTGCTTAGCTCTAAGTGGATTTGTTCTTCATCATGTCCATGTTTTTCTTCTTCATATTCTTGCATACAATCATACTTCTTATACCAAGGGAGTATCTCATAAAATGCTACATCCCTTGATATCCTCAAGTCCTTTGTCTTTGGGTTGAAGCATCTATAATATCCTAGAAACACACACTTTTCTACCTTCAGTTGTACTTTCTCCCTCAACTCACTTGGCACATGTACATAACAAGTACATCCAAATATCTTCAAGTGGGAAAGATCACGTTTCTTACCATAATAGGCTTCATATGGTGTCAAGCTATGGATCCCTCAAGTAGGAGACCTATCCATAAGATACATGGTGATATTTACTACATCACTCGAAAACATGTTTGGTACATTCATCTCGTTAAGCATTGCTCTAGCGATCTCCACAATTTTTCTATTCTTTCTCTCTACTATCCCATTTTTTTGGGGTGTCTACCTACATGTTACTTGCATCTTGATGCCTCAATCCCATAAGAAATAAAAACTAATCATTGGATAAATATTCTACCCCTCCATCGCACCTTAGCTTCTTGATATATGTACATGTTTCCCTCTATCATTTCCTTGAATGCTTTGAGACATGTAAGAACAATTGATTTGTTTTTTATGAAATAAACCCAAACCATCCTTATGCAATCATCGATAAAAGTGAAAAAGTACTTGTTACCTCCAATGGATTGCTTTTGTTTGGCCCCCGCACATCTATATGTATCAACTCCAATGGATGTTGGCTTATGTAGCCACTCTTCTTGAATGGAAGTCTCACTTCCTTCCCTAGTTGACAAGATTGACATAAATGCTTCATAACTTGTCCTTGGAAGTTGGGAAGCCCTTCAACCAACTCTTGAATTTCACTTCCTTCATTCTTTGTATGTTGATGTGACCTATCCTCTTGTGCCACAAGTCCAACTCCAAAATCTTCTTATTTCCATATTTGAAGTAGACATGTTGAGTGGAATGAGAATATACCTCCAAAGTGAGGAGTCTTCCTTGCTTGCTTCCTCTTGCTATGACCTTGTACCCTTGCTTAGGATCTCCACAAAGCATCCATCTTTGTTGAACCTTACTTGATAGCCTCTTTCAACCATTTGCCCTACGGACACCAAATTCTTCATAGGTACATGCATGACATCCGTGAGACATGTTCCTTCCTCCTTATCATCCAAAGCTACATCTCCAACCTTGGAGATTTCATGGGTTGTATGATCACCTATTTCTACATGTCCTTTACCTTTGGGATCATGTAGATTAGTGAAGCATTGCAACTCATATGGTTGCTACATCCACTATTGATATAGCAAGTGTTATTGACTTTGATTGAATTCCCATTCATGTGCACCATCAAGAGATTGGCATTTTTTGAACTTGTAGAAGCATAATTACCTTGGCATTTGTATGAAGAACCTTGATTATAGCTCCTTTGGTTTCATCCTTGGTAGCAATCTCTAGCATTGTGGCCAAACTTACATAATATGTAACATCCTTTGCCATCTTGATTTTTTTTTGTTGATGCCTTCCTCCTCTTCCTCTTGTTCTTCATCTACCGCTTTGTGATGAGGTGCGTTGTCATCTCCCTGATTGCTTGAGTGGCCTTGCCTTCCTCCAAACCTTCCTTTGCCCCTTTGATTACTTTCATTAAAAACTTGTGCATCCTTACTTTTAGTTGAACATCCACCTATATCCATGTCTTTTGTGACCATGATAACGAACAATTGCTCAAAATTAGAAAAATTATCCCTTAAGTGTACTAAAATGGTAAAGGGTTTCCATTTCTCATCATCCCTCAAACCATTGAGGGTATAATCCATAAGATCATCATCGTCTATGTGGCTTCCAATGGATGCCAATGCATATGACAATTCCTCGACCTTAAATATGTAGTCATTTATGGTACTCCCTGAGGCTTTCCTAAGGTTTTTGACCTTATTCTTGAGTTGAATCTTCCATGCTTTGGTGCTTGTTGAATGAAGCCTCTCAAGTGTCTCCCATACCTTCATGCTTGAATGCAAGTCTTGGAAAGGGCTCATCATGCTATTGATAACTCTATTGTATATTTCTTTCCATTCCCTAAAGGCTCTTCACTAATCATTGGTTGGATTTTCATCAAACCAAGATCTTGGTGCACTTCCACTAGTCAATACCCAAAGGCCCTTGCCCATAAGGTAGTTGGAGACCCTAAATCTCCATGGTTGATAGTTCACCTTGTCTAACTTTTCAATTTGAGTGTTGAAGTCTCACATCTTTAGTCTTTTCTACTTGATCTAGGCCTTGGATAATGTTCCAATGTGTGTAAATTTAAATAAGGCTATGAAGTTACCTTAATCCAAAAGATTTCCTTAAACGGACACCTTGCAAACTTGAAAGTTTGAGTAGAATAGCTCCCTCGTGATGTGAGCAACCTCCAACAAGGTTTTGTTGATGCAAATATTTACCCACCAGCCCCAAGATGTCTTATTTCTTGTATTGGATGTCTCCAAGATGCCAAAGTGCTCTTATACCACTGTTGGGGGAAGTATCTCAAAGCCTATTCAATGATGAAGTGTAGATGAGATCCACAGGTACCCTTCTTTGACCTCTGCACACCAAAAGTGCTCTTTTGCAGAGCATATGCACAAAAACCGAGTGAGCTTTTACCGATCTATAATACACACCAAGCGCTTACCAAAAAAACAAATTTCACTCCAAATAGATGCTTACACAAAGAGAAAAAATGTCCATAAGATGCGCTAGTTGAATGCTCACAACTACTATTCAAACAAATACCTCACTTCACTTAAGCAAGTATTTCTCAGCAAGTGTACAAATAATGTATCTCAAAATTGAAGTAAATTTCAAATGCTCTAATATCTGTCTAATGTGACCAAAAGCATAGCAAATCGATAAACAAAGAAGGAAGATCAGCCCTTACAACTGAGAGCAAAATAGTTCCAACAGAGCCTACACATAAAGAGAGATATTAATCACCCATCTTCATTATAATTAAGATTTCTCCCAAAATACTCAGAGACTGCTCTAGAGACTTGGTGAACTAGAGAAATTTTCCAATAGCTATCCAATGAGACAAGAGTTACATCAAATGGATACATAGGAGGGAGAACCAATGCAAATAACTCGGGGGTAGAGAGTTGCAACATTGCTTGCACACTCACATAGATTAACCTACTCAAAGAAAAAAAAAAAAGAAAACAAGGGGCTAGCTTAGGCAAGGGGCTTGCTTATTACAACTCCATAACTTAGTGAACTAAAACTCCAAGAATATGGCTCAAAAGAAGTCCGCATACATGCTACTTTCATAGTGAGAAGTGTGCCCCTAAAATCTAGAAACTACCTTTCCAAATCAGCCTCCTAAATTGGAGGACTTCGTTGAGATGACTTGGGGAGTGGTTGAGTGACTTTTCTTGATGGAATCTTGTGGTTTCTAGATTTTGTAGATTGCTCCACATGTCGATGTTTGATTTCCCACAAATTTTTAGCTTGAAGCTTAACTTTTAACAATAATATACCTTTTGTGTTCTTGTTGCTTGAATATCTTCACATGATTTCTTGCAAAAGGAGTATGAAACTATGATTCTTTTAAAACATACATGCCATTAGCATTCACTTTACAAACTATATAAGGGAAAAACCAACATTTAATAAGCTTCTTATGTGCATCATACTATGTATCAAAGGTTATATCATAGACAAACACCAAATCTACACCCTCATGCTACTTTGTCATTAGTTGATGGTGCTTATGAAAATAAACTTTGTTCTTGAATCTTCATGTCTTGAACCTCTCAATAGCTACCTACAAATTTTGTTGTCTAAAATCAAGTTGATGTATCTTGCATAACAAAAATTCTTCATGACTCTATTTAGTATGCCCAGGAGTAATTACGTAACTAAAATGAAGGATGTTGTAGACCAAATAGCAAGCATTGGAGAAGAGATAGAGGAAGAGCACATAATAAGGTAGATCATCAATGGAACTAAGGTTGATGACAAGTGGGAATCCCTCACCACTCCAGTGGATCTCTACATGGATATGCAGATACCTGATCTCAACACCTTGATGGGACAACTCTTCACCCATGAAGCAAAGCTCAACAAAAATGGTGACAACTCAAGAGGTAACCAATCTCTCCCATTTATATAGATAAGAATAGAGCTAAGGATAAAGGTAAAAGTAAGAAACAAGATGAAGAGGCCAATACCTCTCAAGCTAATTATGCAAGAGGAAGAGGTGCTCGAGACGACCAAGCATTTTGCTTTCTCTTCCGAGGCATGGGCCTAGGAGATGATGACCATAGTATCGGGGTGATGCACCCAGTGTGCAAAAGCCACTTGCCCGACAAGGGGATGATGCACTCTCTAGCGGGACCTAATCCAACCGCATGCAGCTCCCCTTATTAGACCTCCTTATCTTCTCAACAACATTTCAAGTGTAGGAAACTTATATGAACCCTTATCTTGGCTTTCTTCATGGTCAAAATGTCTATGACTTGTTTCTGGCTCATCATCAACATTATGCATAGAAGCATCCATATCATTCTCTATCATTACCATGTCTTTGGTTGGACACAATGAGGCATTCTCATCAAATATAACATCTGTGCTCATTATACATTCTTTTGTGATAGGGTTATATCATCGATATCATTTCTTCTCTTTTGAGCATTCAAAAAATATGTTTCTTTTTAGATTTAGGCTCAAACTTATTTCTCACTTGACTAGGCATGTGTGCATAACACATACTTCCAACAACTCGTAGATAGCTTACATTTGACTTATGCTTCCATAGTCTCTCATAAGGAGTCAAATCATGAACCTCTCGTGTTGGACCTCTATTTATGACATGTATGGCCATATGACAAGCTTATGCCCAAAATATATCTGGCGTGCTCTTTTCATTTAACATGGCTCCTGCAACTTCTTCGATCACACGATTCTTGCATTCTACAACATTTGTTGTGGTGTGTATCTACAAGACAATTTCCTTTTGATTCCATGATCACTAAGATATTGATCAGATTCCTTTGAGATATATTCTCCCCCTAAATCTTATCATAAAAATTTTATGTTAACCAATTGGTTTTCAACCATGTTCTTGAATTTGACAAAGCATTCAAAAACTTCACTCTTATGCTTCATAAAGTATATCCATGTGTATCGGCTATTTTCGTCAATGAACATTTTTAAAAGAATAGAGTGAGCCACCAACTGATTTTGTTCTAGCAAGTCCAACTACATCACTATGAATAAGCTCTAACGGTCTCTTTCTATGCCTTTCTCTTCTTGGAAACTTCATATGTTGATGTTTGCCAAATGTACATGCTTAATGTATCCTCTCAAAATTTAAATGACCAAATATAGTTGACCACGCACTAATGTTTGCTTCTCCATATACTTTAATTTTCTCAAATTGATATGAACAATTCTTTTATGCCATAATTCAGCTATTCAAATTGTTCATTGTTCTTGGCACATATTCTAATACAGAGTTGTGCCCATGTCAAACACAAATAGTCTACATTAGGGGAAAAAATGAACCCTGCATGGGCCTTTTAGCTTAGAGAGTGATTAGTGATGGACCAATGAGAAGAGGGTGGTGGCCACAGTCTAGGCTCTTAATCAACTAGGCTAGCTATAGGCTTCCCTTGGTTTGGGCTAGTCAAAACCACATAAACAAGCCAAAATTTGTGGTTTTGTTCCTCAGGTAGTTTTTGAAAGACATGGGATTCAAGCTCAACCCTTGGATGCCTTCAAGATTGAATGGCTAAGATTAATTCTTAAGAAATGGGCTACTTTAATTTATAGCCCTTAGATGTTGCTTAGATCTAATGGATGTGGTTGCTCCCAAAAGGAAAAAAGGCGCCTTGAATTTGGGCCATTGGATCTTGAGAAAAATGAATGGATGAGATTTGATCCTTACATGATCACCTCCCATTCAATCGACACCATCCACCTTCTCTCACATCCAACAATCAAAAAGCTACGCGGACCCCGAAGTTGTTTCTCTCTCTTCCCACGAATTTTCATGGTTTTGTCTTTTAGTGACAGTCTAGGGAGCTATTTTGTCTTTTAGTGACAGTAGATTGGCTCTCAATCTCAACCATCAAAATCCAAAGCGATCGGACGGCTGCCAACAGACGAAATTGTGATATTATCTTCTCTCTCTTCGCATGGGAGTTTGCTATTTTGTCCTTTTTTGACAGAGACTGTGGTCTTATTTTGTCTTCTAGTGCCTTTTTTTTCCCATTTGATCATGGCCATACAATAAACAAATCCAATGGCTTAAAATGCACATGAATTTTTAGTCTAAAGATTCTTCTTTTCTATTCTTTATTTTAACTGACAATACCACTAGTGGTATTTCCAAATCTCTTAATCACCTTGATTAGCCATTTTAATTCCTTAAAATTAGGAATCCTTACAAGGCCCATGCAGGGCTCATTTTTTCCCCTAATGATCCATTTTCTTTCCATGACCAAGCAATTTCCCTCTTTTGCCATACTTGATTTCATGTATGAAACAACCATGCTTATCAAAGATCACTTCCATATCTTGATCTGCAAGCTGATCAACCGAAACTAAGTTCTTTGTAATGCTAGGCACATGTAAAACATCAATTAGTGTGTTTCAGACACCATTCTTTTGTACTAGTGGTACATTTCCAACGTCATTAATTATGTGTAAAGTATCATCACTAGTTACCACATACTCTTTAGTCTTCAAAGGCTCTTTAGACTCAAACCAATCACCTATGCTTGTGAAATGATTTGTGCAACTAGAATCTATGTACCGATTTCTATCATTACCAAGTTTAGACATGCTAGTCCATTGCAAACATATTATCTCTATCATAATTTCTATATGAACTTTGAGTAGAGAAGTTTCCATGTGATGCATAACGGCCTCTACTTCTTCCTTTTTGGCTATTCTACTTATGATAGCACTCTTTCTCAAAATGGCCATATTTGCCACAATGGTAACAATTCCCAGGTGCCTATGATTTTCCTCTACCCCTTGAGTTTGATCTACCTCTACCTCTTGGCATATCCATTGTGTTTTCATTTCTAGATGTTGAATGACCATAGCCAGAACCTCTTTCTCTATGTTGAAAGAATGCATGGTCTCTCGAGTTTCCACTTCCTGATGCATTCAAACCAAGATTTACTTCTTCTATCGTACAAAGTGCTACTAGCTCATCAAAATCAGGTATAGTGCCTCGTATTGAAATGGAACTTTCTAAGCTCTTATATTGTGGTCCTAGACCATTCAACATAACTGATACCATATTTTTATCTTCGACCTTGCCATTTATGTGAGCTAAATCTATTAATCTTTCTAATTTTAACCACATAATTGGTGATGAATCTATTGCCATGCCATACACTATGTAATTTTTGCTTCAGGTGATTTTTTCTAGCTTCTGTGGATGAATCATATATTTTATGAATCATGACCCAAGCTTCTTTTCGTGTGCTAGCCTTCATGATATGTGGGATAAGGCTCTCAAAAAATACATATCGAAATCCAATGGAGAACCTTTGTAGACTTCAAAGGAGAACCAAGCTAGAATTCGAAAGCTTGCTTTACTGAATTGAAATTTTCAATGACTATGTACGCTTTAATAGATTGAGAAATATGTCATCTGTCCCATACAACGGACCATTTTGTAAATGATCTGCGTTACCTTCAACCACCTTCTCACTTTATAATGAGGTATAATATAATGTAGCGACCCAAAACACAATGGATCGCATTAATGTCTTATTTAATGCTAGTATGGTCTGATTTGTGTATGTTTGCTGAAGTTCAAGGAGTTAGACTTCACATCGCTTATGATTATTAGTATTGTATTTCATAAGAAGCTTTTTTTTGTTTGCAAATATTTTCCATACTTTAGTGCACTTTCAGATAATGCACTTCACTTCATACAACAATAGCGATGAAGTTCGAGAATCTCTGAGAGATGAAGTTCTTTCTCTTAAGTTTCCTGTTCATCGTTGCAGAAGACTACAAACACCATCACAAATACAACATGTTGCCCTGCAAGTAAAAAAAAAAACCAGAAAATCTACACTAACTACGCATGAGATATCTAAACTAATGTCACTAGTGAGGCAAAAGCAAAGGGCTCTCGATCTATCAACAAAGAACGTTTATATGTATACTTGAGCATAAGAGTGCAGATTCATGCATGCATGCATACATGCATACATACGTACAGATATCTATACATACATACATGTATAATTACGTACATACATGCATACATACGTACAGATATCGATCTATCAACAAAGGACGTTTATATGTATAAGCATAAGAGTGCAGATTCATGCATCCATGCATACATACATACGTACATATATATATACATACATACATGTATAATTACATACATACATAGACATATACATACATCGATCTATCAACAAAGGACCTTTATACGTATACTTGAGCATACGAGTGGAGATTCATGCATGCATACGTCCATGCATACATACGTACAGATATATATACATACATACGTATGTACATACATACATATGTATGTACATACATACATATGTATGTACATACATACATATATGCATGCATGATAAATAATATCTTTAGGATACATTTGAAATAATACACATTATTCCTCCATATGAAAAAACAATTGTGGTCCTTTAGTAGACTTAAAACGCCATTTTCTTTTTTTTTTAAATAAAGGAAGTTTGGCCTTAGCCTACTCTCCCGGACTTGAATTAATTAAAAGAAAAGTACAAGAAAAAGGGACTCGTACCCACGGGATCCCCCGAATCCCATAGAACGGGGGTAGTTTTCACATAGTTTAGATGGCATTACAAAGAAGGAAAATCATCCTCATGCGGGGCCCACTTGGGTTTAAGCTTGTTGTTGATCAAAAGGAGCACAAGATAAAGCCTGAAGGGGGGGATATCTTACAAGTAGTGATCCTTTAGCCAAGGAGCGACAGTGATCTCTCAATCGACCAAAGTTACAAACACACCTTTGTTGAGATATCAAGCTCAACATGTGATGATCTAGGATGACACGTATCAGTTTTTTGTTTCTCTGACATGTATAGTGGTCATGCCGATATATGTTAGGGATACTTCATTGAGCTTTATTAGATTTATCTACCGAGAGTGAAGGCACATTTGTTCCTTCCCAGCTCACTCATTCGTGGACATTAGGTTTTTCCTTATGTATTGATCTTTATATATTGCACTTGTTGTATTCTTGTTTTTAGGTCATTATTGTACATTCCTTTTTAAGTAATAAAAGAAGAAGAAGAAGAAGATCATTCTTCCTTGCCTCAATCTGTGTGTGTGCTTCTAATAGAGAGTGATAGTGTGTGTGTGACCTCTCTTCCTTATCTCCTTCCTCGTGACATGGTATCAGAGCCAGTGTGGTTGTAGTGAGCTTGTGGAGAAGGCGACGGTGAAGAGTATGCAGCAAGGCATGGAGAAAACGCGATTCACAAACGACCTCCGTTTGCTACGAAAATCGGCGTGAAGGTAGAAGATCTCAAAAGTTTTAGAGTTTTTGTCAGATCGAAGTTTCGGAGCCATCTCGATGTTCATTTCGAGCCCGCAAGGTGGAGCCCGTAGAAAAACTAGGTCAATTTCAAAAACTGTAACTTGCGTTCTGTTCAGCAACACTCAAATATTCCAAATCTAGAATTTCAAGCGATTTCGTGTACTCTTGATACATGAAAACTGTGTTTTTCTGAGATCGAACTATCACGTCATAGTGGGATAGTGTTCAAGCAGAAGTGCTGCTTGTAGTATTTTGCAATGTTGTGAATTGTTGTAGAAATGGCAAAAGCAGATGGAATGAGTCAGCTAATGAGTGATAAGCTGGACAAGAACAACTTCCATGCTTGGAGATTCAGAATGAAGAATTTCCTGATGGGAAAAGGCTACTCGAAGTACATCGAAGGAGAGAATGAGAATGCTTCGCAGTTACCAAAAAGGAATCAGACTGTAGATTAGTTAACAGCATATGAGGAATGGAATCAAGGAGCACGAAAGGTAATGTACTAGCTATCTGTGAGCATACAGGATAGCATGATTGGACACGTACAAGATGCCAATACTCCAAAAGAGGCTTGGAACAATTTGGTCACATTGTATGAGACCAATACAAAGGCATGGAAATTGCAACTCAAGAACGAGCTGCATACATTGGAGAAGAAGAGCATGTCGGTAAGTGAATACACCTTGAAAATTGAAAGCATATGAGTCACTTGCATCTATTGGCGTGAATGTAGATGATGATGATAAGGCGGAAGTATGTCTTTGAGGTTTAGGAGTTGCATATAAGCAGTTCAGAACTTCTATACAGACCAGGGAAAATATTCCAAATTTTGTTGATCTGGTATCTATGTTGATTATTGAAGAAAAGAATCTTGGTGAGGATTCGAACTCCCAAGGAAAATCTAGTTCTGAGCAGGTATACTACTCTCGTAGAGGAAGAGGCAAAGGTAGACGTTTTGGAAGTGGAAGAGGAAATAGTAAACAAGACCAAAGTCAACAACAAAATCATGCAGGAGGAGGACAGTTTCGAGGTAGGGGAAGCCAAAGAGGCCGCAAAAAATTCCAAAGAAATGATCCAGGTAATGACAGTAAAGAATGTTGGAATTGTGGTAAACCTGACACTTTGAACGTGATTCCAGGTTGAAGAATCAAAATAATAGAAGGCAACAGAATAACTATGCATCCACAAGTGTAGATGATTCTAAGAATTTGTTCATGGTTCAACGTCAAATGATGAATAGGATGTCTGCTGGTGTTTCAAAATCAAATGATAATGTCTGGTATGTTGATTTAGGGGGTTCAAATCACATGACCAGTCATGCAGAATAGTTTAGTACTTTGAAAAAATTGCCAATTCCTCGATATGTTGAAATAGGTGATGACACATCACATCCTAATGAGCATACAGGAAACATAGCACTATCGATGGAGGATGGAAAGGTAAAACATCTTGCTGATGTGCTGCATGTTCCAAATATAACAAAGAATCAGGTTTGTGTTGGACAAATGGTTGACTAGGGATTACAAGTCAGGTTCAATGCTGATGGATTGTATGTACAAGAGTACAAGCAGGATGGACAATTGGTTGCCAAAGGAAACAAAGTGGGTAGGATGTTCACCTTAAAAAAAAGTGAAGATTCCTAAAATGAATGCAGCCATGTTTGCAAAAGGTGCAGGAGTTATTGTAGATATAGAGATGTGGCACAAACGGATTGGACATGTAAACTTGCAAAGGCTAAAATTGATGTAGTCCAGGAAGATTGTCCATGGACTACCAAATTTCATTCACCGTGAATGCCAAGCCATTTCCAAATTTCAAAGTTGCAAAAATGCAAAAGGTATGTGCAACATGTTAATTTGGTAAACAATCAAGAGAATCATTTCTATATGACAAGCATGTTAGTGAGAATGTACTAGAAGTAGTACATACAGATGTTTGGGGTCCAACAAAAACCACATCTATGGGCGGTTGTGAGTTTTATGTTACTTTCATTGATGACCATACATGCAAAGTATGGATATATTTCATGAAAGAGAAGAGGGAGGTGTTCACTCACTTCCAAAATTTTAAAGCTATGGTGGAAAAGTAGACAGGGAAGTACACTCAGATATTAAGATCTGATGGAGGAGGTGAATACATGTTAAATGAGTTCAACAGTTTTCTACAAAATCATGGAATTCGGCATCAGTTTTCATGCAGGTACACACCACAACAGAATGGCGTTGCTGAATGCAAAAATAGACATATTGCAGAAATAGCAAGAGCCTTGATGGCTGAGAAGAATATGCATCATTGTTATTGGGCACAAGCTGTGCATACTTCTGTATACATCATGAACAGAACTCCGACTACTCTTATACATCAAGTTACACCTGAAGAGAAGTTTAGAGGTAAAAAGCCAAACTTATCACATCTGAATGTTTTTGGTTGTATTGCATATGTACATGTCCCAGATGAATTGAGGAAAAAGCTTGATCCAAAAGCTGAAAAATGTGTCTTCATTGGATACTCCCTTGAGCAAAAGGGATGTAAAGGTGAGCAGGGATATGGTATTTGATGAAATATCAAGCTTGCATGCAAATGCCGAAGAAGGACTGAATCATGAACCAAATGACAAAGAAAATGCCAAAGAAGGACTGAATCATGAACCAAATCATGTGCAAAATCTCAAGTTTTGAGTGGACCGGATGCATCACCAAGCAATAGTTCCAACTCAAATCCATGTGAGTGGAAAATTGCATGGAAATTTCAGTCCAGTAAATTCATCGAATACATCCAAGAAAGGTAAAGAAAAGATTTCTGGAGGTCACAAAACATGTGCAGGTTTTGAAGACGTTGATGGAGATTCAAGCAGTTCAAAAAAGAGTCCTGATGAGGAACTTCGATTGCCCTCCGTGAAGACTCCAGGAGTAAGAAGGGCACATGCAGATGATACAAGGAGAAGTGACCCAGGACTAAGAAGATCTGGGAGGATGCAGAATTTAGTGCAACGATTGACGTATGACAGTTATATGGCTCGTCATTGTGCCTTCATGACAAAGGTAATACAAGATGCTGAACCTTCTTGCTTTGAAGATGCAATTGGAATTGCAGATTGGGAAAAAGCTATGGATGAGGAGATGGCTGCACTTTATGGAAATGATACATGGAAGGTAGTTCCATTGCCACAAGGAAAGAAACCCATAGGTTGCAAATGGGTTTACAAGGTAAAGCATAATGTTGATGGTAGCATAAGCAGGTATAAAGCATGATTGGTAGCTAAAGGATATGCACAGACATATGGCATTGATTATGAGGAAACATTCAGCCTTGTATCTAAAATGTCTACTCTCAGAACCCTTGTTGCATTAGCTACAGTAGAAGGATGGATTCTACATCAAATGGATGTGAAGAATGTTTTCCTACATGGTGAGTTATAGGAAGAAGTATATATGGAATATCCACAAGGATATGAAGATTCAAAGCATCCAGAATATATTTGCAGATTGCAAAAGGCTTTGTATGGGCTGAAGCAAGCCCCTCGTGCATGGCATGCAAGGATTGATGATTACTTAACTAGCATTGGGTTTTCTATGTGTGATGTATATCACTCACTATATGCAAGGAAGGTTGATGATGGCATCACTATTGTGGCTATTTATGCTAATGACCTGATTGTAGGTGGTGATAATGAAGGAAGCATCAAAGAGGTGTAAAGAAACTTCTTATGCAGGAATTTGACATGAAAGATCTTGGTGTGCTGCGCTATTTCTTGGGCATTGAGTTTATACATACAAAAAGAGGTATATGGATGTCACAAAGGCAATATGCCTTGAATATGCTGCAAAAGTATGGCATGGCTGATTGTAAGCCAATTTCTATGCCATTAGATCAGAATTTGAAGTTGGATACTACATCAGGTGAAGCATTGGAAAATGCTACTATGTACAGGAAAATTGTGGGAAGTCTTATGTATCTCACAATTACAAGGCCTCATCTAAGTTATACTGCTAGACTTGAAAGTCAATTTATGTAGGTTCCCAGGAAGCGACATTTGGATGCTCTGAGGTGCACTCTACATTATGTGGGTGCTACTTTGGATTATGCATTGTTTTATGAGGCTCGTGTAGATTTGTAGGTTTATGGATACACCGATGCAGATTGGGTTGGTAGCATTCCAGATAGAAGATCTACTAGTGGTTTTCTATTCTCACTTGGGAGTGTAGCTATCACATGGAGCAGCAAGAAGCAACCCATTGTTGCTTTGTCAAGTGTAGAGGCTGAGTATAGAGGTGTTGTAATGGCAGCATGTGAAGCATGATGGCTAGAAATGCTACTTGCAGATTTAGGTGTGGAAGTGGGAAAGCCTATCACTATTTATTGTGATAATCTTAACAACATATAGAGGGCACGGAATCCTGTTTTCCATGGTAGAACAAAGCATATTGCCTTCATCAGAGAGAAGGTATTAGCAGGCGATATTGATCTTTTTTATGTGAGAACAGATGAGCAGGTTACTGATATTTTCACCAAAGCACTAGGAGCTGAGAAGTTGGAGAAATTTCGGGAGATGCTTGGATTACAGAATATGGCGTTGAGCTTGAGGGGGAGTGTTGAGATATCAAGTTGAACATGTGATGATCCAAGACGACAGGTACCAGTTTTTCGTTTCTCTGACATGTATAGTGGTCATGGCGGTATATGTCAGGGATACTTCATTGAGCTTTATTAGATTTATCTACCGAGAGTGATGGCACATTTGTTCCTTGCCAGCTCACTCATTCATGGACATTAGGTTTCTCCTTATGTATTGATCTTTACATATTGCACTTGTTGTAGTCTTGTTTTTAGGTCATTCTTGTACATTCCCTTTTAAGTAATAGAAGAAGAAGAAGAAGAAGAAGAAGATCATTCTTCCTTGCCTCAATCTCTGTGTGTGCTTCTCCTTGAGATTGAGAGTGTGTGTGTGAGCTTTCTTCCTTATCTCCTTCCTCGTGACAATCTTTCCCGCCAGAGCTTCCCTAGGACCTTCCCTCTGATGGCATTCCAGAGAGACGTGAAGCAACCGATCGCTTCTCCCAGCAGAGCATGCTTCTAAGTGGTATGTTTTAGAAGTCTAATTTTCTTTCTTTCTCTTTCTTTTTCATAAAAGACCTTGCGAACCTTACATGAAGTTATAGAGGAGGTTGATAAACTTCGCATCCCCATCGTGTGGAGCCCACTTGGTTTTAAGCTTATTGTTGACATACTGTAGCTCTTTGTGAGGTCTGAAAAGGGGGGGTTTTCTTATAGTTAGCAATTCTTTTGCCGAGAAGGAATAGGGACTTCTCGATTGACCACTCCTTGGAGGTATTACCAAAGTTGTGAGTGCATCTCTCCCACCAAATCTTCCAAAGGATCTCTCCCCTAATCGTGTTCCACAACGCCGCAAAGCAACCGATCACTTCACCAATAAGTGCTTGCTTCCAATTGATTTGTTCTTGGAGTCCCACAGAACGACCAAGAACCCTCCATAACCAAAGGGATTTAGGGCAAGCAAAGAACAGGTGACCAATATCCTCTTGGCCACGGCAACATCGCTTGTACTAGGGTGGAACACCACATATCTTGTTAGCTTTTGCATTGGTCCATATTCCACAGTGTAAGATTTGCCATAAGAGGACCGACTTTTTGTTTCCAATGAGAGGGTGCCAAATAGACATAAATTTCATATCCCAACGAAGCCGTGTCTAGTTGAGACACCATTTCTTGTTGAGACTGATGTGAATTTCATTGCGAGCTTCCACATATGGAGTGTTGGAGACGTGATTACCATTATAGCATTTAAGGCCCTTTAGGTCCGGAGCGTCCTATCCCAGACATTCCATTCCTCGAATGTGACCGTGGCACTATGGTCAAGGTCCTCAAAGTCCACCCATCTCTTCCTGTCCTGTTTCCAGAGGTGCTTCTATTGTTTGAATCCCTTATTCCGAAGTCTCTTGGCACTTAAGACATTCCAAGGCTCCACATTTCTCACGCCTTGGATCAGGAGCCAGATAGAGTCATTTTGTCTTATAGCCACAACCCACTTCCAATCTTCACTGATTTTGATGTGGGGTTTGGATCTCTTCCAACTCAACCACAAGGATCTAACTAGGCTCGATCCTTTAGGTGAGATTGGAATGGGAGAGAATACGAGGGTGAGGATGTCAAGGTTTTTCCATCCACGGTAGCCCACCAGAGAAATCGCATTCGTGTTTCTCAAAATTAATGTGGCCCAAGAGGAATCTCTGTTGCATCAGGCCTTAATCATCCACTTTGCCGCAAGTTTATTGGCCATGTTGTGAATGTCCATAATACCCAGACCTCCACTCTCCTTTCTGCTAGTGCATATGGACCATTTTTTTAGGCACTCCCCTCTTGTTATGGTCCCCAGTCCATAGAAAGTTCCTACAAGTACTTTCCTATTTGGCTAATTCTTGATCCTTCGATCTCCAGCAAGAGAAAAAGTATATGATTGAGGATATGCGGAACGTGTTGATCACCATGGCTCGGCCAGCAAGATTAATTTGTAGACCTCTCCAGTAGTTAAGTTTGTTATTAAGTCTAGTGAGGACCGAGGCCCACCTCTATTCCAAAGTAACATTGAATCCCATGGGGATACCAAGAATGCGAATGACTTGACATGATTGAATACTTTGGCATCCCTGCACAGTGAGGAGATTGGGTTGATTCCCTTTGATAGCCCTGAATGTAGTCTTGGGATGGTTAATTCTCGACCCAGAGGCCTCACAAAAAGTGTCAAGGCACCACCAAAAGGTTTCCCGGCTGGTATCATCATTGTGAACGAAGGCATTGTTGTCGTCCGCAAAGAGCCTCATGGTCATTTGACGAGAGTTATGTGGCAAAGTGATACCTCTTATGTGACCAAGCTCCATCTATCGCTTCACAATTCGGCTAAGTCCTTCTGTGGCCATGGCGAAGAGCAGCGGGGGCAACGGGCAACCTTGCCTGATGGATCATTTCAATTTGATTACCTTTGAATTTCTGAGGTCAAATACGATCAATTTTAAATTAAGCTCTGAATTCCAATATACGAGCAACAGACATGGTTCAGAAGCCACACAAAGCTGCAAGTATATCTACGTCACTCAAATTCAACCCCCTTGTACCCATTTAACCTTGCCACGAGTACGCGGAGCTCTCTCTCTCTCTCTCTCTCTCTCTCTCTCTCTCTCTCTCTCTCTCTCTCTCTCTCTCTCTCTCTCTCTCTACTCATCTATCTATCTATCTCCGCCACTTTTCAACCGTCCAGGAGAGCAAAGCGATGATGAACCACACACCTCGACCTCTGTAATCTAATGCAAGTGCCGTAAATTGAGTCGTTAATGGTCAATTGGCTGTCAGAGGCTGCGAGTCCCACTCCATTGTCATTGACTAGTTATTCATTTGAGAGATTAAGTGATTTGAAGGCGAACACACATGCAGCTCATATAGTACTTTGACATATATGGGCGTTCCATACTTTTCTCTGCACGCAGAAACAACCTATAACAAAATCACTCCTACGCATTCTCTCTCTCTTTCTCTTTCTCTCTCTCTCTCTCTCTCTCTCTCTCTCTCTCTCTCTCTCTCTCTCTCTGTGTCTGATGGTCTACGGGTTTCAAAGTCATGGTAAAAAGCATAGGGTAATGTCACATGCCTAGACAACAATCTGCTTCTACATTTCACAACGGATTAACATTTCAATGGTGACTGCACTTCGTACTACAACGGATTCAAGGTTCACAATATCGTCAAATTGACAAGACTAGATGTCTGCATAGGACCCGATGAGAAAAACATGTCAAGCGATCTGAGCATACTGGAAAAGAAGTGTCCACATCCCCGGTTATGTCTTCCTGCTTCAAACACAGCCATTTCGACTGGAGTACGCAGGTGCTCTAATTGTAAAGAATAATTGAGATGGATATAAGAGACTCATAGATTTTGGATTGATTGCTGAGCAACAAGTTTTCTTCTCCGTACTCTTTCATTATCATGGAAGTATAGTAGTGTCCTTAAAGTTTCAGGCTTTTGAGCAGCTAAGTTCAATTGAAATGCATAAAAATCGTTCTAAACGCTTTAAGATCTGTATAAAGTACCTTCGTTAGATTTGAATGTTATGGAAAGTGGATAGCCCTTCTAACATGATTAAAAGTGCGGTTACCGGATTGATGACACTATCTAATCAAAAGATGGCCATGAACAAAACTTATATGTAGTTAAAAGAACATGAAGGCAAAATAGCCTTGAAGAATGAGATCAAGAGTCTCTCAAAACAATCCGAATAGTCGAAACACTTTGTAGAACATATCAAGGAGAAAGGCAAGGATGTTTGAAATAGAGAACGATAGGAAGAGGTGGTATTTTTGGAGATAGATGCAAATCAGATACATTTTGATACTTATTATGTGATGATTAAGGCGAACGACAACAAAAGCTACAAAATCTCAAAGTAAACTATTCAGTAACAAATTGAGGACTTCAAATGAATATCTACTAGCTATGATGCATCAGAACGAAGGTAGCGAAGTTACTATGGGTTGTGGTTACAAAAAAACACATTTATTCCAAGGAAAATTTCTAGTTTTTATGTACCTAGAAATAATTAATGATTCCGCAAATCCTTTGTATATATATAAAGAAACCATCGCCAGCAATCCTAGAAGACAAAAGGATTATAATGGGAATAACAAGCAATTTCTCCATTAGTCTTTCATATAAGTTTTTCTTTTTTGTTAAGGCCATAATTTGTTATGTATAAGTTAGAAGAGGTTTTCCGCAGTAATAAGATTCATCTATCTTTCTAATACTAGCCTATCCCGTCGCCTTGATCTTCCTCATTTTTCCATCTAGCTACCTTTTTGTGGAGGCTTCTTATCTTCTTTGGTTTTGGTTTGTATCCATCTACATCCTCTTACATCTTTAGTTTTGTAGAGGCTTCTTATCTTCTTGTGTTTTGATTTCTTTCAATACTAACCTATCCCTTCGCCTTCATCTTCCTAATAAAACTTCTTACATCTTTGTGAGAAATTTTATTATGTTCGCACTTACTTCCATTTCTAGAGTTACTATATTAGCATCAAGAATGGGATTCTTCGCATAAATTCTTCTTTAATATTAAGCTTTGTGAGAAATTCATAATTTTGATCTATGAGCTCAAAACGAAAGAGGCATCGCTTACTCGCGGGTCTAATATCCTAGTTAAATTTTGGATCATCTTGATCATATGATCCATTGTGTTGAAGCATTCAAAATGGTAGAATACTAATGTTTTGTTATTTCACTCTTGGAAAGTTCTTGGTTTTTGTTCTTCTTTGCCGAAATTCCCATGGTGTTTTCCATTCTTCATATGTATGATAATACGCTCAGTGTTATATATACTTGGTAGGGTACCACCTACCTTCGCTATCATATTTTCTCACAAAGCTTGATGATTGCACACTTTTCTTGAGTTATGCTCGCATTTCATTCTTGAATGGTTGAAAATATTGCATATTTTTAAGAAGTCTACAAAGGAGCACATGCTTCCATAGATTATCTAGGACTTCATCTTATGGTAAGTACATCAAGTTTGTTGAAATCAAGCTATTCTAATCCCTCTCTTACACAAACTTGGATGTCACGACCATTCATTATTAGCGATTGGTTCCCTATGCTATGGGCATGCTTAACTTTTGTGAAAAGAATAGATCACATAAGAGAAGAATAAAAATTATTTTTATGGGGCTTCCCTTGGTAATGTCGTGCATATTTCATTTTTAAGAACATTGCATAGTGACAACAACTAAATCATCCCTTAGTGAGGGTCTCTCTTATCTTCCTCAATTGCAACTTCTATGGCGATGTTTGCATACTTATACAAATATTAGATCTTGATAGGCCACACAAGTCATGTTCACTAGAGAAAAAACTCTTCTTTAAAGGAAAAGTAAGATATAGAGTACACACATGATATAAGCTCACATCAATCCATACACTATCACTCTCAATGTAGTCATCAATATTCCAATGCCTTCAAAAATAAATAACCACACACAAGGGCTTCATTACTTACAAAGCACCTTGAACAATATTGAGCCTAATGACATTTTGAAGGAGACAAGGTTAAGGCATCCATCACTCAGATCAAGAAGCCATATGATGGAATGGCTTATGAAGGGATAGAGAAGACTATCAAGGGGCTAGCTTAAAAGGTGTCTCCAAAATTCTCCACCAAAATATTATGGAAGAGTAGCTACTCTCAACACTCAAGTAAGACCTCAAGCTTTGATATTTGAGGAGTTGTACTCACTACCAATGGAAGAGTGTTTTTAATATAAACCCCAAACCACCAATGCATCAAGTAAAGGTGGTTCCTTAACCAAACGTGAGAGTGCAAAGAAGAGAAGAGGTAAGAAGAAGCTTCAAGCAAAGTGTTTCCATTGGAAAATAAAGGGACAAACAATTGCAAATTGTTATGTCAAGAGGAAATATGAAAAGTGTAAGGAGGAAATAATAAATGAAGCTAAAGAAAAGTTGGTATGATCCTCAATGCAAGAAGAATGAATTAAGGATTCACATGTACTAGACAATTGTGCATCTCATCACATGGCCAATGAGAGAGGTCAATATATTTGTATCCAACCTCAGCAAGAACCCATCACAATGAGTGGGACAAATTAGAAAGAGATGTGAAAGAAAGGTACTACTCTTCATGAGTTACCTATAATGAATGGAATGAAGGAACCTTGCAGATCTCATATGATTGGCAATCCCCACAAAGAGACATTCCCACAAGAAATAAAGAGTATCTCAAAGGCTCCTCTACTACTGGTCTATGCTAGCTTGTTTGGTAAGATGTCTCTATAAGCCTAGGGAGAATCTTCTTACCTTTTGATCTTTGGTGACTATAGTAGGAAGATGTGGATGTACATTCTTTGTGATAAGGCTCAAGTAAGATTAAAGAACAAACAGACCTTGTTGAAAATGAACTAGGGAAAAGTCTGAAGAATATTAAAATAGAATATGGTGGTGAGCTCCAGTTAAATGATTTTTAAGGCTTCTCCAAGGGCAAAGAGATAAAGTGTCAATCTTTGACACCTCACATATCACATCAAGGCGGCATTATAGAACTCAAGATTTACACCATTGTTAAGATAGAAATATGTATGAGGGAGCGCATGGGATTTTCTAACCATATCAAAAAGAACCATCATGAAGCTTACATGGGCAAGAATCCATTTGTCTCACGCTTTCGAGTTTTTGAGAGTATGTGCTATGCTCTTATCATAGGTCAAAGAAAGATCAAGTTTGAATGAAAAAGTAAGATTTGCATCTTATTATGTAATTGTGAAAAGCAATGAGTTTTTATATTATATAACCATTAGGCAACAAAGATTAAACGAAGCCACAATGTGGTGTCTATGGAATTGCCAAATGTAGTGGAGGAAAATGAAAGAGCTTCCACTTTATCACCAAGGGAAGGAGTAAATCACTATGTACCTAGCCCAAGAGTCATCCCTACCTATGAAGAGGAGGGAGCATGTTATACTTTATGGAATGAAGGAATGCTATATGGATTTTAATGTATTGAATATTTCAATGTGATTTTGTTTTGATTTAGTAGGTGAAGAATCATGAGGGTGTGAACGTGCAAGGATTTATTCAGATACTTTCCAAGATAATGAAAAGATAGTATGTTATATATTTTCTTGATAAAAAAAGTCGATCACTTAGAAAGCGACATTTTTGTAAAAGTAGTAGATCGCTTAGAAAGCAATGACTTTGTGAATAAAGCAAATTTTTATAAACGTGTGCTTTTTGAAGTGCCCCCCTCATGTATATTCTATTTAGGAATTAATGAAAAATATATATAAATACATATACTCTAATAAACTCATCCATAAGAGTATGTGGGGGGAGATTGTACCCACTCGTGAGTTCAATCTCTTATCTCTCTCTATTTTGTGTGATTCTATTTTTGTACTATCTCCACATATGTGCATCTACAAGATCCGATCAATAGTTCTATCAGAGCCTGCACATGTCTGTGAAGACGTGTACTAGGCATGCATTCATGGTTCATCAATTTCCATTTGGTCCAATAATAGGTTTTGATTCTATATAAGGCCATGGACCCAAACCCATAATATCGAGGATTTTGATACATCACCCCTACCCGGGGTATCGATTGGGCAATAGTTGGAGCTTTTTTGCCACGATCTCCAACATGCTGAAGACGAGATAAAAGAATGTGATGCTGCACTCCAACAAATGTAAAATGATCAGGACCTACATACGGTGGTGAAGGCCATTATCACTGCTCAAGAAGAAGCCACACATTCCAAGATTGGTGAAAAAAATTTCCAATTTTCTCGATTTGATGGGGGAAAGGATGGCCAATTTGTTCTTTATTTGATGATTCTTATTATGATGAATCATATTATGAAATCGAAAAACTAAAATTCGTTACTAATTATTTGGTTGTTAAGGCCCAGTTATGGTGGATTGTCTTGCATCATAACACCAATTGCCCCACCACATGAATCACAATTCAAGAAACAATCAAGAAGTCCTTCATTCCTCCTCGGTTCCACTTACATGCTCATTGATCATGGACAACTTTTGGATGGAAAGGAGATACTGTGTTTACCTACACTGAACATTTTTGGCAACGATTACTACTTATTCCTCTACTTGAAATGGTTCTTGAAGATACCTTGCAACAAAAGTATGAAGCTGGTTTGGAGATGGGAATCCAATCCAAGATCAACACACTACATCCCAAGATCTTCTATGAAGCTATTTCATTTGCACATGATGCTGAGAAGGAGTTTCAATCTATCACCAAGTCCATTCACTCACAACAAACGCATCAACAACAACAACCAATCAAGCCCAATTTTCCTTTCAAGCATCCTTTCACTACTTTTTCTTCTCCTACTTTTCAATGCCTACCACTCCTCAATCCAATTTCTCACCAATACACAAGACAACACCCTTACAACTTACTAAACCTCCAACCCTTGAAACTATGATCATGGGTGCTCAACAAAAACGGCCCCATATCACTTGTTGGAATTGTGGTAAAATTGTCCATACTAAAGATAAATGTAGGTTACAAACTACAAACTAACGATATGAAATCTATTGGAGCTCAAGTACAGAACATGGAGGTGGATCATGAAGACACTCAACCTGATTGGAGGGAAGATACATTGGAAAAGGATCTAAGTACCTTGGGGAACAAAATTTCTATTCATTCTTTACTTTGCATGAAAGGTATTATTAATGGTAAAGTTCTTAATATTTTACATGATGATGGTAGTTCACATGATTTTATTTGTTAAACACTAGTGCAAGATCTCCAATTACATCCACCTCCTTCTATGTATTAAGTTAATGCTATATTTCAAGGAAATAGATATAATGTAATAAGTGAAATGCATAATGTTCCGATTTGTATAAGTTCATATGTAGATGAACAAACATTCTTAATTGATCCTTTGCAGTCCTATGATCTTATACTTGGCATGTCTTTTTGTAATCATTATAATCCATGCATTGATTATCATATAGAGACAATTAGTTTCAAAATTTAACAATCAAGACATTTCTTTGTCTGCAATGCATGACTTCCAACCATTTCTATTAATTAGTCATACTCAAGTAAAACATGAATTTAGGAAAGGCTACAATCCATGTATTTTTTTTGTCAATAACATGATTGAATATACACATACACTTCCTAATGCACATAAATCATTTATAGATTCCTATCTTGACTGCTTTATGGCTGATTTTCCTTCTAAATTCTCACCCCTCTTGATCATAGTATACACTTAATTCTTGGTAGTTCTCCTCCCCATAAAGCACCTTATAGGCATGGACCTTTACATTTAAAAAAAAATAGCTAATAAAGTTAAGGATCTACTCCACAAAGGACTTGTGAGGTCTAGTTCTTCTTGTTGGAAAAAATCCATGGCAAGTCTAAGTGGTAGCTTGATTCATCAAAAGACATAGAAATTTAAAGGAAATCTCGATTCCTTGTAGAGTTCACTTGTGAACTCACTCTTGTAATTTTTTGAGCTTCTACTTGATGTAAAAGTGAAAGCATCTGAAGTGGTTGAGTCCACTGGATGAGTAGGAAAGAGAAAGCCACAAATTCATGATTGAACGAGTTGGAGAATCAATCACTAAAATATTGGAGATTGATTTTAGGTGAGATTCAAATTCAAAATTAGGCTCCAAACATCACTATATATACATGGCTTTTAGTCACGGTTTTTACACCTCCAGTAGCTTGAGATTCATACCATATCAAAGTGTCATCTCAAGGCACACACATGTAGCAGTGAGTTCACTGTACTTTACATTCAATATACATTTGAATTCATGATCATTTTTTACCATATCTTCATGTCTATGTGTGTACTGTTCACTGCCATACTTGTCAATTTTTTTAGTCAGATTGCAGAGATGGTTTCTGTGCACGTGATCCATCATATTTAGTGATTTAACTTGGTAAAGTTAGCTCCTTAAGTCTACTATATACTCACAAAATTTCATTGTAATTGGATTTAGTGCTCGTGAGATATATTCATCAGAAGTCGACTATATCTCTGCATGGTTCACTTCTCTGTTAATACTCCATCAAAATACTGATTTTCTCAGAGCTTGTTCTCAATGTGTAGTTGATCATTTTTCATGATTTAAAGCATTACAGAATCATCATACTCTCTGTTACATGCCTATAAATTTTCATTAGCATTGCTTCCAGGGATCCTCAGATATTAGCATATCTTAGCTCACTGGTCTAATGATTCTTGCAGCTCGTGAAAGTCGAGATGATGCTCTGACTTGCTAAACTTCTTTCTCGGCATGTCATCCATCATTTTTTATGAAATCGCTCATAATTGTTATCTTAATAAGTTAATTAGGGTTCCCAAAGAGGAATTAAGCCAAGTGTTTCTATGATCAGAGAATTGATCAAAATACTGAATAGGTGTATGAATTAAAATAGCAAGTTTTTTACCTTTGGATCAACTCCTATGTATGTGTTTTGATTCATCTTTTAGAAAGTGATCTTCCAAGGTACACAGGGTTTCTAATACATCCTTTGGCAAGAAAAAAGGGCCCACCACATATCTCTAGAGTTAATTTGGTTGGTGTAGTGCAAAGTTTTTACAACACCACTTCATCTTTATCAAGTCCAAATCCATCTCTTCACACTTCTCCCTTTGGAGCATTTGCTCTCTTAGTGGAGAAGAAGAAAAAGGCTTATAGGATGTGCATTGACTATAAAGCACTTAATCAGATCACAATTAAAAATGGATATCCTATTACTAGGATAGATGATTTGCTAGAAAAGCTTCATGGAGCACATGTCTTTAGCAAAAGTGGACTTTAATGTGGGTATCATGAGATACAAATGACACAAAATGTCAGTTATAAGACTGCCTTTAGAACTCAAACTGGTTACTTTGAATTCATTGTAATGCCTTTCAGACTCACTAATGCACCTACTACATTTGCACGCATGATGAATAACATTTTACTTGACTACCAAGCTTTTGTTCATGTTTTCTTCAATGATACACTTGTCTATAGTGAGAATAGAAATGACCATGAAAATCATTTAGCAACAATCTTTAGCTTTTTACTCAAAAAAACTTTATGCCAATCTTGAAAAAGTTCTTTTTTCCAAAATGAATTAGAGTATTTAGGACATATTGTTTCTAGTCAAGAGATTCATGTAGATCCAAAGAAAATTAAAGTAATTGAAGAATGGCCTTTACCTCAATCTGTGAATGATGTATGCTCTTTTCTAGGGTTAACAAGTTTTTATAAAAATTTTGTAAAAGGTTTTTCTTATTTAGAACTTCCACTAACATTATTATTGAAGAAAAAGTTAAAATTTGCATGGGGAGTAGCACAACAACAATCTTTTGAAAAAACCCAAACATGCACTTTCTCATGCATGTTTTACAATTACCAGATTTTTTCCCAACCTTTCCATGTAGTTATAGATGCTAATGGTTTAGATATAAGTTTTGTATTAATGCAAAATCATAATCCCATCGCATTTGAAAGTAGGAAACTAAGACCTTCTTAAAAGAGTTATAGTACATATGATAAGGAAATTTTAGTTGTGGTGCATGCTTTATAAATTTGGAAACGTTACCTTAGGGGTTTTGAAGTTCGAATCAAAATAGACCAACAAGTTGTTAAGCATTTATTAAATCAACCATTTATTTCCGAAAGACACATTAAATGGGCTTCATTTGTACAAAATTTTCAACCTTTTATTCAATATCAACCTAGCAAAGCTAATTTTGTTGCTAATGCTTTTAGTGAATTCCCATCCCCATAAAAAAATATTGTTTCAATCAACAATATTTCTACTATTCATATTCATTCATTTCATGAAATGGTCCCTACTTATGCATCTGATGTGTACTTTTCACAAACATGGATTGCTTTCAATAGCTCTATACCATCTAATGAGGATCAGTACACTTTTCATAATGGATCCATGTATTTCCAATGCAAGGTATGCATCACACAAGCTTTTTAAGAATTTTTTATGAAAGAGATGCATGAACCACCATATATGGGTCATAGGGGCATACAAAGTACTATTTCTATGTGTAAAGAATTTTTGTTTTGTCCAAATGTGGAAAAGGATATTGCATGGTATGTTTCACATTACATTGTGTGTCCGTGTGAAACTACATCATGGTAAAACATTTGGATTATTAATGCCACTTCCCATACCTAATGGACCATGGGAACAAATTTCTATGGATTTTAATACTCGTCTTCCTACAACTTCATCTTGTAATGATATGATTTGGACAATCATTGATAGGTTTAGTAAACAAGCATATTTCGTTCCTTGCAAAAAGGCTCTTTTTGCATCTCAAGGTGCTAAGTTATTTATTCAATGTATTTTTTTGCATCATGGTTTTCTAAAAGTTATTCATTAAGATCGAGACTTTCATTTTTGTAATCACTTTTGGGTTTCATTATTCCAAAATTTAGGTTCTAGAAAACACTTTATCTCTGCATTTCATCATGAAAGTAATGGACAAAGTGAAGCTACAAATAGTCGTATTTTAGATTTATTATGTTGTTATTCTTTAGAGAATCCAAGTAATTGGGATGAGAAACTTCCTTTACTATAGTTTGCATATAATAACACAACACATACCACTACTCAACATGCATTGTATGAGATTGTTTACGGTAACAAGCTTCCCACTCCCATTACTCTCACTCAAACGGATAAACCTATGCCTGATTCTTTTGCACAAGTGCATATTTCTACACTTGATGAGGTTAATGAGCACATTACAAAGAGTCAAGAACTTTACATGCGTAATATTAATAAGAATCAAGTAGCTAAACAATTTAATGAAAATGACTTGGGATGGTTATGAATAATTAAAAGATGTTTGAAAAATATTTTACAAGATCCTAAGGTTAAACCTGCACCACCTTATTACGGACCTTTCAGTATTATTCAAAAAACTAATGTGAATTCTTTTAGATTAGACGTACCTTCTTGTTGATATATTTAGGTAGTGATGTGTGTGAACACACTAGGACCGCCGGGGCACTTTTTCCCTCTTTAGGAGGTTTTTTTCCCCGGCTTGTATATACGCCTATTGCCCTAATGGGCTACTTATCTTTGTACATTCTCAAGTAATACATTCAGTCTTGTGTGTTGTGCTCCAAGCTTCTTCTTCTTCCTTGTGTTGTTCGCGTGCTTCCGCAGACGTCTAACTCCAACAATTGTTATCAGAGCAGGTCGTCGCTTCATCTAGGGCACCGTCCACACTCCTCCATTTGCAGTCTCAGATTCGCACGAAATTTGGTGCACGAAATCGCGATCTGAGCTCGTTTTGGCCTCCGAATGCACTATCGCAGCGCTTGTGCAGGCTATTTTGTCTTTTTGTGCCAAAGGTATATACCTGTTTCTGTTCGCCAGTATAAGCGTCTCAAAGTCTACTACAGGTTTAGTAGAACTTGTCTGGGTAGTTCTGTTTAACTTTTTGAGATACAGTCAATTTTCTGCATCAAGGTATTTTAGTCATCGACCATGGCTGAAAGCAGTGATGTATTCCGTATGTTGGTTGTTGAGGATAAGTTGGATGGTACCAACTACCCATTATGGGCTTATATGATGAGACATGTATTGGTTGCAAAAGGATTATGGAACATTGTGCAAGGTGTTGAAAGACGTCCTGTTACACCTATAACAATAGGTACTGCGAATACAGGTGCCGCAGCTAATGAAGATGGTGTTGAAGATGATATTGTGCAAATTCCTGTTCGTGCTGTTGTTTCTGCTACACCTACTGCAGAGCAGATTCGTTGGGATGGAAGAGATGCCCAGGCACATGCATTGATAGCTTTGTCTGTCAAACGTGCCATTATTCCTCATATTTGCTCTTGCAGAACAGCTAGGGATGCTTGGGATACACTTACCACATTGTACCAAGCTAGGAATGAGGCTCGTGTTGCTTTCCTCCGAAAACATTTGGAGAGTGAGCACATGAATGAAGGTGATTCTATGGACAGTCTCCTAACGAAGATCAAAGATTTGAAGGAACAGTTGATTTCTGCTGATGAGGTTATACCAGATAGCTCACTTGTGCAGACCGTTCTGAATGGTCTTCCTGATTCATATCAGAGTTTTGCTTCTACTCTTCAATTGATGATGAAAGGCAATCCGAATGCCTTATCATTTGAGGATTTAGTCTCTGTTCTGTTGCAGGAAGATCAGTCCAACAAGAACAGGTCCATTATGCATGTTGGAGATCAATCTTTCCTGGCTATTCAGAAGGGCAAAGGAAAATGGAGCTCTTCTACTAGTAAGCAGAAATCTGCAAATGCTGCACATTTGAAGAACCAGGATAAAGATGAGAAGAAATCAAAAAAGCAGAAATTGTTTTGCAAGTACTTTAAAGGGATTGATCATATCATAAAGAACTGTCCAAAACTCGCTGCAAAAGAGGCAAAGAAAAAGCAGGCTGGAATGGTTGTTGCAGAAGCCTCTACACCAAAAACAGAGTCTGCTAATCTTGTGCAGGAAGAAGAATGGGCGTTTACTACTGTTTGCAGTCTTGACCCATCTTCTCATGAGCAGTGCATGTCTGCAGTGGACTCAGATGTTTGGTACTTTGACAGTGGGGCGACCAAACATATTACCTTGCAGCGCAATTTCTTCTCTTCACTCGAGCCTGCCCCTAAAGGGAATACTGTCACATGCGCCAACAACTCCTCTTATCCTGTTATGGGAGTTGGTAAGATCATTCTGACTATTGCTAATGGTAGTCCTTTCACCTTGTCAGATGCTTCATTTGTGCCAGGGATCAAGAAGAATCTGTTATCAGTTTCTGCATTAGCCAAGATTGGCTTGGTTGTGAAATGTGTTGATGACAGATGTACAGTTCATGATCTGTCAAATGGCGATGTTATTATTGCTTCTAGCATTTTATGTCATGGGTTGTATAAGCTCGTAGACTATGAAAGATTTGTGAATGATTCGGCATGTGCAGTTCATGATTCTCAGGCTATGTCAGATGCTTGTACATAGTGATGTCTGTGGTCCTATGCAAACACCCTCTTTTGGAAATTACCTTTACTTCGTGACTTTCATTGATGATTTTTCCAGGCATGCATGGGTATATCCACTCAAAGCGAAGTCTGAAGTGTTCATGTGCTTTAAACAGTTTTTGGTTTTGGCTGAAAATCTATCAACATGTAAAATGAGCACCCTCCATTCTGATCGAGGGGGGGAGTATATGTCTTCTGATTTTAATGCATTTCTCGTTGAACGTGGGATAAAACACCAATGTACAGTGCCCTATACACCTCAACAGAATGGAGTTGCTGAACAGAAGAATAGGTCACTCATGGACATGGCGAGGTGTATGGTCAAGAGTCAAGCATTACCACATAGTTTCTGGCTTGAGGCTATCATGTGTGCAGCATATGTACTTAACAGGTGTCCCACTAAAGCGCTGCAGTCTATCACTCCATATAAGGCTTGGCATGACCGCAAGCCATCTTTTGCTCATCTGCGTGTTTTTGGTTGTTTGGCATATGCATTAGTGCCTGAAAAACATCGCAAAAAATTGGATGATAAGGTAGTAAAATGTTTTTTTGTTGGGTACAGTTCTGAAAGTAAAGGCTATTGTCTATATCATCCACAGACTAAACGCATTCTGGTTAGCCGTGATGTTGTTTTTGTGGAAGATGCTATTCAGCCACTGCTTTCATGTACCAAGGAGACATCTGTTAGCTCCAAAGACATGTATGATACTTTGATGCCTCTTTTTACAGGTGGACAATCTAGTGCTGGTCCTAATGAGGCAACTTCTCAGCCTTTGCAGGTTTCATGTGATAATGCAGATAATTCTATTTTTGATGCAGATGTACATGATGCACTTATTGATGAGAGAGCTGATATTGAGTAGGCAAGAACTATGCCAAAATGGCTGGTGCAGACTTTGTGTGACAACAAATTAGATGCACCTATGTCATATCATACTCGTTCAGGCTCTCATAGTGCCTCTTTTGCATCAAATTGCTATGCTATGGCTGCATCGAGTCTCTGTGATGAGAATGAGCCTGTTTCGTTTGATGAAGCACAAAATTCAGAAAATGGGATGGCTGCTATGCAATCTGAATATGATGTTATAATGAAGAATGGTACTTGGTCTTTATGTGACTTGCCTCCTAGCAAGAAGGCCATTGGCACTAAGTGGGTATACAAGCTCAAGCGTAAACCTGATGGTACAGTGGACAGGTATAAGGCTAGGCTTGTTGCAAAGGGTTATGTGTAGGAAAGAGGCATTGATTTTGATGAGACCTTTGCACCTACATGCTGTATGACTACTGTTCGGAGCATTTGTGCACTTGCAGCCCATCATGGTTGGAATGTACATCGGTTGGACATTAAAACTGCATTTCTCAATGGTGACTTGCATGAAGAAGTGTATGTTTTTCAGCCCCGTGACTTTGTGCAGAAAGGGCATGAAAACTAGGTGTGCACGTTAAACAAGGCATTATATGGTTTAAAGCAAGCACCACGTGCTTGGTATGAGAAGATACATGCCTATCTGGTTGTACATGGTTTTGAGAACAGTCCAACTGAAAGCACCTTATATGTTAAGCGTGCTAATGATGTGCTTCTGATCATTGTTGTCTATGTTGACGACATGCTGCTCACTGGTCCTATTGAGAAGCATATTGCTGATTTCAAGGCTGATTTGCATGCCTCATTTGAGATGTCTGATTTGGGGCAATTGCATCACTATTTGGGCATTCAGTTTATGCAAGTTGGTGGTGGAATGGCTTTGTGTCAAACGACATATATTGACACATTA
Source organism: Ceratopteris richardii (assembly GCA_020310875.1). Taxonomy (NCBI): domain Eukaryota; kingdom Viridiplantae; phylum Streptophyta; class Polypodiopsida; order Polypodiales; family Pteridaceae; genus Ceratopteris; species Ceratopteris richardii. Next base: position 116,954,074 of record CM035412.1, on the reverse strand, counting down.
TTGCAGTGTTTTGGCCTTGAAGACTGTAAGCCTATTGCCACTCCTATGGAGACAGGTTTACGATTGAGTCTTCATGATGCTGGAGATGCATTTGATGTTGTTCTCTATCAGTAGGCTGTTGGATGCTTGATTTATTTATGCATTACTCGGCCAGATATTCAGTTTGTTGTCTCACAAATGAGCAGGTTTATGCGTTGCCCAGGAGTCACGCATTGGAAGGCGGTTAAGCGCATCTTTCGCTACTTGAGTGGTACTCGGCTACTTGGGTTGTTTTATCCCAAGGGGGGATCACTACCGCCAGATTTGCATGCTTTTTCTGACTCAGATTGGGTTGGTTGCTATGACACTCGTATGTCCACCAGTGGTTTTTGCTTCATGCTTGGTAGCTCATGTATATCTTGGTTGAGAAAGAAGCACCCTACTATGGCCACTTCTAGTTGTGAGGTTGAGTATAGGGCAGCTTTCACAGCGACTGTTGAGTGTGTGTGGCTCAAACGCCTTATGGCTGATTTGGGTGTTGGCCAGTCTTTTGCCACCACCATCTTCACTGACAGTCAGAGTGCATTGGCAGTTGCGAGGAACCTTGTGTTCCATGCTCACACTAAGCACATTGAGGTGCATTATCACTATGTCAGGGAGAGGTTCTCTGCTGGGGAGATCAGCTTGGCATATGTGCCCACACATGAGAACATAGCAGACCTTTTCACGAAGGCTCTGCCTAGGGAGAAGTTTGAATCTTTCCGCAAATCTTTGGGCTTATTTCCTTTTGTGCATAGCTTGGCACTTCCTTATATATGAGTGCCAGCTCCTTGTTCACCGCATCACTCCCAGGGGGGATTTGTTGATATATTTAGGTAGTGATGTGTGTGAACACACTAGGACCGCCAGGGCACTTTTTTCCCTCTTTAGGAGGTTTTTTTCCCTTGACTTGTATATACGCCTATTGCCCTAATGGGCTACTTATCTTTGTACATTCTCAAGTAATACATTTAGTCTTGTGTGTTGTGCTCCAAGCTTCTTCTTCTTCCTTGTGTTGTTCGCGTGCTTCCGCAGACATCTAACTCTAACACTTCTCATTGGAATATACATAATTCTTTTCATATTAATTTATTGAGATACTTTAAAGGAACTTTACCACTCACTCCTATTTTAGGTGATCCTCCTTTACCTGAAGAGGATGCTAAAATTTTATCTCCAAAGAAATTACTTGATTATGATGTCACTACTACACACACAGGTAACAAATATCATAGATATTTAGTTAAATGTAAAAATCACTCACTTGAATAATCTCAATGGATTCATAAGACATCATTAACTCCACATTATGATCATTTGATTTCTACCTATCATTCAAAGTCACATTAAATTCCAGTTTTCCACTTCCATGCATGTGATTTGACATGGAACATGCTCATGAGTGTTCAATGATGGGACACGTGACAAGCCATCCATGTCTATTTTATTCTTATCAACTAAGGTCAGTTGCTCATCAATTGGGATGCATGTTATACTTTATGGAATAATGAAATGTTATATGGATTTTAATTTTTTGGGGTTTTTAATGTGATTATGTTTTGATTTAGTAGGTGAAGAACCTTGAGGGCATGAATGCACATGGATTTATTCAAATACTTTCAAAGATAATTAAAAGATAATATTTTATGTATTTTTTACAAAACTAGTTGATTGCTTAGAAAGGGATATTTTTGTAAAAATAGATCGCTTAGAAAGCGATGATTTTGTAAATAAAGTAGATATTTGTAAATGCACACTTTTCAAAGCATCATCCTCATGTATCTTCTATTCAAGACAAAATGAAAAATACCTATAAATACACATACTATGATAGACTCATCCATCAGAGTATGTGGGGGAAGATTCTAGCCAATCTTGTGTTCAATCTCTTATCTCTCTCTATTTTGTGAGTACTTTTGTGAGATTCCATTTCTATACTATCTCTATGCATGTGCGTCTGCAAGATCCAATCAACTGAGCATCATCATCATCAAATGATGAGAAGGGATTCTATCAACCTAAAATCACCCAGAAACATTTGTTGTTGCTACAATGGGTGAAGAAGATGCTCTATGGTTTGAGTAATCCTATCCCAAAAACTATGGAAGGGAAGGCACAATGACCAAGGAGATCAGAGACAATACAGGAGCACAATGGGCTTCTACTCGCATAGTGAGTATAGGCATGATGGTTGAGGTCTAGAGTAGACTATAGATGGATAGTTAGGAAGGTTACCTCTAAGACATTGGATCTTGGATTGATCCTATGTGAGGATTGTTGGAGCATCAAGCTTGAATTTTGCTTGATAAGGACTTGATATATTCCTAAATTCAATTATGAAATGAGACATACTTATAGGAAAACCCTTGAGAATCTTATCCATGTAAAAGCTCATTTATTGTATATTATAAGGATATCTTATTCATGTGAAAGTTAAGAGTTATTATTCTTGTTTAAGGATAAAAGAAGCAACAAATAATCCACAAGTTTGAAGGTATGTGATGATGATTAATAAAGCACATAAAATCAAGTTCTTATATTTGATCCTTAGTTTTCCAAGATTGTAGGAAAGTGACTTCTTCAACCACAACCAACATCAAGTGCATACTATTCGAATTTGCATTGGTTGAAAGGAAGTCTTGGACTTAATTAGGATTCCATATAAATACTCTCAAATACATGTACATTGTGTTAATCAAATATTCAAACACATTTGGACTCCATTTTGTTCATTCTTTGTTTCCTTACATCATCATCTCCAACTATAGTCAACTTGGAGAGGATGGTTCTCTCCTACAATGATACAATTTTAATGAATGATCATTCATTGGAAAGGTAATAATTTCCAATTAATATTTCAAAATTTCATCAGCATTTGATTTAGTACATTGTGAGAAATATTGATTTGAAGGTCACTGGATGTATTTTTGCACATCCTTAAAAAGTTGAGACTACCACCAATCAGCACTAAGCTTATTACTACCACATTGGTTGATGATATATTAAAATCTTGTGCATTTTACCTACTAAACATATTTATGACATTAATCCAAAAGGAACTTGACCAATTCCAAATATCATGTTCTTTTTACTAGTCGTTGTGCAAACCGATCTATCTTGCATCAATCATTTCTCATTAATGATCCAAATTACATAGTGTACTTTATTGCACTAATAATAAGCCTATTAGGTGTATTTGAGTCTCCAAATGTGGAAGGGCTAGTGTTGTGTTGGTTGGCTAGACTAATCTTCATCACTTGGAACCTCAAATTTATACTTCCATCAAGATTCTCTAAGTTCTCTCAAGGATCAACCTATATCAAGGTCTAGAAACAAAAATATCTTTCCTAAGTTGGGGAAGGGTTTATTTGATGTGGGCATGGGATGCAAAACTGATCCTTAGTGTGAATTAAGCAAGGTCAAGGGCTACAAAGAAATGGTTGTTGATCCTACCCTTTTTACAATTGCACTTGGATTAGAGACTAATCGTGGAGATTATTTTGGGCATGGATCAAGCTACCAAAATCCTAGACCATGGGTAGGCCAAAATAGGTTTGGAGGACTTTATAAGGATGCTCCCCTCTCCATGTAGTATCATAGTTTATATTTTTTGCAATCATTAGGGTATCCACCTGGGTATGTGTGGATAGAACCATCTATCTATTTTTTGTTGTTTTATTTCCATTCTATTAGATTTATGAGTTTCAGTCGGATATATTTGAGTTCATCTTCAATCCACTTCTTGTTATAACCAAATCTCTTGTGTTATTCCCATGAGTAGAAGTATCTCTCTTTCTTTGTAACCTTGATATTATATATGTGTTGTGATAACTTCTACATGTATTGGAGTTGTACCACTAGACATTATTCCTCAATCAAGTTTTTTTGCTTCCATGGTATCTGAGCTCATGAAGGTATAGAATATTGTAGAGGTCATGGAGGCCAAGGACTCAATTGTAGCATTTCTTAAATGAACACTTCAACAATCAAGATTGTTAGAGGTATATTCTTCAACTCAAGAGTTTGTGAGAAGGCTTCAACATTGGAGTTATTTGGAGGTGAAGGACTCAATGCTATAGCTTGTGGGAGGAAAAGGCTTCAATGCTAAAGTTCTCAAGAGCTAAAGGCCTCAACGCTAGAGTACATGAGCCAAAGACTTCAAGGATTCAGGTTCATGGTACACAAATACTTCAATTCTATGGAGGTGTTAGCATCTAGTAGCGGAAGAGGAAGTGAATTTGGTGAAATTCAATTTGTAATGAAAACCCTATGGACTCATCCACCAACCTTTAGTGAAGGAAAGTTAGATGGTGCAAAGTATTTTCTTTGGATGTTCACGATTATAGTTATCCTTGATTCTTATGACATTTTAGAGATGATGATGGGAAGTGAGCAATAGCCACAACCTACCTTCGACTTATTTGATCCAATTATGGGGATTTTCCCATATGCAAATCTTGTACTTGCTTGGAAGATAAGGAACGCAAATGCATTATATTCTATATTGACAAATTTTGTGGAATCATTCTACATATCAGTCAACATACATCCAAGGAAAGTGAAACATGTAGTATATTGAGGAGTCGCTATGAGGTGAAAAACCAAACATGCATTCAAAAAATAGAAAATGAATTGGAAGGAGAGAAGTTTTGAGAAGAAGTGAAGGCGAAGGAATTCATCAGTCAAATCAAGAAGCCATATGATGGGCTGGCTTTAGAAGGGATTTAGAAGACTAGCAAGGAGCTAGCTTGAAGGTGTGTCCAAAATTCACCACCAAAGTATTATGGAAGGGTTACTACTCCCAACACACAAGTGAGACCTCAAGGTTTGATATTTGAGGAGTTTTTGCACTACCAATGGAAGAGAATTGCGCCATAAACCCTAAGAAGGAATTAGCAACACAAATGCTATGTTCTCCACCAATGCATCAAGTGAAGGTGCTTCCTCAACCAAAGGTAAGAGTGCAAATAAGAGAAATATTAAGAAGAAGTTTGAAGGATCGTGTTTGCATTAAAAAAATAAAGGGACCAATAATTGCAAATTGTGATGTGAAGAGGATAGATGAAGAGTGTAAGGAGGAGACAATACATGCATCTAAATCAAAGGTGATATTTTTCTCAACCTAAGAAGAAGGGATTGTGGATTCATGGGTGCTAGACAATGATGCACCTCATCACATGGTCAATGAGAGACGTCAATCTACTTAAAGGCACCTTCAGAAAGAACCCATCACAATGACATGGGCAATACTGAAGGACAATAGATTGCAAGAAAGATTTCCACAAATGAAGAGGAGGATCAAGGTACAAATTCTATAGACAACAGGAAAATGAGGATTAAAACATAAATATCGTGAACTAGAGTGGTTCGCAAAATGTCCATACCAAGGAAAGGGTCAAATATCATTTCAACTCATTGAGGAAAATCAAAAGAACACTGAAGTTTGTGGGATCTCTCATCGTGAGGCTTCCATTCATGAGAGGGGTAAAAGACATTTCATTCAATCTTTCATGTGCACAACCTCATTTATGAATGTGAGATGGAAAAGCCAAGCTCTTGTATGCTTGCAACCCTTTCTTAATCCCAAAGATAATATATATTTAATGGTTGCCTAATTTGAAATCAATGTTTCTACATCTATATCTTGCTTACTACTTTTATACATTGGTGTCCTCATAGTTTCTTTGTAGTTAAGATTCTACGTGGTGTGTCTGACATTCATAAGATTTATTTATGTCTAAATTCATGTCCATTGGAAAACGATTTATTTATGTCTAAATTCATGTCCATTTGAAAAGTTGTTGGGTGTTTAGTAACCTTTATTGTGTGTCGTAAATATATTTTTATTGATTTATATTTTTAGCTACTTATTGTACATCTGTTTGGAGGACAAATAAGGCACTACCAACTCAAGAGATAAGGGCAATTGAAGAACCTCTTATGGCCCTAATCACTTGAACTAGTTGTGTTTTGTATCTCCTCCAAACTTTTCCATGTTGATTTATTTACTCTCTCAAATGTTATTACTGGATCTATTTAACTCTGAAGTGAAGTCGTCGCCTCAATCAAATCTAATTTTTCTTCTTTTGTACCTATGCATTTTTTAAAGTTGTAGTCATTGTTACTGTCACAGAAAAACTCATGTGATGTATATAATCTAGCCTTAATGAATGATGTAAAGCACTTAGAAAGGCATAATTAACTTCAATAAATTGCAATAACTGGAAAAGCAAAAAAGAAAAGCGAAAAAAAATTAAATATAGTCAAAATGATTCTAATTGTTTTGATTCAAGACGAGATGTAATTATTTTTTGTCGATACAGAAAACTGCAAAGGGTGATTATTACATTCTCAAAGATTGGAACTTGATCACTTCAGGTGATAGTCAAGTAACACAAGATAAATTATTCTCTGATCTTATGTTTACCACTGTACCATCAAGTGAGAATCTAAACTATGATGAAATCTCATCAACATACTCTAGGATCTCTTGAAAAGATTTTAGTTTCCGATTCCCAATGAAAATATTTTCTAAGGTTCAAAATGTGGATGCATAAGCAATTAAATTAAAATTCTAGATAGTTCTCTACTAAATAAAATTCTTAGGTATCCAATCTCAAAGATGTTTTTCCACCTTCTACAATTGTATCTAACCCTAGGTATTGTCAAGAAATTTGAGACAAAATTGAGAGAAATTAGGACTTAATCTACATTAAAAAATACCCCCTAGCTTTTAGATTTCTTTGATATTCCATTCCTTACCTCTAACATCATAAATATTCTAAATTGAAGCTCTCCTATTCAAACATATTGTTTTATTTCTATTAAGGTATGTTGTTAAAACCAACCACAAAAACATAAAGAGGCAAAAACCATTCAATCTTGATCCTTCAACAAATACGTCTTGGTGACATCCCTTTTGAATCTCATCTTTAATCTTTGATTAAAAAAATCGAAAAATTGTCCATTGATCAAGGGAGTCCTAATCAAACGAGTAAATGGTAGGAGCTTAGATATAAAGAAGTTCTCCATATGCATATCCTCATGATGGTACATGCTATTTCACAAAATAAACAAATAATTGCATGCCATTGAAAAACATAACAAATTTTTTTGCATATGTTATGTCTACATAGTCCTTATGAATAACTTTGAACTTTGAATGCTCGTATTAAACATTCAACCGGTTGCCACTATAGAGCATTTGAATGAAACATATCTATAACATAAAACGAGATATCTTGAAAAACAAAAATACAAAAACATTTAAAAAGAGAAAGAGATTCAATGTAAAAAGCTACTTATGGTATGATAAAAATATATATATATGGCTAGTATTCACCAGATCCTTAGCATTGTAGAGATTTTAAATGTGACATCAAGTGACCCAGTTGAAAGGGTGACATATAAAAAGCCATTCAAACACTCAAAGAGTGTATTAAAATTAAAGAATGGTCAAAGTCATAAATGGAGACTCACAAACATTGGAAGTTTTTATTGACAAAGAATATTAAACTTTTAAGACACTTGATTTGATGTATCAAGTGTGTCAAAAGAAACATAGAATTCTGTGAAATTGAAAATATTTTGTATCTTTAACTATCTTCTTTCTCTAAAAATTTTATATATTATTCATTGTATATTGTGCAAAAAAGATTACTTTTGTATGAAAACTAAAACTATCATATTGAGTACAAGAAATTCCATCACGTTAGTGCTCCTTTTAGAGCCTATCTACAAAAATGAAGCCTTTAATATCTTTGGAATTAAAAGAGATAGGAATGCTATATTTTTTGTACACATGGCAAAACACTACTTGACAATTTCCTTAATATGTCACTAGCAAACAACCGATTTTTAGCTATTTGTCATGCAAATGCCACGCAAAGTGCACTTAGATGTTGTGAGACATACATTGAGATATGTAAAATTGTTCTAAAGTGTTTGATGAACCCTCTTAGTTTTCGAGTCCGACCACTCAAGTCCCGAGATGGAGAAGAAGACGTGCTGGCTAATTTCACGCAATGAACACGGAGAAATTCTCATCAAAATATCCTCCCAGCCGCACACCATGAAATTATAAATTCCCTTCCCAATTCTTCTACATGGGTGCCACATGGCACCCATCACTTTAATTTACAAATGGAGGCTAAGAGAAGGGTTCTAGCCTTCTCTCACAATTACTCCATATAACATTTCCTTCCCCTTAACTCCATTTTGTCCTCAAAAATGGCATTGGAGGCCCTAAGAAAAGAGAGAATAAGAACCATGGTGTTCCCACTATATCCCCATGTATCCAATGTACATGGTCCTGTTGTTTCCCTGTATCCTCCCCCTTAACAAGACTCTTAAGAAGGTAGTCTAAAATTGGGAGACCGTCTCTATAGGATGCTAACCCACTCCCATGTAGCACTATATTCTGAGCTATCTTTCCACTTTAATAGACACTCTTTATATAAGTGACTCCTTGTCTATTTTTCTCGAGTGCATAGTATGCTCTTAGGCTCATGTGGAATAGATTGAATAGAAATAGGCTCTACTAGCTCACTATCTAGGATGAGGTTGTCATATTTACCCAACCTTTGGTTAAGCTAGTTAACATGAAAAATTTGATGGATCTGGCTATTATCTCGAAGTTGGAGCTTAAGCCTTCTTTCCTATTCTCTTAAGTATTTGGAAAGGTCCAAAACACCTAGGAGATAGTTTTGGACAAGGTCCCGTCTTCATGGTTTCAAAGCGAGATGGAACTATAAGATACACTTGCAATCCTACCTCAAAGTAGATGTCTCTCCTTTGAGGGTCAACATAGGCTCTAGCCCTATCCTGAGCTCTCCTAATACTCTCATTAGCAAGCCTAATCATATCTTTCATCTCCTCCATGAAGTCCTTTGTAGCTTGAACTTTCTCATCCTGCAATCCTACTACATAAGGAGCTCTTCGCTGAAACCACTACATAAGCATGAATGAACTATGCTCGGTGGAAGAGTGCTTGGCACTATTATATGCAAACTCTACTATAGGTAAGTACTCTTCCCAATTAGTTTGCCTTTCATTCACATATGCTTGAAGGATATCCTCTAGGATTTGTTTAATCCTTTACATTTTCCCATCCAACTATGGATGCTCGGCCTTGCTCATGCTCAGTTTTGAGTCCAACCTTTCGAAGAATACTCTTCAAAAGTGGCTGGTGAACCTCCTATCCCAATAAAAAACTATGTCTAAAGGAAGACCATACAACCAATATCGGTTCTCCACAAATAGTCTAGCCAACTCAGGTGTCTTCGCTATAGTATATATCAAAATAATCATAGCCATTTTGGTTAATCTATCCGCAATCACCCACAAAGCGTCATGCCCTCTCTGAGTTTTAGTTCATCCAACTATGAAATCCATGGAGATACTCTCCCATTTCCGATTGGGAATGTCCAATGGGTGGAGTAGTTGTCCAATCATCAACCTTTTAGCTTTATTGAGGTGGCATTTAGTGCACTTAAGCACATACTCTAGGACATTCTTATGAAGTCCAAGCCAATAAAAGTACCTCACAAGATCATGTGTCTTGTTAACTCCTTGATGTCCCTCATTAGGTGTGTCATGACACTCATACCAAATGTGCCCTCTCATCTCAAGGTCTCTAGAGGGACACACCTTACCCTTATATAACAGATATCCATCATGTATATCATAACTTTTCCACTTGAATCCGTCTTGAGTACCCATCAATATTCCATCCTCACTAGAAACTCGTGTATCAAGATCCCCATTCTCAATGGCTTCCCAAATCTTTGAATATGGAGGATCATTAAGGGAAAAAATGAACCTTGCATGGGCCTTTTAGAATAAGAAGTGATTAGTGAAAGACCAATGAGAAGACGGTCATGGCCACAGTCTAGTCCATTAAACAGATAGGCTAGGCATAGACTTCCCTTGTTTTTGTGTGGTCAAAGAGCAAAAAGTCACTTAAAAATCTTGGTATTTTCCATTTGAATGGTTTTCAAATTCTTGGAATTGATTCTTAGCCCTTGGATTGGCTCAAAAATTCAAAGTTAGAGGTTAAAGGGCCAACATCAAGGAACTTTTACCTTATGGCCCTTGGATTTTCTTTATATCTAGTGGCTATGATCAAAGGAACCTTGAAATGCACACAAATGAATATGTGCCCTTGGATGGGGTTTAAATATGAGGGCTCTCCTTGAATCCTAGGATGTTTGAGCACCTCCATTTGTGGCCTTTAGATGGAGCCTTGATCCAATGCTTGAGATGGGTGCCCATGATGATCTTGGGCACCTTTTGTTCTCCCCCCTTATTTCAACAACCAATCAAACGGCTCAAATGATCCATTATTTGAAGATCATCCCCAAATTTGCTTGTTCGTTGGATTTGCTTCAATCCAAGAGCCTAAAATTGTGCAAAGAGTGTCCAAAAAAGCCTATGTGAATAGGACAAAATCCCAAAAAAAAAATTGCCTTCTCTCTTTAGGGAACCTTCAAATAAATCTAAGACATTTAATTCAAATATCTAAGAGCTCAAAATATTCCAATTTGGTAATTCAAATATGAAAGCTATCAAAAACTATTTTATTTGAGAATACCACTAGTGGTTTTGTATGCTCTCTCAAACCACTATATTAAGCATTTTAATTCTTAAAAATTAGGAGTCCTTACATGGCCCATGCAAGGTTCATTTTTTCTCCAAATTTCAAGCCTATATTTCCCTCTAATGGACTCAAGTAGCTCACCAATGTTCCGAGTAAAACTCAGTCCATTGAGCATAGGCATGCGGCTAGGAAAATTAGCCAGTACATTAAAATTTCCCTTTCTATACCTAAGCTCATAATGGAACTCGTGAAGGGTCTTTGCCCATCAAGCCTTATGGCCTTTAAGGTCTGTTTGATTAGAAAGCCACTTAATGCTCTCTTGATCAAACACTATCATGGCTTTGACACCATATACGTAATGATGCCACTTCTTCAAAGCATGGAAAATGTTGGTGCAAGTAAGCCCAAGCCTACATACTTGATTATCTCACTTATGCTTAACTTATTGGCATAACCTTTGGAAGGATTCATATGTTCAACCTCTTGTAAATTCACTTCACATTTACTTTTGTAAAAATGGATTGTATCCATGTGGAGTTAGGAGGAGCTAAATTACAAACCACTCTTTTTGTTAAATTAAGAGATAATCTATCCTAGATGTTAGCACTCACCTTTTAGGTGGAAGTTTGAATTTGAATTCAAACCTTGGCTCCAAGCATAACTTTAAAAGAAGGATCTAAAAGACCCACGAGTATCTCGAGGTTCAGAGCTCATTTTGATGTACTCTCATTGAGAAGAGGAGCTCATCTCATATCTCAGTCACTTCTCACTCATTGAGCAATGGTTGATTGCCAATGACATTGTATTTGTATATGCTTTAATATATATATGGTCATTACATTCTCATGTCACTTCTTTGTCATAAGTCCATCAGAATAGTGATCTTGTGAAAGCTTGTTCTCTATGTGTAGTTGCTCATTTGCCATGATCTAAAGCATTGTAGATTCAGCATATGAATCAGTTTCTACTACAACTCTACAAAATTTCATTAACAGACACTTTCGGGATCGTCAGATATTAGCTCGTCTTTACACGCTGGTCTGCAGACTTTCACAACTCAAAAATGTCAAGATGGTAGTATGATTTGCTAAACACATTTCTTTGCATGTAGTCCATCATTTTTTTTGAAATGACTCATGATTGTTAGCTCATCCCCAAAATAAATTAAGCCAATTGCTGTTGCACTCAGAGAATTGTTCAAAACACTCGACATGTGTATGAACTAAAATAGCAAGTTTTTTATCTTGCACTTTCTTCCAACCTATGTTTTGATCTTTCAAGTAGTGGATCATCTTCCAAGCAACATATGTGATTATTTATGATCATTAGCTAGCTAAAGAGGCCTAGTACACTCTCCAACCATCATTCTTAGCAGGTTTGAAGTAGGATTTAGCTACACCACTTCATCTCTTATGACTATCCACCATCTCCTCCAACAGTGCTATCAGAACAATGACAATCAAGATGGGAGAATGATTTCCATCCTTCAATGACAAATTGGATAGGAACAACTACTGAACATGGTCACTAAGGATGCAAGCATACCTGCAAGGGAGAATTCTATATAGATACATCTCATGAGATGAAAGAAATGTCAATCTTCAGGAGCAAGCATCAACCAACAAAGGAAGAGCAAGAGAGGCTAGCCACATGGTGTGCAAAGAATCCTCTTGCCAGGTCATATCTACTAAACTCAATCTCTGATTTCTTGTTACCACATGTTAGAAATTGCAAAACCTACCATGAGACTTGGGAAGTGCTTTCATCATATTTCTCCTCAAACAGAAGAGCTAGGAAGAATCATTTGCGGATGGAGTTCATAACCCTAAAGAAACAACCAAAGCAAGGAGTTGCTGATTATGTAACCAAAATGAAAGATGTGGCTGATCAGCTTGCAAGAATTGGAGAGGAGATAGAAGAAGAACACATTGTGAGGCAGATCATTAATGGAATCAAGGATGATGACAAGTGGGAGTCCTTCACCATAGCAATGGATCTCTACATGCAAATATCTAATCTCAACACCTTGATGGGGCAACTCTTCACCCACGAGACAAAGCTCAATAGAAATGGTGACAAATTAAGAGGTAATCAATGTTCCGCCCTTTATACAGTAAGAATAAAGCTAAGGATAAAGGTAAAAGTAAGAACTATGAAGAAGGGGCTAGTACCTCTCAAGCTAATTATGTAGGAAGAGGAAGAGGTGCTAGAGGAAGGGGTAGAGGAGGAAAGCAAGGCAGGGGGAGATCCTACAACAACTCACCATGCAACATTTGTGGTCTTAACAACCATACTACAAAAGAATTTTTTAATAATATAAGGAACCAAAGGGGAAGAGGATACCATAGAGGTAGCGATGGACAATCAAGAGGCAGATATAACAATGGTGGATGCAACTAAAACCATAACTACAATCAAGGTTACAACAACAACAATTGTCAAGGAGGATTTAGAGGAAGAAGGGACTACAACAACTATACTGAAGATCAAGAAGACTCTCTACTCATCATGAACATGACATCCAAGCTAGGTAAAGATGATTAGCATCTTTTCTACATTGATTCAAGTTGTTCCAATCATGTGGCTAGAAATGTAGCTTTATTATCTGATCTTGAAGAACCCAAGGGGAAGCATGAAGTGCAAATAGGTGATGACACTAAACAAACAGTCAAGCGAATTGGAAATGTTAAAACATCTGATGGTTGTATGAACCTTTTGAGCAAAGTTCTATATGTGCCTGCTATAACTGAAAACCTAATTAGTGTTGGGCAGATTGTTGAGAAAGGGTTATAGGTCAGATTCACTAAGCATGAAGCATATGTGGAAGACCCCCAACAAGGCTTCAAAAGGATTGCCAAAGATGAGAAGTCACGTAGACTATTCACATTTGAAATTGAAGACACAAGAAACATAGCTTTCTATTCAGTTATAGAGATCAAAGCTTATCTGAGTTAGAAATGTGGCACAAAAGACTAGGACACATAGGAGAAAGAACTCTGAAGCAAATTTGCAAGGATCAAAGTGAGCTTGGCATTCCCAATGTGATCAAGCAGCATATGATATACAAATGTGGAGCATGCCAATTTGGAAAAGCTCACAGGCAACCATTCAACAGGAAACGATACATCCATGAAGACTATTCGGAGCTTGTACACACTGATGTGTGGGGTTCCTAGCAAAGATCCATCCATCTCTGGTTCAAGGTACTATGTTTCATTTATTGATGATTACAGTACATGGCCAATCCTTTATTTCATGAAGCATAAGGATGAGGTATTTACATGTTTCAAGAAGTATTTGGCACTAGTTGAAAACCAAACAAGAAGCAACCTGAAGAGGACCAGATCTAATGGAGGTTATGAGTACGTTTCGAATGAGTTTCATCTATTTCTATAGGATAGAGGCATAAAGAGGGAAGTAACAACCAGGTACACTCCTGAATTGAATGGAGTGGCAGAGAGAAGGAACATGTTAATTGTTAAAGTTCATAGGTCTATGTCAAATGAGAAAAAGTTACCTAATTATTTATGGGCAGAGGCTATCTCCACAGCCATCTACTTGATCAATCAGCTTCCATCCAAATCATTGGATGGTATGAAACCCTATGAAGCATGGAATGGTAGGAGACCCTCATTGGACCATTGCAAAATATTTGGGTGCATTGCCTATGCACATATCCCATTACAAATCAGAGGGAAGCTTGACCCTAAGGCTAAGAAATGTATATTTATTGGGTATGATCAGAATCAAAAGGGGTATAGACTGTACGATCCCACTAACAAGGAATTTATGGTTAGTAGGGATGTATTTTTTGATGAGAATAATTCATGGTTTGAAGATGATTGCAAGAAAGTCAGGTTGCCATATGATTTGGAAACTGATTTTCCAACCGAAACTCAAGAAGATCGACACTTAGCAGAGGACATCAACTCAGAGGATGAAGAACAAATTGACCTCAAGGTTTGGAATTCAAGAGGCAAGTCCAAAATCAAGCAATTAGAAGATCTACCCGAGTCTTCAAATCAAGCATTAAGGGGATCACAAAGAGAAAGTAAGAAGCCCATAAGGTATGGATATGATACATCTTAGTCACAAAACAATCTGTGTACATCACTAAAGACTCTATGGCAGAAGAGCCTTCTTGATTTGAAGAGGCTAGGAAGAAAAAAGAATGGAGAGAAGCCATGAAGGAAGAGGTGGAAGCATTGCAGGAAAAACACACTTGCGATCTAGTTCCCAAGAAGCCAGATATGAAGGTAATTGGTTCAAGGTGGATATACAGAATCAAAAAGAACTCTGATGGCTCTATAAACAGGTATAAGGCAAGGTTAGTGGCAAATGGATTTGCCCAAACACATGGAGTAGACTATGAAGAAACATTTCCACCTGTGGCAAAGATGCCAACAATGAGGGTATTGGTAAGTCTTGCTGCTTCTAAAAAATGGAATTTATATCACTTACATTTCAAGAATGCATTCCTAAATGGATGGATATCAGAAGAAGTGTATATGGCACAACCACTAGGTTTTGAAGATGAAGATAAGACAGGATATGTATGCAAGCTTAGGAAGGCACTCTATGGTCTCAAGCAAGCTCCTAGAGCTTGGAACCATTGGCTTATTACTTACTTGCAGGACCAAGGCTTTGTGGCAAGCAATGGAGATTCTTCTCTATTTGTTAAGAAGAACAAATCAAAAGTTATTTACTTAAGCGTCTATGTAGATGACATCATTATTAGAGCGAATGATTTTGATGGTATCCAGTAGATCAAGGCTCAATTAATTAAGGAATTCAAAAACAGTGATCTAAGTGTATTAACCTACTTTCTTGGCTTAGAGTTTGTGTATAGAGATTCAGGTATATTCATCACCCAAAGGAAGTACATACATGATATGTTGGTAAAGTTTAAGATGGAGAACACTAAACTTGCAGTTACTCCTATGGAACGCAACCATAAATTGAGTTCACATGAAGGTGAACTACTTGATGATGTTACAAATTACCAACAACTTGTGGGAAGTCTCAATTATGCTACTCTAACAAGAGTGGACATTGCCTATGCAATGAGTTCATTGAGTCAGTTTATGCATGCACCAAGGAAGCGTCATATGGAATCTGCAAAAAGGGTGCTTAAGTATCTTAAGGGTACAATGAGTGAAGGGTTATTCTATCCCTTCACCTGTGCCATACATATAAAGATGTATTCTGATGCAGATTGGGCTGGCTCCAAGGATGATAGGAGGAGCACTTCAGGGTACCTATCTTTTGCAGGTTGAAAACTCGTATCTTGGTCATCCAAGAAGCAATCAACTATGGCCTTATCTTCCACAGAAGCAGAATATAGAGGTTTGGCAAATGCATCCAAGGAATTTATGTGGCTTAAGCAATTATATGCAGATTTGGAGATACATTCCTACACTCCAATTATCTTGGGAGATAACACTAGTTCACTTCACTTGGCTGCCAATTCTGTATACCATGCAAGGACTAAGAAGATTGAAGTGCACTATCATTATGTAAGGGAAAAATTGCTTAGCAAGGATATTCAACTATCCTATCTATCAACTCATTTACAATGTCTAGATATACTCACCAAGGCATTGGATGGAACAAAGATGAAAAGGTTCAAATTGATGATTGGTTTGCAAGAAATTTAAGGAGAAATGAAGACCAAGCATGTTAGGCTTGAGGTGGAGGTGTTGGTGCAATTAAGCCCAAGCCTACGTACTTGATTATCTCACTTAATTATGCTTAACTTATTGGCATAACTTTTGGAAGGCTTCATATGTCCAACCTCTTGTAAATTCACTTCACATTTATTTTTGTAAAAATGTATTGTATCCACGTGGAGTTAGAAGGAGCTAAATTACAAACCACTCATATTGTTGAATTAAAAGAGAATTTATCCTAGATCTTATCACTCACCTTTTAGGTGTAAGTTTGAATTTGAATTCAAACCTTGGGCACTCCAAGCATAACCTTAAAAGGAGGATTTAAAAGGCCCATACGTATCTCGAGGTTCAGAAATCATTTGGATGCATTCTCATTGAGAAGAGGAGCTCATCTCATAGCTCACTCACTTCTCACTCATTGAGAAATGGTTGATTGCCAATGACATTGTATTTGTATATGCTTTAATACATATATGATCATTACATTCTCATGTCACTTCTCTGTCATAACTCCATGTCAAGAACAATGATCTTTCTAGAGCTTGTTCTCTGTGTGTAGTTAAGGATTTTCCATGATATAAAGCATGGTAGATTCAGCATCATGTCTACTACAACTGTACAAAGTTTCATTAACAAAGCTTCTTAGGATCGTGAGATATTAGCTCGTCTTTAGTCACTCGTTTGTAGACTATCATAGCCTGAAAATGTCAAGATCGTAGTATGATTCGCTAAACACATTTTTGTGCATGTAGTCCATTATTTTTTATGAAATCACTCATGATTGTTAGCTCATTACGTTAATTAGAGTTCCCCAAAAGGAAATAAGGCAATTGTTATTGTGCTCAAAGAATTGTTCAAAACACTGGACATGTGTATGAATTAAAAGTTTTTGATTTTGCACTATCTTCCAACCTATCTGTTTTGACACTTCAAGTAGTGGATCATCTTGCAAGAAACATATGTGATTATTTATGATCATTAGCTAGCTAAAGAGGCCTACTACACTCTCCAACCATCATTCTTAGCAAGTGTGAAGCAGGATCTAGCTACACTACTTCATCTCTTGTGACTATCCACCATCTCCTCCAACATACAATTGCATGCAACTCCTTCTCATAGAGGAGTAATTCTTCTAAGTTGGTTCTAGTTTCTTACTCCCAAAAGCTATGGGTCGACCATCCTAAACTACAACCACTCCTATAGCAAAATCACTCATGCCAGTCTCAACCACAAAGGGTTTATTGGGATCTTCTATGTGCAAAAGTGTCACTATAGCAATGGGTACTTTTGATTTCTCCATATTTTGCTTTTGTTCGTCTTCCTAATGAAAGGCTTTGCCTTTCTATTTAAGCTATTCCATCATCAAGACAATAATTTTGGCATAAGTTTTAATGAATCTTCAATAGAGACTATATGCCCAAGGTATCTAACCTCTATTTTGAAAAATTCATACTTTGACTCCTTAGCAAAGAGTGAATTTTTCCTCAATACTTGGAATGCTTTTCTCAAGTGTTCCAACTGCTCTTGTTCTGATCTACTATAGATCAAAATATCATCCAAGAAGTCTACTACATACTGCCCTAGATAAGGCTGCAATATGTTATTCATGAGCTTAATGAAAGTAGCAAGAGCATTTGTGTGAACAAGAGGCATCACCAAGAACTCATGCTGCCCATATCTAGTCTTGAATGCAGTTTTAGGGACTTCCACTGAGCCTAATGCTAATCTTATGATAGGCTGATCTAAGTTCAAGCTTGGTAAAATACCTAGCTTGATGTAACTTATCAAATAGCTCTTCCAATCTAGGCATTGGAAACCTATTTTTGATAGTTAACTTGTTTAGTGCTCTTTAGTCTATGCATAATCTCATAGAGCCATCTTTCTTCTTGATGAGCAGCATTGGTGATGCCCAAGGTGATTTATTAGCTCTAATGAGGCCCTTATCTAAATTGTCACGTAATGGCCTCTCAACCTCCTCATGTTGAGAAACACTAAGCCTATAAGGTGGATTACAAATAGGGTTAGTGTTAGTAACTACCTCAATAGCATGGTCAATGTCCCCTCTCTCAGGTGGTAGCCCTCTAGGTAAGTCAGTGGGAAAAACATCTCTAATTTCAAACATAAGATCTTTAAAACCTTTAACAACACACTCTTGAAAAAGATAATACTAAAAAGACATGTCCATATTTACTGTTCTAGCATGAAAATATACATCAGATGAAGTGTTTGTAAAATGCTCAAAGTCTTGACTATACAACAAAAAGATCTCCTATACATGCTGAAAATGACAAAGACTATACAACTCTAATTATGGGATGAGAGGTGCAATAGGTACATCTCTCTCTCCCTGTATACAAAATTTACTTCTATTTCTATCAAACTCAAGGGTGTTGTTTTCGTAACGACATTGAAGTGTGTCTCCCAACCCCCATCGCCACTCTCTTCCTAATACAAGGTCTGTCCTCTTCATAATCATGATTTGGAAGTCCATATAGTTAGTGTAATCTTTTATCTTGACTTCCAAATTGGATACTATATTATCCCATATCCTCTTCTCCTCCTCTTTCATCATAGATACTATGCATTTATGTGCACTGGGCTATTGGGCAATCTTTAGCTTCTTGACTAGAGCATAGTTTATGAAGTTATGAGAGGTAGAGTCATCTATAATGACTCATACCCTAGTCATGTGTACACTACCATGAAGTTTAACCAAGTCATGTGGTCCAAACTAAGGTGACCACAATGACTATATCAAACAACATGTGTGATCAATGCCCTCGTGCATCACTTCCACTCCCTTGTAGCAATATCTCCTTTTTTGCCTTTATTAGGGGTCGTACTACTTTCTAGTCCTCTCTTCTTTTCTTCCCCCTTCTTGAGTGGTTAGTTCCACTACAAATGGCTAGGTCGCAAACACTTAAAACAGAATTTCTCTTTTTTGGTCCTCTCAAATTGCTGAGTAGATAACCTAGGCTCTTGTGATCTCTGTTTCTTGATAAAGATTTTCTTTTTCCTATTGACACTTTCTTCTTGAACTTGGTCATACTAAAAGGTTTGAGGGGCTGATCCATCTCCATAAGAGTATACTGAGGATGGTTATGGTCCTCATATATTTGAGCATACTTGATGGCCTCCTCAAACATGTTAGATGTATTCCTTCTTACCTCTCTCTCTTAATGGATTTATTTAAGCCACTTACAACCCCTTTTGTTTTCTAAAATTCATCCAATCCTTTAAGTTTCACTATAATTTCCCTATAGTGGGATATTTAGATAGATAAAGGCCTACCGCTCTGAGTGATCCTATCCCACTCATCCCAAATCCTCTCTTTCTAATTCTTAGGAAGAAAGTCTTTCAAGAAGAGTTTCAAACTGAGCCAGTCCATAGGGATGGAGTTGGTCTCCTTCACACTCATCCACCACTTATAGGCATGTAGGCCAAGCGAGAGACTTGCCTCTAGCACATGATAATCAGGTGGGGTGCCCTTCAGTTGATGCAAGTCATTCAACTTTTTTTAAAAAAGTACAGACATCCTTATTTCTCTCACGGTCATCCCTGGTAAAGGTAGGTGGCTTAAGGTCTTTCAGGAGGGGAGCTTCCCTAGAACTCTCTTCTTTAAGCTTGCTAGAGAAAGGAACATCCTTCCTTGCCATCTCCATAGGAAGAGTAGGCATCTCTGTTTCCTTCCTAGCTAGGAAAGAGGTAACATGTGTTCAAGTGAGATCATTTGAGAGTTCAATTGTTCAATGAGAGAAGTCATGCTACCAGTGTCTCTCTCTAGCCTAAGGTTTTGTTTCTTGATCTCTGTGAATTGTTTAGGTGTAACAAATGTAATAAAGTAAGTCTATGATCTAAGGGTCTGCCTGGTTTAGACGGATATCAAATCGGATACCGTTTGGTCACTTGTGTGTTTGAACAAAGCTCTCGAGTTTAGACTTACTAGGAGGTCATGTGCTCTTGTGAACAAGTGATCCACTTAGCTTAGCGGTTGAGTCTCAAGGATATGAAGGAGGAGGTCTTGGATTCAATCCCCATGGGGAACATGGGAAGAATATTTTGCCCAAAGAGATCTAGAGCCTTCTAGAAGCATCCACTTGAGTTAACTCGAGTTAACTAGGACACTTGGTGCACATGCAGTTACATGGCTGACACATGGATTGTTAGTATCGACCTGCCCAAGAAGGCAGCCCCCTAGAGAGAGCTATATATAGAGGCATTTGGTTGGGAGGAGAGTCATCTCTCTAGCATGTGGTGGTAGTAATCTTGCATTGGTATCAGAGCTAAGCAAGCTTTCATGGAGACCCTCGGGAGTTCATCATCTTCTTCAAAGCCTTGCATCTTTTTCCTTGCATAAAACGAAAAGCAAACCAAGATGGGATTGTCTTCATTCCATGGCACCAAGAGTGGGCTCGAACTCGGGAGTTTATCATCTTCTTCAAAGCGTTGCATCTTTTTCCTTGCATAAAAGGCAAAGCAAAACAAAATGGGATCGTCTTCATTCCATGGCACCAAGAGTGGGCTCGAACTCGAATATCCAGTGTGCAGCGGCATCTTACTGTTTATCTAGATCAGAAGATGAATACTGCGATCTATGAAAAGAGAAGGCTGGAAACTGCAAACAGAGCAGGCTCGAACCCGTAATCTCACTCTCTTCAAGCTGAGGCTCATCCATCACGATATGTGCAGAATGCTTTCTTGCGATGCAAGATACGGATTTGAGGACAATCAGGTCTTCGTAATGCGCATCTTCTTTTTTGTTATTTAAAAGCTGAAGCACCCAAGAGTACTGTAAAATTGTATGCTAATTTCAAAACAATCTGCCTACGTGCTGCTAAGTGTGGAATTTGAACCCGTTATATAATGGGTGCTCATCGTCTAAGCTACCTGCGATGGCATTAACGAGCTGGAATCAACTTCGCGTCCTTATTTCCCCTTCCAAAGGAGTACAATGTAAAGATTTCTTGCGGAGCTGCGACTCGAGTCTAGAAGCTGAGAGGCATCAAGTTCCGAGCTCTCCTCGATACCACGACATCTATCGGTGCCAAATTTATTGTTTCATATTAAGTTCACGTAACTCTCTTCGTGGAGATTGTAGCAAAATGGAATGTTAGCTGCTGTGGATAGTGTTCGAACCAATAACTACAGAGTGCAGAATTACTCGTCTAGGCCACACGAAGCTCAAAGCTGTTTGCAATTGTATTTTGCATTATTATTCTTTATTCGATTTCTACATGCACTTTCTCTTGCTGTAAACTGTAGCAAAAGAGAAAAAGATTTTGTTTCCTCTATTATGGTTTGGAATTTGAATCGTGTATCTGCTAGAGTTAAGCTATGCTCTTAGCACTCAACCTACATCTGTAGACATGTTCATGTTTGCTGTAGTTAAATTATATGCTAATTCCGCCAACAGCTATGGAGATGACTTGAAGCTGCATTTGGTGCATTTATTGTGTCATGAAAGTAGAATAGCGAGAGCATTCAAATGGTACTTCCATGATATGTAGTATGTTAGATGGGACACAAACCCACAATCTCCCGCTTTGGAGACGAGCACCTTATCCATTAGGCCACGCTGCTGTAGATAATTGTTTTATGTTGCACATATACACAGGCTGTTGAAGCAGCCATGGCTCTTCGGGAGGTTCATATGCAACGATCAAACCCATCTCCTCGGCTGCTAAGGCAATCGGGCCAGTCACAAACCCAGGAAACTACGTACTATTTACAAAGGCAATCTATATCTATGCAGTCTATGAATTGGCACTTGTAGCAAACCAATTAAATATTTTGGATCGGAAAAGAGTTCCCTAAGGACTCAGAAAATTTACTTTAGCTATGAAGCATGGAAAGACAGTTGGACAAGGACCTAAGGATGGAAAAAGGCTCTTCTCGAGGATCAGGTGAAGGATGAAGCTTGAGTTAGAGCTGAGTACTTTACAAGTTGATGTTTTCATATTCAATATTTGCTTTGCTCTATGCTTTCATATAGAATGCATTGTTATTATCATTGAAATAGGGATGAAATCTTCAATTTTGGAAGCATTGTATGTAATATAATGAAAGCAAAATAGGAGAGCATCAAAGTATGGAAACACTTATCAAAGCATAGGCGTGCATCTACAAAATAATGTTGGTGCATTTCTCTTTTCCAAAAAATGTTTTCATACACAAAACACGTTTTCTTCTTGCTTGAAAAAGATAGTTAATGCTCAAGTTTATGCACATGAATGGTTATATCTTTTTAAAAACTAGCAAGTAGAATTTTTGTGCATGGATGATTGGGAACATGCATTATCAAGCTCAAGAATTGCTTGATTTAAGTTTGGTGCATGAAGGAGAATGCCAACATATGCATGCACTCACATGCATTTGCATGCAAGAACAAACATTTGCATATGCATGATTGTTTGTTGAGTAGTTGAATACTTATGCTTCTTTCATGACCTCCTTTTTCTAACTCGACTTAAATAGCTAGGGAAATAGCAAACTAGGTAGTTGCAAGGCTCTTGGCTACCATGCAATTCAAGTAGCTAGTTTGTTTTTTCCTAAATGTGATACCTAGGTATCACAAATTCGAGTCTTGATTAGGAAAAATAGGCCCTTTGAAAGTCAATTGTTCAACCTTCTTGTTCATTAGAAAATAGGACTGCTTGAAAATTTTCATGATGACTCTAAGTTTAGGAGAAAACTTAGAGAATCCTAACGATAAGCTTAGATGTAGTCCCTAGCTTGGATTTAAAAAATCATGCATACAAGTAGGTTGATAAAGTTTCCTTTGGGAGTTTTATCTCATTCTATCCAAAGATGTGAAAAGAATCAAATAAAATCAAATGGAACTGCAATCAATTGAACTTTCAAGTTCAAAGGATAGTTGATATGTTCCAAATTTGAAAAAATCATGGAACTTTTGAAGTTTTTTCTTTGATTTCATTTTGACAAGTGATGAACCTCAAAGAGATGAATAAACTTTAGCATCACTTGAACTTTAATCTTCAATAATTGGATTCTAGGTTCCATGACTACATCTCTAGTCAAGATGCAAAGTTTTCAAAAGCATGGAATCTTTATAAAGCACTTTTTTGAGGATGAGAAAAGTATGCTTGGTTTTATTTAAGCTAACTAAGATCTTAAAGGAGAAACCCAAGTTAAATTAATATTTGGGAATCAAGGTATTTTCCTAAAAGATACATCAAAGTGATCTTTAGGAATTGGGATACTTCCTAAAGGTAAGCCAATAAAGGAAATAGTCTGGTTAACTATTTCATGGGTTAAAAAGGAATATGTTTTTGACAAAGCAATAAAGATTTAAGTCTTGGTCTTGTCCAAAAGTCAAGAATTTCTTTTGAAGATCATTGCAGTAAAGAAAAAGATTCCAAGATGAATCATTCGATTGAAAACCAAAAGATTCCAAGATAAATCATTGGCTTAGTATTACTTGATTCCTTGGTAGGAATCTAAAATTCGTGAAAGAAAAATATCTCCTTAGATGTGAGACTCGAATCTTTCAAGAAATTTTGATAGCAAGTAGTTCCCAGTAATTCTCAAACCACCGGTATTGGTAATTAAGTCCAAATATTGATATAACCTAAAGGTGTATCAAAGATTCTTAGCTTTGAAATCTGAGAGGCATCAGTGTATGCGTAGACTTAAGCTGAGGAAAGATCTCTAAAAATCCTACATGTAAGCAAAGAAGCTTTTGATAGTTCAAAGAGATCTTAAAGATAAAGACTAAGTCTTTATTCTAGTCGCAAGGTGAACCAGACTTGATCAAGCCTGACCGTGATTGTCCAAAAAATTATGATTGAAACTACTCTGAAGTTTGCCCATATTGGTAACAAAATTCCTTTTGGGAATCATTTACTAAGGTTCCATTTATGAAAATGTGTGAAAAGAGTAAGTTGTTCCAAATATGAACAGAGTGAAGAAATTCCAAGAATGTAGTCTGTAATCGTAAACACGGTACTTAAGTCTGTGGAAGGTAAAACATAATATTTGCCTATCTTTAAATGGTTTTTTTCTACAAATCCAAAAAGCATGAGCGGATGCTTAGACTTAGGCAGTAGAGAGATTCCTATAAAGTCCCAACCGGGGTAGGTATCTAAAGCTTCAGTAAAAAAGTAATCTAAAGACAAGAAGTAAAAAGCTCTTGTCACTACAAATTGGTCAAGAATAAACCAATTGAACTTGAATCTATGAAAATTCAAGTACTTGGAATTCTGATTGGTTTTCATTTGAAAACCCTAGCAAAGATCAATGGATATTCTATCAAGAGGTTTTCAAGTTTCCAAGCCAAAGCACATGATTGTAAGACAATCATGTGAAGTAATCAAAACCTAGAATATCAACTTAGAGGTAATGCCTGAAACTTCAGAAAATTCTCGTAAAGAGTTGAAGTAGAAAGGTACTCTATCAAGAGATGTTTAAACTTTAGGATAAGTATCACCCACACATTAATCTGAATATAAAATACGGTGGTATACACAATATTTTATACTCAGATTGATGTAAGAAAGAATGTATGGGACATCGAACCATGGGATATAATTATTTTTTAGTCCTAGATTGGATTTTGAAGTTAGATCTGATCCTCAAGAAAATGCAACATCAAAAAAGAAGTTAAAATTCAAGGAGGATAAAAGCATGATCTCAAGATACTTCAAGTCGAATTTAAGAAGATATGAAGTAAGTAACTTCCAAGATCTTGTAGCTCAAGCGTAAGCACCACCTCCTTTATTTATCAATCCGTGGAGACGTGAGGACTGGTATGAAGACCATGAGCATGTGAAGGCACAAATGTGTGAGTGAGAAGCACATTCGCATGCACACACATACGCACACACATGCACACAAAGCAAGATCAAAGAGAGGAACAATGGAAAGCTTTCTATTGCAAAGGGACTCTCTTACAAAAGCTCAAACCTCTCACAAACTACTAAGAAGCTAACTCTCTAACTAGCCAACCTTAAAAATGAGCTCTCTAGCTGTTTTTATAATTTTTTGACTAGTTTTGGTCCTATCCAAACCTAGTGTTCGGACTAGTTAAAAATTAGGTTTCAGGGCTTATTTGAGGGCTCAAACAGAGTCTAAAAATTATGAAAATGGGTAGGATGGTACTTCTAATACTCCTCAAGCTCAAGGAATCCTCGGCTTGAATAAAATGCAGTTGCAAAAATAAGAAATTATATTTACAATGATTTTTAGTGATAAAAATCACTATTTTTATAGAGATTTCTTCTTAAAATTTGACATGTGCTTCTTGGGGCTCCCTACATGCTCCCTCTTCTTATGTGTCCACTTCTTTGAAGCAATGCTAAAAACATGTCGCTTATGCGACGATGAGTAGCATCGCTTACACGATGGTCTGTTGACGGACAAAAATTAAAACGTTGGTGTTATATTCCAGAGATGTACATGCTTGGAGGAATGAGAAGTTCCTTGCTCGAGGGATAGCCAAGGCCAAAAGCGAGAGAGTTCATACGAGGACCTACTCATGATGGCCAGATGAGTAGAGGGACCTTAGAGGGAACTCTAGATGGTGACTAGGCAAGGGCTATAAATAGGCTGGGAGGTGAGTCCCAGACATGTCATTCTCGACTTCTCACATTTGGTATCAGAGCACCAAGAGAGAGAGATCTTGGGGAGAGCTTGAGAGAGCCTGGTCATCATCTTTACGGTGGCCACTTCTTCCTCTTGGAAGCGGAAAAGAAATTCGAAGAGGAGATGGAAATGAAAAAGGAGAGGACTCCGCTCGATTGGGGGATGGAAAAGAAGTCGATTATGAGCTTCTAAAAAGTTGGAGATTGCATGAATCATTGGGGAACTACTCCACGCTGTTCGGACTGGCAGGCGAATGGATTCGAACCCAATACCTATCACTTGAAGGGCTGTCGACTTAGCCAACAGGCTGCACCGCTTTTTCATGCCTAATTGCAGTGCAGATAAGTATAATCTTTACGTTTTCTTGTGTAGAATGTACCATAGCATATAAAAGAACATGAAAGAGAAGAAGATTAGAGAGAAGCAAGAGGGATAAAGGGAAAAAAAGGAAAAAAAGAGAGAGAAGAAGAGAACGAAGAAGGGAAAGAGAAGAAGATTAGAGAGAGAACAAAAGAAAGAGAAGAAGGAGAAAGAAACAAAGAGATATAGGAGGAAGGAAAGAGAGAAAGAGAAAGAAAGAAAGAAATAGAGAGAGAAAAAGAGAAGAAATAGATCCGTTCCCGAGCCTTGTACACACCGCCCGTCACACTATGGGAGTTGGCCATGCCCGAAGTCGTTGGCTTAACCGCAAGGGGAGAGATGCCTAAGGCAGGGCTAGTGACTGGAGTGAAGTCGTAACAAGGTAGTCGTACCGGAAGAAGAAAGAAAGAGAAGGAGAAAGAGAAGGAAAGAGAAGGAGAAAGAGAAGGAAGGAAAGAGAAAGAGAAAGAGAGAGAAAGAAAGAGAAAGAAAGAAAAAGGGAAAGAAAGAGAAAGACAAGAAGGGGAAAAGAGAGAGATAGAAAGAGAGAATTAAAGCGAGAAATAGATAGAGAGAGAAGAAGAGAATGAAGATAGAGAAAGAGAGAGGCAGAGAGAAAGAAATACAAAGAGAAGAAAAGAAGAAAAGAAGAAAAGAAGAAAAGAAGAAAAGAAGAAAAGAAGAAAAGAAGAAAAGAAGAAAAGAAGAAAAGAAGGAAGTAAAAAAAAGAGATTCATGAGAAAAAAAAAGAAAGGATTAAAGAAAGAGAAAAAGAAAGTGAGGGAGCAAGAAATTGGATGAGAAAAGAGGAAGAGAGAAGATGAATTTGAAGATTAGAGAGAGAAGGATAAAGAAAGAGGAAGAGAAGAAGGAGAAGAAAAAAAGCAAGATTATCATACCTACGTGCACAAAAATGGCCGTAACTCTCTCAAATGAAATCCAAATTGGATGATTTCACTTGGTATAGAAAGTAGAATCAAAGGCCTTTCCAATAAGTGGCTGAAATCTATGATTGGATAGTTAAAAACCACCTGTAGAAAGCATTTAATCCTCTGCATATCATTTGAAGGAGGTATGCTGCCCACTCACCTAGCTCCATTGTTTTGGCCATAACTTCCTCATAGAATATTGAAATCAAGAAATTCAACTTGGTATAGATTCTAAACTTCACGAACTTTCTTTTGAATTCATAATCCATATTTGGACCATTGGAAACCATCGCTGCACAAGCTTTTAGATGGTTGTTGATTGTCAAGAGACCCTTTTTGAGTGCATTGAGTGTCCAATTGTTATAATTAGGAGTTCCTACTCATATTTTGAATTATTTTGGATAGGAATGAAGTAATTTTCATACATTTGCATCATAGTTTTTCTCTCAAATATATTCATTTGAATACCTCTCGCATCAAAGTTTATAATTTTGCATTATATTTTCTTCCAGTTTTATGAAATCAACATTGGAAGGTGCATGGAAGATAGTTTTTAGATGAATTTATCTATGCACATGAAGTTACACTAACTTGCAGTGATTCATAGAAGCATGCGCAGATCTTGTTTGTGTGTTTTAGAATCTTTTGCAGGTATTGAAAGAAGAAAAAAAAGACATGGTTATGAGGGCATGTAGTGCCCAACAACACATTTTGGCAAAGTTTCTTATTTGCAGGTTTTTGGAGTAAATAGAGTGGTTTGTCAACCACAAGGCTGATGCCTATTATTATAAAGACTATTATTATTTTTTCATGTTTCATTTTCCTAGCGAAATGTTGTTGGAAATTTTGTAGCCACATGGTGTTATATGCCATGTGAGAACTAGAGTGATGTTGTGTTGTGTGAGAGAGGAATTCTTCTGTCAGCATAACAAAAAACATATAATTTTATTGAAGTAGAGAATAAAATGCATGAGTGAATGCATGTATGCATAGACAATATGATTGTTAGAAAGTTGAAATGCATGATGCATTTTCTATTTATAGAAGATCACTTTTATGTATCACCACGACTGGTTAGGGTGAGCATGAGGTATGTGATCGAGGTACCAGGCATAGGCTAATTATGCCTTTAGAAATTGAAAGATAAGGTATATACATTAAGAGAAACTAAGATGTGTTTGCATCTAGTAATGCATGAACATATGAATTGTTCTTCATGCGAGTCTGTACTTGATATAGACGCTTATCTCACGTCCGCACAAGAGTGCTATGGATATGATCATCAATACAAGTATTAAGTGCTTGTATATGATTAGTTGTAATGAGATTAATGAATGTGCAAGAAGCACAATGAATAGAATGACGTCCATAGATATTCACATTCACTAAAAGGTGGATACTATGTAAAGAGTTGATTTTTCAACGAGATGATTTGGATGGTTAATTTGGTTTGCATTGATCTAGATGATCATTATATGCATGGATACTTCTCCATGACATAATCCATCCAAGATAACGAGTAAGTTTGTGTAATCATAAGGATTAACATGTCTCGTCATTTTTAAGTTTGAAAAAAATGATCGAGCAAATAGTAGTGAGCTAGCAGCCTCATAGAGATTTGGATGCTACTCTTTGTGGGAATGCCCAAATTTATTGAAATTTTGAGGCAAGTAGCTCTTAAGCTTTTCTTTAAGCTGAACAATTTTCAAGTAATTTGAAGACTTTTAGATAGGTCATGTGACCTCTGCACTAAAAGTGCTGCTACTAGAGGTAGAGGCGTGAAGCAAGTGACATAGGTCTGTTGCAAAGGGCATTTCTCTTAATTAGTAGATCTAAATGAAATGCTTTTTGGTGGATATGAAAGATTAATAAAGGAACTTTATGCATACAAATTGTCATTATTTTTAGAGATCATTTGATAGGTCAAATAATCTCTGCACATCAAAGTTTAGTCTCTAGAATTTATGAAATGATTAGAGACCATGTCACCTAAAGGTGATTGGTTCTCTTAGCTCATTTACTCAAAGTGAATGATTTTTGTTTCTAACATTAGCTAAACACATCTAGATGGTGTGTATAAAATTTCAAGATGAAATGTTTCTCCATTTAGGAGATATAAAGAAAAGAGTAAAACTTGGCCTCCGCAATTTTTTACAATTTTGCAGGTATAGAGGCTTAGTATTTTGGTCATTGTGGAAGATCCAAATGTCCAAATACTATAAAACTTATTTCAATAAAAGTAGATAGTAGTAGCTATATGCTATTAAAATTGGAAGAAATTGGACATCATTTGATAGATCAAATGATCCATTCTTCTCAGACCAATCTTTGGCGACGATTTTCCAAAGAGTGATACATGTGTGTGATGAGCACATGATATTTTCCTATTGGAAACTCCAATTTCAAAAATTTTTATTGGAGAAGCTACTCCAGTGTAGACCCTATGTTATAACCAAAATTCAAGGATTTTGGAAGTTATCTTCATAGTTAGAAGATATTATAAAAGCACAGCAGTAGTGTTTCTAGGCTCACCTAAGCACAGGTGTAGCAGAGATAGAATTATAGTTTTGAATCAGTATTTGATTTCATTTTGAAGTGAAATTTTGTGAGAACAAAATAGATATGTTATTCTAGATTTGAGCACAAATAAAATGAAATTTGGAATTTGTATGGTCAGTCTAAGGGCTTCAAGAAGATGACCCTATACATTTTTAGAGTTGGTCGTCGAGTGTTCGACCCTTCCAATAAAATGGTCATAAAACTCTGAGAAAATATCCAAATCAAGTTATTTTTGTGCCTAATGAAAGCTTGAAAAAAGCTACATAAGGCTGGAAAATTTCATAGATTTTGGATGATTAAGACTTAGTTAAAATTAAGATTTAATCTGCTGCTGTTGGAAATTGTTTATGCAGGAGGCATTGTTGAAAGGAAAAGACTTTTCACAGGTTTTTTATGATATTTTTTGAGATGGTGTGATGACCATGGGCTAGATATGCCCTAGATACTTTTTTTCTTAGCACTGGTTTATGGTGATGATTCTCAGTAGGATAGAGGAGACTTTGTCAAAATTTTCAGAAATATATATAGTGCCAAGAGAGCATGGAACAAGAGAACTTTGCTAGTTGTTCTCATTTCAAATAATTGGATTCATACAAGTTGTATAAATTCCAATTTATTGTGATTCAATATTTGATTCAAGATGCATGAGTTGATATTTGATGCAAGCTGCATCCTTCACAACTCTAGTTGAGTTGACTTACTAAATAGTTTCTCAATTCTCAACTCAAGATGAGTTGATGTTACAGATAGTTATCAGTGATACAGTCATAGGAATGACTCTGTTCTTTCCATCGAGGGAAGGAAACACTTCATGAACACTTCATGATTTCATTACATTATTTATGGTTGTGAATACTCACCGAGTTATTCTTACATTTTTGAGAGAAGTGTTCGACTTTAATCTCATACACGCATCTATGTGGAGTATAAAGTTGGTGGTATGGGACATCAAACTTTGTATTCTACCTAGGTGTAGGATAGATAATATGGGACAGAAGTCTCTGAGATTGTATTTTTATATGATTTGGAGTTCATTTATATGATCTTCTGGTATCATCTTATTATTAGACAACAGAGGGGCAGTTGAGACAGTCACTCTGTATGTGATCGCAAACAAGGCAAGTCTGCAGGCAAGTAGCCTAGAAGCAGAAAGGCAAGGTTTGCACATAAGAACTATGAATAGGCAATTGCATTGAGAAGAAATTCACAGAGTACGTACTACTTTATTTTATATGCCTGAGAATAGGCCATAGTTCATACATAGTGTGTATGATGTGAGCTAGATGCTTAGCCTAGTGGGCTATGAGTGTGCACACATCTACTTACCATTTTTCAGTATGTCTAGTGGACTCATATTATGGTTCTCATTATATTTGGGAGTGCCAGATTATTACAGCACTTTACTTGAGACACCTTATTCCTAGTTAGGAATGATTTGATCATAGTGATGATCAGATGGTGCTCATGGATAAAGCAAGTTTCATCCACTTGGAACATCTTGCATGTTATTATTGAGAAGGCGGTGGTAGTTCCACTAGTTGCTAGACTTTTTTAGCACGTCTTCACGTGGCATGATGGACTTGATTCCAGAGAGTGGATTAGGATTTACTTTGTATGGGAAAGATTTTAATCCATAGTTTGGATTATCAGATATGACAGATCAAGATTTGGATCCATAGAATGGATATGATTGATTGAGATTTTGGTCCATAGTTTGGATCGTTGATAGGTTGTCATGTTGGATTCATAGTTTGGATCGTGATGAGATTTTCTTGAGTTTCATTTTCATTACAGTAGGTAAATCAAGTAGATTTACTCGAGCATAGAGATAGTAAATCAAGCAGATTTACTTGAGCTTAGAGATTAAATACTACTTGGAAAAGATTTCCATTTCTTTTTAGTATTCTTCCACAAAGAGTTGGACATAGCATTGGATGGAACAAAGATGAACAAGTTCAAATTGATGGTTGGGTTGCAGGAAATTAAGAAGCAATGAAGACCAAGCATGTTAGGCTTAAGGGGGAGCTATTGGTGTAATTAAGCCCAAGCCTACATACTTGATCATCTCACTTATGCTTAACTTAATGGCATAACCTTTGGAGGGCTTCATATGTGATTCTACTTCACATCTACTTTTGTAAAAATGAAATATACCCAGGAGGAGTTAGGAAGCACATAATCTCGTATCATTTGGTAGTTGAGTCAAGAGGGAATCACTCCTATACTTTAGCATTCACTTTTAGGTAGAGATTTGAATTTGAATTCAAATCCTTTGGCTCCAACAATAACCATAAAAAGAGGATATGAAAGGCCCTATCTATCTCGAGATTCAGAGATCATTTTGATGTACTTTCATTGAGAAGAGGAGCTCACCTCATAGCTCACTCACTTCTTACTCATTAAGCAATGATTGATTGCCAATGACATTGTACTTTTACATGATTTAATACATACATGATCATTATTTCTTATTCTCATTTCTCTATCATAATGCCATCAAAACACTGATCTTTTCACAGCTTGTTCTCTATCTATAGTTCATCATTTCCTATGATTTAAAATATGATAGCTCCAGCATACTGGCTATTGTAATCCTATAAAAGTTTCATTATTAATGCATCTCACAATAGGGAGATATTAATCCATCTTTGCTCACTGGTCTGTGACTGTCAAGACCCATAAATGTCGGGATGCTTGGTTGCTTTGCTAAGCATATTTCTCTGCATATAGTCAATCATTTTTTATGATATCACTCATGATTGGTAGCTTGTTAAGCTACTTAGAGCTCCCCAAAAGGAATATAGTCAATTGTTGTTGTACTCAGAGAATGGTTCAAAACAGTGAATAGGTGTATCAACCAAAATAGCAAGTTTTTGGACCTTGGATTATATTCCTACCCATCTATTTTGATCCTACCATTAGTGGATCATCTTCAAAGCAACATATGTGATTATTTATTCTTATTAGCTAGCTAAAGAGGCCCAAAACACTCTTCATCCATCACTTGTAGCAGGTGTGAAGCAGATTTTAGCTACACCAATTCATCTCTTGTGACTATCGACCATCTCCTCCAATAGTTAGGACAATTAACATTGGAATGTCCACTCTCATTGCGTATTGTACACCAAACCTGCCTTCATATATCCTATGTTATCTGCAACTCTTCTACTCCATGACAAAGTTGAACCACTTCATCAATATTGTGGCATGGCAATGGTAGCATGGCCTTCTCTTCTCAGTGACTTTGTTGCATTCTTAAGGCTTCCAACTCCCTCCTCAGTTGCCCGATAGGGTCAAAGCTTAAAGCATAGTTTGTTTGTGTATCCCCTTCAAACTGTAGCCTAGCTTCCTCAATGTACGATGCAGCTACAACAAAATCATGAAGTGTTGCATCCAATCAAAGAGACTCTCCAAGTTTCTATGGAGATGGCCTATGAAGAGCTGTCTCTATCCATGTTTAACTAGGAAATTGCCTAGAGGATGTGGTAGACAAGAAATAAGTGCTTTGGTCCTAGTGTGGAGTTCGTGAAAGATTCACTTGGTTTCAATTTCAGGTTCTCTAGCTAATCTAGAGCTCTCTTTGAGAAGTCACTTGGTCAGAATGTCTGTGAGAACACCATCTTCAGGGCCTCCCAGGTGGCGAAGTGGCCATCTGCATATTGGCTATACCATTTGTCTGGAAGGCCTTCCAATGTAGATGGGAAGATTACCAGCATTGCATCCTCTTGATTCTGAAATCCTCCACCTCGGCATAAGGAGATGAATCTCCTCACATGATCATTTGCATCTTCATAAGCCACTCCCTTAAAAGTAGGGAATTTGATATTCAACCTAGAGAGTGAATGGGAAAGATCCTTCATTGGCAGTGGTCCTTTTTCTGTAGTATCTGAGGGAAAATCTAATATCCATCTAGGCTTCTCCTGTGATTGTGGGCTTGCAACCAAATCAATGGACAAATTGAAGGAGGGTAGAGGGATCTAGGTTGACTAGTTGAAGTTAAAGATGGATTCTTGAGACTCCTTTGTACACGAAGAGGCTCTTGGTTTGCTCAAATGTGGTTCATATACCCACTCACAAGATGCAAGAATCAAGAATGAATAATCCACAAACAAGTATTTACTATTGTAAGGTCCTTACACAGAAATGCAAGTGTACCACTAGGCTAGGTACCTTACACAGAGAATCCAAAGCTACCAATGGGTGTGCAAAATTGTAGAGGAGGTACAAAGGTATCCGACAAGAGTCTACACACCCACACTTCTAGTACGTCTTCTATGCAAGGGAAGTTCTTCCTTAGGGAAGTATACCCTATAAAATTTCTATATGCAAGTGCATTCGATGACAAAAGAGAAACTAAACAAGAAAATATACCAAGAAAGGAACAATGACAAGTGCGCATAAGAGAGGAACCCAACTTCTTAACTCAAAAAATGATTATAGAGGGGCAAAAAATACTCCAAATGGATAATACAGTGGGCTAGCATGCCATTCTAGAAACTAAACAGAAGTAATACAAGTAATCACACAAGGAGTACTGCAAGGAAATCACACAAGGGGTGCTATAGGAGTGAAGACCCTTCTCCAAGAGAAATGCAACAAACTCACACCAAAGGACTATTTCCAAACCACTCAATCACATTGGAATGCTAATAGCCAAGTCCATTGAGAGGCCCATGCTTTGTATACTCACCACACAGTGAGCCCCAAAAGTATTCTTGTAGCACCAGAATGCAAAAAGTATTTCAAAAAATGGTGTTTGAACCTAATGCCAATCCGAATGCCAAAAGAAATGATACTAATGCAAAAAAAGTGATCCCCAATGTGATCAATTCATCTGCTTATATAGACTCAAAGAGGCCAGAAGGGGCCTTGCCGACTCCCAACCTTCACTAACTATGCGCCCAAGTGGTTGGCTAAAAATTGTGGAGTAGGCTAATTTTGGTTCTAAAAGCCCACTTTAATTAAACCCTTCACTGAATATAGCTTTTGACATTGTCAAGATTTGACAGAAATATTCCTTGCATTAATTCTTACTTTGATCCTTCATAAGAATGGTGAAGCCCATCTTAATCTTAATGTGGTAGCTTCCAAGTAGATTTAGTTAAATCAAGTATTTGCCCAAGTTTGATCCTCTTTTGATGCATTGAGTCATTGTCATACTGACATATAAATTCCCATACAAAAATAGAGCCATTTCGAAGGTGTATTTCATCGTCATAAGTGTTTATGAACACCCTTGGATCATATTCATTCTGAGTGGAGGCCACTATGAAAGATCATGACTCACCTTGTATTACATGGTTTACAATGTGAGGAGTTCCTAGCGGCATCTGTCGCAGCAACCTACAATAAAAAAATTCCAGCCATGGGCCCAGTGCAATGTATTTGTACATTATAGCACTAATCAGGCGACTGTGGTCTCTTTACTAAATATGTGAGCCGACTTTGTGAGTGCGCGTATTTGATGTAGCGGGGTCAACTTTTCCATCTCCCATAGCAATTAACATCTTGCCATTCAGCCCCTTCTTGTTCTTGTGACCTCCCTTCCCCAAGTTGAAACCATTGTTAAAGGGAAGGGTGTGGATTCCTTCATTGATGATATAATGGCTCTCTCCTCTAGTTGAGATCTTCCTTCCTACTAATTTTTTCCAAGCATTTGGTAATAACTTTAGGCTCCACGAAGCCTACAACTATCATCCTTTCATTCTTCATGTCTACGTCAATGGTCTCCGCACCTTAGATTCCATTCAAATCTTTTTGCAGGCCTCATAGTCTACGGAAACCTTGAGAGTTAATCTTTGGTTCTAGGGTGGTGGAGCAGTGTAGCTATAGTATTGAGGGGATGGTTGGCAGGTGTGGTTGATAGAGAATTCGGGAATCAATGGCAAGCTCAATGGGGTCAGCAAGCCTGTGAAAAATGAGGAGCTGAGCTTAAACTCACTCTCAAAGAATATATGAGATGAGATATGAGAGACAAATAAGTGAGCAATCCTTAAATCAACAAGAATACAAAGTTCAGTAGCAGAAGCTAACTCAAGCTCAAACTACTTGAAAAGAACAAAGCTAATAACACTATCAAATGAGCTCAATGATACAAATGAAGCCAATATATAATGTTCAAGAGTGTGTGGTATACACCACTCCACTTCAGTCCCTAGGATGCACTCCACAACTACAAGAAATGAGTCAACTGTCTCTCAACTCCAGCCCTCTGTCTGTCTGTCAAAAATGCTCAGAAGCTTTTGTTTAAATAGACATAACTCTCTAATGCATGGGAGTTTGGTGAAACTGTTTTAGATAGAGATTCTCCATGATATTTGGAACAATGTTCCTAAAGAAACCATTTTAGATGACGCATGTAGCTCAAGATACAAGCTTCCAAATTTGGCCTACTGGCCGATTTCAGCAATCTACCAACTTGCGGCCAGCATAACTTGAGTTTGGAGATGAGTTCGCAAGAGATTTTTGATGAGCTGATACTTGATATTATGGA
The DNA here is from genome assembly GCA_020310875.1 of Ceratopteris richardii. NCBI lineage: Eukaryota > Viridiplantae > Streptophyta > Polypodiopsida > Polypodiales > Pteridaceae > Ceratopteris > Ceratopteris richardii. Next base: position 116,917,846 of record CM035412.1, on the reverse strand, counting down.
GAAAATTTCAGCTTTTAGATCAACCAAAAAGAATGCATGGTTAGCGAGATATGATCCGTGCAAAACGGCCTTCAGAAAAGGTGTGTTGCTATCCTAAAATTTTTCCTAAATTATAGGAATACTTTTCCAACTTGGCATTGACTTCAAATATGCTTATTCACGACTATGGCTGATGTGGAAAACATAATAAATCACTCTAAGAGTATAATGAACTTTAATAAAGAGTTCAACCTATAATAATACTTTGAAGAGATGATGTGCATATTCCAACACCTTCCCTCAAGTCCAACATCTTCAAAATAATAAGAACCTGAAATAAAATGCTTGCTGAAGGCATATGAAGATGAACTTATTTGTTGAAAATGCATGATGAGCCTTCCCTTAATCATGACTTCCTTCCCTTAAGGGGAGCTCCATCATGCCAAGTGATGATCTATGCTTGATGAACAACTCCTTGCGGAGAGCTTTAGTGAAGAGGTCAGCCACATTTTCCTTTATGTTGCAATGGTGTAAGATGATATCACCACTTTGTATCTTCTCTCTGATGAAGTGCTACCTCACTTCAATGTGCTTGGTGATGCATGGCTGGATCCTTTGCCAAAGATTCAGCCGAGACATTATCACAATGAATGGTGGTAGGTTGGTTTTCACCGAAACCAATCTCATCCAAGTATCTTCTCAGCCAAATAGCTTCGCAAGCTGAGGTTGTGAGAGCTTTGTATTCAGATTCTGTAGAGGATAAGCTGATCATACTTTGCTTTCCGGAACTCCATGAAATAGATCCATTGCTTAGGAAGAAGGCATTTCCACTTATTCTCTTTCTATCAACCAAGTTTGTTGCATAATCTGAATCACTAAATCCATGAAGATTCAATGTATCCCCTCCATAGAGAATTCCGAGTGAAGAAGTACCGTTCAAATATCTTAGTATCCTCTTGGATGTATTCCAATGAGATACTTTGAGAGCTTGTAGATATTGGGAGAGAGAGTTCACTGCAAAACAAATATCAGGTCTTGTGATGGTCAAATAGAGGAGAGATCCTATGAGTTGTCTATATAGTGTTTCATCATATGGAACACCATTCTCATCCTTCGTGAGTTTGAGAGTTGACTCCATAGGTGTAGAGACCGGCTTAGAGTGAGACATCTCAAACCTATCAAGAATGGAAAAAAGGTACTTTTGTTGAGAGATAAATATATTTCCCTTCTCTAGTCGAGAGATTTCGATGCCAAGAATGTAGTGTAAGTCACCAAGATCCTTCATTTCAAACTCTTTAGAGAGTTTTCTTTGAGCATCTTCAATCATTGCTTCCTGTCAACATGAGATCATCCACATATAGAAGAACAATAACAATATCTTTTCCCTTGACTTTATAATACAAACTATGATCAGCATTGCTTCTTTGAAAGCCTTGAGAGAAAAGATACTCATCAATCCTTGCATACCAAGCTGGGGGAGCTTGCTTCAAACCATACAAACTTTTGAGAAGTTTGCATACCATGTGCTCTTTACCTTTGACAATGTATCCTTCCGGTTGTTGCATGTAGACTTCTTCCTCAAGTATGCCATTGAGGAAGGCATTGTTGACATCCATTTGCTTCACCTTCCACTTGAATATGGAGGCAAGGGAAAGTAATAACCTAATTGAACTCATCTTTGCTACTAGAGCATATGTTTCATCATAATGCAATCCATATTGTTGAGAATATCCTTTAGCTACCAACCTTGCTTTGTGTCTATCTATCTTCCCTTCCTTGTTGAATTTCAGCTTGTAGATCCATTTGCATCAGATTGCTTTCTTGTTGGGAGGTAATGGACATAACTCCCATGTCCCATTTTGATGAAGAGTGGCCATCTCTTTGTCCATAGCTTCTTGCCATTCTTTTTTAGTACTAGCAGCCTTGTATGTTGACGGTTCGTCATGTTGTAAAATAGAGCTAAGCAAAGCAACATTACTTTGCTCAAAACTTGAGGAATTACCTCGTTGATATGTAAGTCTTTGAGGTTGTGTTGTGATCCTTGAAGACCTTCTAAGAGTTGCACGGTGATCTTCATCTTCTTCCTCTAATTCTTCAATGGTTTCCTCATGTGTAGAAGAGGGAACTTCAACTTTAACTATTGTTGAAGAGCCTTTATCCAAATCTGAATTTGATGGTACCTTAGGCTTGATGTTGTGAAGAGCTTCATAGGGGGTAATGCTCTTCAAGACTTTGGTAGGAGACATATCCATCAAATTGTGTGAAGAGTTGATTGCTTCAGCCCAAAAGATGTTGCTCAGACGTTTGTCTTTGAGCATGCATCTTGCTGCTTCAAATAATGTCCTATTCTTCCTCTCTGCCACTCCTTTTTGTTGTGGAGTGTAGCTGCAAGTAAGTTGCCTTCGAATGCCATTCTCAAGTAGATAATGGCTGAAATCCTTCGACAAGAATTCTCCTCCATTGTCAGACCTTAGAGTCTTTAGTCTTTGTCATGTCATCTTTTCCACCATAGCATGAAAGTGTTTGAAAATCTTAAATACATCAGCCTTGGAATTCATAAAATAAACCCAACTATATCTAGAGAAATCATCCGTGAAGGTAACAAAATAAATATTCCCTCCAAGTGAGGGAGTGTGGGCTGAATCACGTACATCAACATGCACCACATCAAGTATATAACGTGCCCTTGAGCTGCTCTTTGAGGACTTACTCCTAGCATGCTTTCCAAGGCAGCATGCTTCACACACTTTTCCAATCCTTTGTGAGACTGGAATTCCAATGACCATGCCTTTCTCCTTCATCATACACATACTATTGAAGTTCAAGTGACCATACCTCTTGTGCCATAACTCGGTAGGCACAATGGGGGCTGCTTTGTCATTTCCCATTGCTGAAAATGCTTAGACTTCTCCTTCTAACTTAAAAAGCTTTCCTTGCTTTATTCCTCTAGCAACCACTTTGTAGGAACTCTTTGGATCTTTAATGAGGCATTGCTAGCCTTCAAACTCTATTTTGAGTCCCTTCTCAGTCATAGCTCCAACTAAAAGTAGATTCTTGGTAAGCGATGGTACCAAGAGAACATTGCCCGGCATCTTTTTCTCTCCCGTTCCCAATCGAATGGGTATGTCACCTTTCCCTGCAATAGAATTTGGAGTACTATATGTTGTAAAGATAGTACCATTATGAGAATTATCAATATTAGAAAAGTATTGAGCATGAGAAGTCATATGAGAAACTTCTCCGCTATCGATCCACCATGGTTCCTCTTTGGGATCATGTGTATGGGCTGCTATCTCTTCTAATGATACAAGTGAAGAATCTTCTTCAAAATGAGTGTACTCATTTCCACCTTCTCCATCCATGTAGTGGGCTGATCTTCATCTCCCATTATCTCGATTACTCCTTCAATCTTTACCAAAATGGCCATACCTAGAGCAATTGTAACATTGGATAGAGTAATATCTACCTGTATCTTCTCCTCTTCCTCTACCTCGAGGAAGGATGTCCTCTTTCTTGGAAAGATTGATTACCTTCATGATTTTGTCGATCTTGGTTGTGAGTGGGTTGATGCCACCCTCTTCCTCTTTGTGCGTTGAATATTCCTCTTCCCCTTGATGAGAAGAGTGCTTTGTCATTCAATGTTGATGCCTTTCCTCCATCATGTATTGACTTCATTGCAGCCTGCCTTTGATCTTCATCTCTGAAAATTTGTTCCATCTCCTCAAGAGATGGCTTCTCCCTCAAGATGATGAGGCCTTGAACTAAGCCTTCATATCCATCTTGCAATCCATGGATGATGATTGTAGAGAGCTCGTTGTCAAACATCTTATCTTCAACGGCCACTAGTTGTTGATGTAGATCCTTGACTCTCTTGATGAAGCTTGAAGCATCCTCTCCTTACTTCCTCCTACAATTGGTAAGTTCAGCCCTCAATGCCACTTGCCTCGAGGTGCTCTTGCACTCATAGGTATGTCTCCCATGCCTTCTTGGGAGTCTTCACATCAAGGAGATGGCTGAGAATGTCATCTTTGACACTCAACTTTATCATATGAACTGCAAACATGGCCTTCTTATCCCATTTAGACAATTCTTCTTCACTTCCAGTCGGTCTATCCATCGAAATTAAATCCCAACAATCTTGAAAGAAAAGTAAGGACTCCATCTTTACCTTCCATGTAGCATAGTTGTTGCCATTGAGCTTCTCAACTCCTTCTAAGTGTAGGTTATGGAGACTTTGTGCCATCTTCAGCTGCAACAAGTTGAATCGAGACTCTTCCCTTTACTCAAATATGCTCACACTAGGCACTTCTAACCTAGGTGCTCTCATACCATGTGAAAAATGAGGAGCTGAGCTTAAACACACTCTCAAAGAATATATGAGATGAGATATGAGAGACAAATAAGTGAGCAATCCTTAAATCAACAAGAATACAAAGTTCAGTAGTAGAAACTAACTCAAGCTCAAACTACTTGAAAAGAAAAAAGCTAATAACAACATCAAATGAGCTCAATGATACAAATGAAGCCAATGTATAATGGTCAAGAGTGTGTGGTATACACCACTCCACTTCAGTCCCTAGGATGCACTCCAAAACTACAAGAAATGAGTCAATTGTCTCTCAACTCCAGCCCTCTGTCTGTCTGTCGAAAATGCTCAGAAGCTTCTATTAAAATAGACATAACTCTCTAATGCGTGGGAGTTTGGTGAAACTATTTTAGATGGAGATTCTCCATGATATGAAGAACACCTTTCCTGAGGAAATGATTTTGAGATGGTGCACGTAGCTCAAGATACAAGCTTCCAAAGTTGGCCTACTAGCCCTTTTCAGCAATCTGCCAATTCTCTACCTACCAACTTATGGCCAGCATAACATGAGTTTGGAGACGACTTTCTGGGAGATTTTTAGTGAGCTCATATGTGATATTATGGAGAACATTTCAGCTTTTAGATAAACAAAAAAGGGTGCACGGTTAGCAAGATATGATCCATGCAAAACTGCCTTCAGAAAAGGTGTGCTGCTGTTCTGAAATTTTTCCTAAATTATAGGAATACTTTTCCAACTTGGCATTGACTTTAAATATGCTTTATTCACGACTATGGCTGATGTGGAAAACATAATAAATCACTCTAAGAGTATAATGGACTTTAATAAAGAGTTCAACCTATAATAATATTTTGAAGAGATGATGTGGACTTGCATATTCCAACAAGGCCTACAAACGGGGGTGGAGAAGGCGGAATGTAGAGCACGAGGAGGCAGAGGGGTTTGGGTGTAGGCCTGCTGATTGTGGGGAGGTGGAGGGGAGAGGTCAGGGGGAGTGGCACTTAGAGTTGCAAGGCTGCGGGCCCTAGAGGGTGAGGAAATCAGTGAGAGATTGAGGGAGAGAGATTGAAGGAGCATGGTCAATGGAAAGAAACCTATGGAGAGGGGAGAGAGAGAGAGAGAGAGAGAGAGAGAGAACGAGAGAGAGATAGGGGGGAATACATGGACTAAGGAGGAGCGGGCTTCAAAGTTAGAGGACGAGGGAGAGAGAGAGAGAGAGAGAGAGAGAGAGAGAGAGAGGAAGGGAGAGAGAGAGAGAGAGGGAGGGAGGGAGGGAGAGAGAGAGAGAGAGGGAGAGAGAGAGAGAGAGAGAAGGAAAAGAAAAAGAGAGGTGGGGGATGGTGGATTGCATGGGAGGGAAGGTGGGGTGGTGGGGAGAGAGAGAGAGAGAGACGGAGAGAGAGATATGGGAAGAGAGAGGAGAGGGGATGGTGGGTGGAGGTTAGGGGGTGCATGGAGGAATGGCGGACGGTGGAGGTGAGGGGGTGCATGGAGGGATGGTGGAGAGTGCATAGAGGGATGGTAGAGGATGGAGGTGAGGGGGTGCAAAAACGGATGGTGGAGGATGCATGCAGGGATGGTGGAGTGTGGAAGTGAGGGGATGCATGGAGGGATGGTGGAGGTGAGGGGTTGCACGGAGCGATGGTGGAGGGTGGAGGTGAGGGGTGCAAGATGGAGGGATGGTGGAGGTGAGGGGGTGAGGGAAAGAGGGGGATGCAGGAGGTATTTCAATATGATGAAAATTATCACTTCTCCATGCAATGGCTGAGTCGAGTTCTCCTTTGACAAGAGCTAATAAGAGCAGTTTCTTTAGACAAATTTATCCCAAGCTAACACCAGAAATGAGTGGAGCACAACCCAATGTCCCAAAATACATCATATATGTTCCATCGGGATCCTGTGCTCTACTACATACATACACACACATACACACACACACACATATATATATATATATATATGTATATATATATATATATATATATATATATATATATATATATATATATATATATATATATATATATATATATATATATATATATATATATATATATATATATATATATATATATATATATGTATATATATATATATATATATATATATATATATATATATATATATATATATATATATATATATATATATATATATGTGTGTGTGTGTGTGTGTGTGTGTGTGTTTGTGTGTGTGTGTATGTGTGTGTGTGTGTGTTGAAAAATGACTCTGAACTAAAGGAAAAAGCTCAAATTATGAGTTTTACATGTGGAACAATGAATAAGCAGCATCTAAAGTTGTTCACTCACATCTACTACATAGCTCTACCAACACCAACTTAGGCTCCAAAACAAATCCTGTGCACATTTCTACAAGGTTCCTTTGCATTGTACTTAGTGCTTTTTTAGTGTACCGAACTCTAAGAAGTAGGTCCCTAGCTTAAGCAGTGCCCTACTTGATTTGTTCTCATCTTTAACCACAGTCTCAAAACCAAGTTGCTCTAGTTTTAGAAGAGTATTTGTGAGATCTATGTACTCATCTATATGGAGTTAAGAAATTTTATATACTCGTATAGTTTCTCAATTTTTCAAAAATTGCATGTTGATCTCTATAAAAATTTGGTGAAACAATATTTTTGGTGCAATATTCATATCTCCATAGATATGGAAGGGGTGTGGCAGATAGATAGCTTATCTTGAAGTGAATGATTCTTAGAGATAGGATATACAATTGCAATGTTTCAATGTAGGTATGTTAGATCCTTAAATGTACTTGATGTGTGAAAAAGCATAATGGCCATCTCTATAATCCGAAACAAATTTCAAAACAAATAGTCGGTATCACTCTATAGTAACCTAGAGGAGGAAAGTCACCTTGCAAGGCTAGGCTAGGGTGTTTATATCATACCACATAAATAGTATTAGAGAACTTAAAATCTTTCAAACATCAAAGGGACTTCCTACAAAGGATTTGAACATATCAAAGAAACTCTAGAAGTAAACATAGGATTGATTTATCAATAAAATAGACAAACTAGACATCAAACAAGGCTAGATCAAGACATCCAAAAAACAGTAAAAGGATATGAAGGGAGAAGTTGATGAGGTAAAATCTATACACTCTTCAATAAACATCAAAAGTATCCAGAGGATTACTCTTTAGGTCAGTGTGATAGAGTACAATGCATAAGTATAGATGTTATAAGAAGGAAACTATAGCATTAGATATTTACACTTATTAATTACCTTATGAGAAAAGGATTATGAGGATTAAAAGAATGTAATTGCAAGAAATCCCTATTCAGATGATAATTTATTTTTTGGAAAATTGAAACCCTTCAATGAATGGAAAGAAAATATTTGGAGGATTGTATTTTTATTGTCCCAAAAATAAGCAATTATAAGATTGTGTACATACAAGACTTGGACATAGCCAATAAGGTTTGGGGACCCTTTATAGTTTATATCCTATACATGTGGGGGACATCCTATTGAATGAAATTCAAAATGGTAAAGTGCTCAAGAGCATGTTGCAGGTGTAAGACAATAGTTACGCAATATAACACAGGAGCAATAGCAAAGAAGATAACAAATATAGGAGAATCTCAATAATTTTCTACTAGCAGCAAGTACAAAGATGATGGCGTTGTCCACCTGTGCGCTCTCAAGGTAGAGCTTAAATGGTGATCTAGACAACTCTAGACAGGGAGATACAAGGTAGAGGTATGTTGGCTCAACTTGATGTCTCAGGCAGTGCAGAAGTCATGTATATATAGGATCATGGGTGGCCTGCCATGGACGGCTATACATGGGTAGTAGAGCGTGGGCGACCACCGCCCGTGTAATTGCCATACACGGCTTAGACTGGTTGAACCGACCTAACAAATATAAATGATTTCTGACTCCGCTAGCCCCCTTGGACCCCTCGCCCGGGGCTGCTCACCGCTGCCCCGGACCCCACCATTGGGGACCCTGGTAACTCCCTTTCCTTACAATACCTTACATGGTCCAATATGACCTTCATCCAACATGCAAGTTGGGATTCCCTTCAATTGGGTAATGCATGCTTGGCTTCTCCTCATAAAGGGGGCCTTACAAAATGTACATACAATCATGAGGGGTAGACATTGATAATATACTAACACCCCCCCTCAATGTTTACTGATGATAAATCAAGTAGGTCTCGGTCCTATGCCCATCTGTTGAAGATGCCTGTTGAGCTGCTCTCTTCCAAGTGCTTTCATGAATATGTCAGCACAATTTTCCTTTGTTGGGCAATATTCTAGCTCCACAATTTCATCTTTAATTAGCTCACGAATGTAATGGTACTATACTTCTATGTGCTTAGTGCGAGCATGAAATACTGGGTTCTTTGCAATAGCCATACAACTTTGATTATCACACTTGAGTACAGTTGGCATATTTGATGGAAAGCCTAGATGTGCAAGAATTCTCCTTAACCAGACTGCCTCACAAGAAGCAAAACAAGCTGCTTTGTACTCTGCTTCAGTGGAGGAGAGTGCGAGAGTTGGTTGCTTCCTACTTACCCAAGAAAATATTCTTGAACCAAGTGAGGAACAATATCCAAAAACTGATTTTCTAGAATCACAATCTCCAGCCCAATCTGAATCATAATATCCTTGGAGTGTATCACCTGTGGTATACAAAATACCAAAATCCAAGTTCCTACAATGTACCATAGAATTCGCATTCCAGCATTCCAGTGACTCTCCTTAGGTTTGTTGGAAAACCTGCTTAACACTCCAACAGCATAGCAAATGTCTGGTCTAGTGTTGCACAGAAAAATAAGACTTCCAACGAGCTTCCTATACTTCTTAGCATCTACATCAGGCATGTTATCATCCATAGATAGCTTATCATTTACCTCCATAGGTGTGCTAGTTGGTTTGTAGTCCATCATTCCAAATGCCTTGAGAATTTCTTTGACATATTTTTGTTGTGAGATGAAAATGCCATCCTTCCTTTGCCATACTTCAATTCCCAGACAAAAATGGAGTAGACCTAAGTCTGTCATTTCAAACTCAGTTCCCAAGCTGATCCGAGTTTGATTGATGAGTTCCTGATGATCTCCTGTAATGATCAAATCATCTACATATACAATGACGACAACTATCTTGCTATCCCTTTTTGTTACATACAAGTTAGCATCAGAAGTACTTCTTTCAAAACCCATGTTTTTGAAAAAATTATCTATCCGTTGGTACCAAGCCCGTGGAGCTTGTTTAAGTCCATACAAAGCTTTCTTCAACCTGCAAACTTTATTTTCTGAATTGGGCACCTCAAAACCTGGTGGTTGAGATACATATACCTCCTCCTTGAGGTGACCATTCAGAATGCAGATTTGACATCCATCTGGAAAATAGGCCAGGACTTTTCTGCAGCTACTGCAAGTACCGTCCGAATAGTTGTCATGCGTGTTGTTGGTGCAAAAGTTTCTTGAACATTAAATCCTTCAATCTGTGAAAAACCCTGTGCAACTAATCTTGCCTTATAATTTTCTAATGTTCCATCAGCTTTATACTTAGCTTTCCAAATCCATTTAGTACCTATTACCTTCTTCTTTGGCGGCAAGTCAACTAGATCCCATGTATCATTTTTTAGTATACTATCATACTCAGACTGCATTGCCGCTCTCCAACCTGGATCATCAAGGGCTTCTTCAATGGTGGTAGGTTCCTTTATCGAGCCCATGGTATCTGCCATTAGAGCCATGTTAACAATGTGTTCTGAGGCTCTTCTTTGCTCCTCTATTCTCTTTGATCTTTGTAATCCATCTGAGGTTGATTCTGGTACATCTACATGTGGATTGTGATCATCAAAGAGCTGTTGTGCCCACTTCGGTAGTGGCTTACGCTGTGCAGCTACAACTGGTTGGCTTTTTATTGAGGAAATTTCTCCATCAGATGTTTCCTCCTCCTCAACTTTAACCTGTCTTTTGATAGGCACAAGGTGAGATATTTCTCCATTCAATGAGATAGTAGATTTACCTTTATCTTCTACTAAGTGTGGTCGTTCATCAAACACCACATCTCGACTCACAAAAATCTTCCTTGCCTAAGGATCCCACAACCTGTATGCTTTAGACTCTTCACTATATCCTAGGAAGACACACTTTTTGCTTTTTGAATCCAACTTTGATCTTGTTGAATCAGGAATATGTGCATAACAGAAACAACAAAAAATTTTGAAATGCAAAACTGAAGGCTTTTTACCAGAATATGCTTCATGAGGAGTCATCCCCTTCAGTGCTTTTGTGTAGCTTCGATTGAAGATGTAGATTGCTGTATTGACTGCTTCTGCCCAGAATGAATCAGGCATGTCTTGAGCCTTTAACATGCGACGAGCCATTTCAACTACTATCCTATTCCTACACTCAACAATGCCATTTTGTTGAGGTGTATGAGTTGTGGTAAGTTGCCTTTTCACACCATGTCCTATTCCTACACTCAACAATGCCATTTTGTTGAGGTGTATGAGTTGTGGTAAGTATTGAATTCTGTGACAAGAATTCACCTCCTCTATCTATTCTGAATTCCTTCAGTTTCCTTCATGATTCATTTTCCACATACTTATGCCACATTTTAAATTTTTCAAAAGCATCAGCCTTCTCTAGAATGAAATAAACCCACATCTTTCTACTATAATCGTCGACTAACAGCAAAAAGTAGAAAGATCCTCCTAAAGCAGGTATAGACATTTTACCACAAAGATCACCATGTACCAACTCTAGAGGAGCTTGAGATCTATTGCTAGTCTCTCTTGGAAATGCCTTTCGTTGTTGCTTGCCCATCATAAAAGCTTCACAAGGTTCCTGCAACTCTGAAAATGGAGGCAAATGAGCAACCATCCCTGTTCTTTGCATCTCCTTCAAAACTGCAAATCCGAGATGCCCAAATCACTGGTGCCATAACCTACTTACATCTTTATCTTCTATAGCAGTTAAAGCACTTAACTCATACAAGTTATCCCGTCATATGCCTTTACCTACAACATTACCTAATGAATCCATGATTTCTGCACCACTCTTATTGGAGTGAACTTCGAGTCCATGATCTGTTATTGCAGAAACTGACAACAAATTTCTTTTGAGTGTAGGTACATAGAGAACATCGGATAACTTTTTCTCAACACCTGGAGAAGTGATAAAAGAGATGGTTCCAGTTCCTTCGGCTCGACACTTGGAGTCATTTCCCACCACTACATGATGGATTCCTGTAGAGGCACTAGGGAACTATACCAACCCTTTTTACTGGTCATATGGCGAGAAGGTCCACTATCTAAAATCCATGGTTCATCAACACAAGCTTGAGCAGATGAGCATACCTCTTCAATAGCTACCCAAAGTTCTAGCTCTGTGTTGTTTGCAGACTCTTTGTTCTTCCATGATGATTTTACAGTCCCATTCCGTTCATCAGCTTGCTTCTTTCTGCAACCCTTGATGGCATGACCTTTCTTTTCACAATAGAAGCAACTTCCTGTGAACTGTTTCTTCTTTGGCTTCTTCTTTGATCCATCAGAAGAGCCTTTATCTTTTGCATTTGCTGAGAATGCAGCATCACTTGTACTTTGCCGATTCTTGAGCCCCATCCCTTCTTCTAAAAGCATCGCACAAAACTCTTGAAATGTAAGGGGAGTTGGTCTTACCTGAGTGTTAAGGGTTGTTACTAATCCATCATACTTTGATGGAAGAGCACGTACACATCTACGAGCTAGCTCTTCTTGTGTTATAACAACACCAACTGTAGTCAATTGGTCTTGAAAATGTTTTATCCATTTGATGAAATCTTTAGCCTTTTCAGAATCAGAGTGCTTTTCATTTGCCAACTGATTTTCTAAATTCTGTATGCTGGTGTGGTTCTTGGTCTCATATTGTCAAGCCAATATGCCTCAAGCCTCATGTGCTTTAGTAGTATGTTGAACTAAAGTAAGAACAGAATCACTTACACTAGTGACGATTTCACATAATGCATCAGCATTCCGCCTCTTCCAAGCTCGTAGAAGATCTGGATCTGGCTGAATCATCAATCTTGAATTTGTTGGATCTTCAACTGCTATAGGCTCTGGATCGAATCCCATCGGTTCCATGACAGTGTCAAGTAATTCATAGGAGTCCAAAATTGCAGAAATTTTGAACTTCCAAAGTGTATAGTTGGTTCCATCCAGCTTCCCTTCAGTGAATGCAGGTGGGCGAATTCGAATTGGTGCAACATTAACATTAGCTAAAGCACCAAGACCAGTGTTCGACGATGAAGCCATCATGTAATCACTCGAATAATCTACTGATATTCTAGTCTGCTAGTAGGCTAAAGTAGTGAGACTTCTCAAGCTATTCGAACCTTACAGCTCTGATACCATGTAAGACAATAGTTACGCAATATAACACAGGAGTAATAGCAGAGAAGATAACAGATATAGGAGAATCTCAATAATTTTCTACTAGCAGCAAGTACAAAGATGATGGCATTGTCCACCCGTGCGCTCTCAAGGTAGAGCTTAAATGGTGATCTAGACAACTCTAGACAGGGAGATACAAGGTAGAGGTATGCTGGCTCAACTTGATGTCTCAGGTAGTGCAGAAGTCATGTATATATAGGATCATGGGTGGCCTGCCATGGATGGCTATACATGGGCAGTAGAGCATGGGTGGCCACCACCCGCATAATTGCCATACACGGCTTAGACTGGTTGAACCGACCTAACAAATATAAATGATTTCTGACTCCGACAGGGACCCCCCATCCAGGGGGCCCGCTGGCCCCTTGGGACCCCCGAGCTAAGGGGCCCGCTGGCCCCCTTGGACCCCCTAGCCGGGGCAGCTCACCACTACCCCGGACCCCACAATTGGGGACCCTGGTAACTCCCTTTCCTTACAATACCTTACATGGTCCAATATGACCTTCATCCAACATGCAAGTTGGGATTCCCTTCAATTGGGTAATGCACGCTTGGCTTCTCCTCATAAAGGGGGCCTTACAAAATGTGCATACAATCATGAGGGGTAGACATTGATCATATACTAACAGCAGGTGCCAACCATCACTAAGAACTTGATCTTAGACGGATGACTAGTAGAAAGAGACAAAGAAGAGACAAATAGCATGATTAAATGAATAAGATTTGTTTCTTCAAGCCCCAACTACGACAAAAAATGCATTGCAAGAACAAAATCTCAAGGGAGACACTCGTGCATAGAGATAAAAGAATGTACCCATCACACTATTTATTTATCAATCAGAAATAATAAGATTCTAAAGATCAATGTTTGGCACAAAATAATTGACCCCACCAACTTAGAAAGAATGAAGGTGGTTCAAAAGATTAGTGCACTTGATTTGGCATTGATAATACAATGGATGTCTCTACATGTTCGAAAGTATGTGGCCTCACACTCTCTCTTCTCTTCATAATCTCGTAGTGTAAATTAGCAAATGCTATTTTGTTTATGAATATTGGCATTGATCAAATGCCAAGGACTCTTTCACTTTCACTCTTTTTCCAAAGATTTGATTGAGAAATCTACTCACTTTCTCACCTAACACTTCCACTTCTTTTGATGCTCTTTTCAATTTATCTTTATTATTAATATACGGTATTTTGCATAATTGTTAAATGCAATCTTTGTAATTGAAGAAAGTCATTGATAATTTTATCTATTCATCTCTCATTCCATACATGTAGAAGTAGATGAAGTCTTCTAAAAACTCCCTCTCATGATTATTTATTTTATCTACCATCTCTGAAAATATAAAAAATGGACCATCATATTACATTAAAAGTTTGAAAATAATTAAATTTTGAAACACTCATAATTTGTGTTAACACAGGGGACAGGGATAATATGTATAATCTCGAGAACACAATAGCGTTTTTGGCGCAACCGAGGGGGTTAAATAAGGAGAACACGATGGGGGTGGGAAGGGGGGGGTGGGTATCATTGTGCGGTGTGGGAATGATACTGTTTGCATGCTGGCGTGCGTACTTGAGTGACCGGTAGGGAGGGGCGGCTGGTAACATAAAGATTTGTACAAAACACAACTGAAAAGGGAGAAAAAGAAAAACGCAAAAATTTATACAAAACGCGGTTCGCCGCCGAATAATTTAATGCGTACTAGTAGTGGGATAATACGGCCGCAGCTTCGACCCATTGATTACCTTTGAAAGTGGATTTCCGGTCAACGTAGTCAACCGAAAAGTTGCCGGACCGATTTGTTCTGAGATCTTGAAAGGGCCGAACCATCGTAGTTTGAATTTGCCTGCTACTCTATCCGATTTTGCGTTATAGAAGAGTACAAGCTGGCCTACCGAAAAGATTGGAGTCTTCAAATATCGATCGTGTGTCTTGGCTTGCCTTAGTTGTACTTCGCGCATAGTTAAAAAACTGAGCCATCGGTGCTTATCAAGTTCTCTGAGTGCGTCCATTCGTGCTGTCAGCGAATATTCCGGTAGCATCTTCTGAGTGATTGCTACACGCAGACTTGGGATGACTATTTCCATGGGTGCTATTGCTTCTAAGCCATAAGCTAGTTTGAAAGGTGTCAAGCCTGTTGTTACCTTATCTGTAGTCCGGTATGCCCATAATACTGCAGGTAGTAGTTGATCCCATCTTTCCGGTGCTTCCATGATCAATTTCCGGAGGATATTCAACAGTGATTTGTTTGTACTTTTGGCCAATCCATTGGCACGTGGATAATAAGGAGAGCTAAATTTATGTGTGACCTGGAATGATTGTGTAAGGGCCTTCATTAGATTGTTTACAAAATGAGTGCCTTGATCTGAGACAATTTCCAGGGGTAAGCCAAATCGTGGGAAGACATCCGTGAGTAGACATTTTGCTACCGTAACCGCTGTAGCGGACCGTAAAGCCCAGGCTTCTGCCCATCTAGTTGCGTAGTCTGTGCAAGTCAGTATGTATCGATTGTTACTGGATACGGCTGGAGGTGTAATTGGCCCGATAAAATCTAGAGCCCATTTCTGGAAAGGTTCTAATGGTAAGATGGGTTGCAGAGGAAAAAGATGCCGTTGTAAAGGCTGACCAGTTCTTTGACAAGTATCACATTGTTTAACAAACTGTGCGACATCTCTGTACATCGTTGGCCACCAGAGACCTCCTTACAGAATTTTCCGGTGAGTTAAGTCTACTGCAAAATGGCCACCGGAAGGAATTGAGTGAGCCAAAGTGATAATTGAATTAACCTCATGTGGTGGAATACAGCGAAGTAGGATTCCGGTATGATCTGCATAATATAGTTCTCCAGCAACTATCCGGAATCGGCGACTAAAGGCTGCAATTTTTTTTCGAACTGCCTTGGCAGTCTCGGCTGGAAAGCATCCTTCGGTGAGAAAAGTTAGAATCTGATCATAGTATGTAGATGGTGCTTGTAGGTTGGCCGTCTCATCGGATAGTGGTTCAGCGTTATAAATCGCAGGAGTCGTGTCATCTATGCCTACCGGAGCTTCACCGGAATCCAGGCGAGATAAGAAATCTGCTAGGGCATGTGCATTTCCGGGTCGGTGAATGACGTCATAGTCGAATTCTTGTAAAAGTAGCACCCATCGTGCTAATCGTCCACCTAAATGCTGCTGTCTTACTAGATAAACAAGGGCAGCATGGTCCACATGAAAGGTAAACTTCCGGCCTAGTAGATAATGTCTGAACTTTTTGATTGAGTAAATCAATCCTAGACATTCTCTTTCAGTAGTAGAATAGTTCTTTTCTGCCGGTGCAAGCCTTCTACTGGCGTAATAAACAGGGCGAAACCACTTATCTGTTTGCTGCATCAGAATACTGCCAATTGCAATATCTGAAGCGTCGACAAAAACATGGAACGGATTGTCCCAGTCCGGTGGTTGTAAAATTGGGGCTTGCGTCAGGAGATACTTGAGCCGATCAAATGTAGTTTGGCATTCTTCAGTCCATTCAAACTGTCGGGGAGTTTTTGTGATTAGCCTGTTTAGTGGTACTGCTAGGTGAGCAAGCCACCGTAAGTGTCTACCATGCCACCGTATTTGACCCATAAAACGCATTACTTCTTTTGGAGTTGCGGGTACCGGGGCTTCTAAAATTGCCGAAATCTTAGCTGGGTCTACTCGGATACCTTGAGCAGATACAATATGCCCAAGTAGTTTGCTACACGAAACCGCAAACACGGATTTGTTTGGGTTAAGACAGAGTCTATATTCTCTACACTTCTGAAAACAACATCGTAAATGACTTAAATGTGCTATCATCTTCCCAAAGATTGAGAAGTCGTCAAGATATACTTGCATGAATGAAGTGAGATAAGGAGAAAATATCTCCTGCATACATCTTTGAAATGTGCTTGGTGCATTTCTTAATCCGAACCACATTACGGTGCAGGCGAAGACACCCCAATTGGTAATGAAAGCAGTTTTTGGTATATCTTCTTCAGCCATTCTAACCTGATTGTAACCACTGTATCCATCTAAGAATGAATATATTTCATGACCTGCGACTCTATCAAGCATGGTATCCAAAAAAGGGATCGGGAACGGGTCTGGTACTGTTGCTACGTTTAATTTCCGGTAATCCACACAGATTCGTAATTGCTTGTTTTTCTTTGGTACAATCACAATTGGTGAGATCCATTCAGCATGCTCTACTGGTACGATGAACCCCACTTTTAATAATCTGTCAAGTTCGGCTTTTACCTGTGATGCATAATTGGGATTCATCCGGTAGCTAGGTTGTTTGTTTGGTTTAACTTCAAGTTTCAACATAACTCTGTGTTGATAAATGCGCGGATCTAATCCTTTCATGTCTTTGTAATCCCATGCAAAGACGTCTGAGAATTCGCGAAGAAGCTGAATCAAATTAGCCTGAAAGATTTCCGGTAAGTTTTGCCTTATTTTTACAGGTCGAGGATGGTCCTTGTCTCCTAGATTGTACGTGATCAGCTGGTCTTCAGGGACATAAAATTGTTGCGGGTTCTCTGTATCCTCTGTTGGCTTGAATAGTGGTTGTAATTCAATATCTGCTTGGTCAGTCTTTTTGGTGATAGCTACTACTGCACAAACTGAAGTGTTCCAGTTAGCAATGACGGACTGTAGATCAACAATTCCTACAGACATTAAATCGGCGTTACTCTTCAGAAATTGCTCTTCTTCATCATCTGATAGTCCATCTAACATATGAACTGGTTCAGCAAGATAGGGTCTGGCGTGAGGTTCGCAGGGTTGTATAGCATCTAGTTTTACCACATATTTACGATTGGCATCCTTGAATGTGAGCTCTTGCGCAGACCAGTCCTGTATTACCTTTGCATGCTTCAGCCAAGATCGGCCAAAAAGAAGGTTGTAATCCAAAGTGGATTCGGGCAGATCTAGTATAACAAAAGTCATTTTGAAAGTCGTACCTTGTAGAGTAATGGGTACATTCCGTACAAGTCCTACGGGATGGACTCTAGATTGATCAACCATTCTGACAAAGAATTGAACTGGTTCGATTTCGGTCCAGCCTAGCTTTTTACATAATGCTGCGGTTGCAATGTTTACGTCGGAGCCTCCGTCAATTAATACCTGCGTGATCTTCTGATTCTTATACCATACTGTAATCAAGGGCACTGCATGATCAACCGTAGAATCAGATTCCGGTTGAACTACGGCGGTTGCCGGAATGCAAGAGGGTGTCGGGCTGAAATGTTGTTGAAATTGTTGCCGGATTCCAGGTACTAACGCCAAAAGTTGGCCTAGAGGCAGAGTGATGGATGCTTTGGACAAAATTTTCCAGGCCTGTTGAGCTTGGCTGTCTTGCTCTTGTGGACTTGTGGTCTCTACTGACGCAGAAGTGTCTACTGCTGTCTCTACTGATGATGATGACTCTGCTGGTGCCTTCTTTTGTTCCGTTCCGTTCTCTGACGAAGAAGCCTGAGTCACTGGAATAGGTTTTGGGAACACTGATGGTTCTGTTGTGGTCCAGTGACTAGCCTTGTTATACATCCTATGTTGTTCTTGTATCCCGGGTTCAAAGATTTCTGCTGTCGGCTGAAGTTGTTTACCGGAATGGGTCTGGACTGTAGCAGTCTGTGTCTCTAACGGTGTGATTTTTACCATGTTGGTCATTGGATTTTGGCGCTCCTTTTTTTTATCATATTCCACTGCATCTTTGCAAAACCTCCTAATGTGGCCGAATTCGCCACAGAAATGACAGCGTGGAGGTGGTAAATTGGGATTTTCCGGTGGTAGTCCGTTCTGCCATCGGTTGGCATTATAATTGTTGTTCCTTTGTCCTCGGTAGTTCCGATATCCTGGGGGTTGATTGTTTCTTAGTTGCGAAGGCACATAGTAATTCGTTGGCTGTACCTGTTCTTGGATGACTGCATTGACTGTTGCTGCCCCTTGTATTCTGGCGTTGTAAACACAGTTTCCGGTGGTGTGTCCGGCAGAGTTGCAGATAGCGCAAAACGCTTGATTTAGTGCACAATTGGCACTTGTATGCCCTGAATTTTTGCACGTGGTGCAGTATACTTGCCTGGTTATATCTTCAGTCATATTTTTGTTTGTCCTTAACCATTCCAAGTCTTCTGAAAATCCACCAACCTTGGATTCCAACTGTAGAGCCATTGCAATGACTGCATCCAGTGTCATTGCTCCGACACATCTTATGATCATAATCTGCAGTTGTGGGGTTAGTCCATTGATAAACCATTGAGAGATGACGTCATCAGGTAGATTAGCATGTGCATGTGGTATCTACCGTAAATGTGTTCTGAAGAGAGTAGCGTATTCCTGGACAGTCTGATTTGCCTTCTGTCGGTTGTTCTGTAAATAATCAAAGATCTCAGCAGGATTCTTCTTTAGTCTGAATCGTTGTAGAAAGGCATCTCGTACTGCATCGTAAGTACCAAAATGATTAATATCATATTCCGTGAGCCATCTCGCTGCTTCATTGACCAGTGTAGATTGAAAAACAATGGCCTTATACGCCTGATCTTGTGGATGGTTAAGAACTGCATAACTTATCTCAAAAGTTCGTACATGAGCGTTTGGGTCATCTCCTGGGAATCCACCGAATTTTGTGTAGGTTACTCCTGTTGGAGGCGGACTTGGCTGACCTAGCTATTGTTGTTGTTGTTGCCCGCTCATTGTGAATGTTTCAGGGCTTCCTTCTGTATCTCGGGATTGATTGGTCGAACTAACTGGACTTGTATCGCCGGATGGTGCGCTTTCCAGTGTGCTGTTTCAACTTAGGATGCTTCGGATCTCTGTTTTGAACAGCTTTCCTTCCTTCTGGATGTCTAATATCCGAAATCTTTCTTCCAAACACGAAGGTTGAGCTGATGATTCCGCAAAAAAGGCTAAACCTTTGCCAGCGATCGGTGATTCTATCACCGGAATCTCACCAGAATGAACCGAAATTGTGCCAGAATGCCATGTTTTACTACTTTTGCCGAATTTTCCTAACGTATTTCTGATCGTAGATAACTCTAAATCTTTATCTGATATTGTTAAACTAGGTTCCAACAGTGTTTTGATGCATTCTGGACTCCCTATATCTTCGATAGGCTGGGTCGAAGTAGCACCAAAATGTACCAAAGGTGTAGATCGTTCCGCCGGAATATGACTGGAATCAGTCGTAACGTTTCCACTTTTCTTGATCACTGGGTCAGATCTAGTTATGCCTACTTCTCCCGAGGCTATCTTTTGTGATTTTCGTGCTTCAGCCTTACGGTTCTTAGGATATGTTTCGCCCGATCGAGTGACCGGCATGTATCAATTCCCAGTGATACTATCTGAGCAGTTTGCAACAATCTGGGTCTGTTGCTACTGTCAGTAAATCAAATGTTACTGGATGTTTGCTTCTTACAAACCGCTAGCACTCTAATGCCACTTTCTCACAAGTAACTCGTAATCAAATGCTACTTTTCCGCAGAGACTGGTAAACAGTTGCCACTTTCCCACAGACGGCGCCAACTGTTAAACTGATTATGGTTTAGTCGTTACTTTACTTCCTATTCAAATGCTTCAAGTTCAACCAGTTCCAAATCTTCTAACCGCAATCGTTCTCTTAGCCACGTGGGTCCTTGGGAGTGGTAGGGGTCTGTTAAACAGAGGCCCTGTACTATTTTCCCAACTCCTCATTCGACCGTCAGTCTGTTCGTGCGTCTTGGCTCAGTAGTTGTTCTGATCAACCAAGGCCTATCAATGTATTGGAATCCAACACTCCAGACTATTCCTGCTATAGTAGTCGAGCAGTAGTTCGGATCAACAGTCAATACACAAGACACACTCTGGGTAACTTCACACGCATACACCACGCAGTTCTTCTTGTCACTCTACAGATTATCGTGTGCCGACTTCAAGCCGAAATGCCTACTGACAGTAACTTGTCGCAAACCTTCTTATTACTCTACTCGTATCCAGAACATTACCGGTACTAATCTTTGATGGAGAGTATTAATCTCCAAAAGAACAAGTTAACCTTGAAGTTAGATCACCTCTATATCAAGATTAACCTTAGACTCCACCAAACTTAGAGATCATTCACCAATTTATCAGAAAATTGAATATTCTGAAAAAATTCAACTTCTTCAGAAAAGTCTGCTGCAGATTAATCACTCATTGACTAATCAATTCTGTAAAGTTTTTGACAAAACTTTGCACAACACTTCGCCTTGAGATTGCGCAACTTTACCAAGTTAAATTTCTCAAAATGATTGAGTACATCCTGAGAAATGTGTGAAACACTTTACCTATGTCTGAAAGAGCTTCTCTGCAATGGCGACTTTGACACCTGCAACTTCTTAGCACTGGTTCTCACAATGTTGAACCCGTTTGATCAAGATCTTTTAGCCATAGATGGCTTACCTTCCAACTTAGATTTTAAGCCCTCACTTGTGTAAAACTTTACACTGTGGACTTAGCACTGACCATTTCTTTGAAGATGAAATGTGCGCCAGATTTTACGACTCTTAGAACATTCTTACATATGAATGTTCCTAATCAAAATTCTCTCAGCCTGATTGCAATTAATCTCTCAAATTCTAGCCATAGATAGATTAGCTATGGACTTAGATACGTGCAAAAGGATTCCTCAAAAGATTAAGCACAGAAGGAGAATGGGAGAGAAGATCGACGCGCAGAATTCTACAACATTTTCTTCTTCATTACTTTTCATACATATGGTTGATGATACATACAATGTTCATCACCTATTCACCTATTGTCTTCTCTATCTGATCTATATCACTCTCTCCTTCTATGAATACATATCTGTAGATATATATACGAGTCTAACTCGTCATCCTTTTCAAAATACATTGAACTATTTACAAGAGTAATATACAAAAGAAACATTTCTGATTCTATTCTCTTCCTTTGAAAGTAATCTTCATCCTTCCACATATCTTTTCACTTTTGGACTTCATGTAATCACTTATTGATGATTGCTCTGCTCCAACAGCTCCCCCTCAATCTTCAATTGTGATTACCTGCATCTTCTTTATTCCTGCCATATCTTTAAACCTCTGCAACTTAGGTCCATCCAAACTTTTAGTCATCATATCTGCAAGTTGATCTTTTGTAGGAGTGTGTATGACTTCAATTTCCTTCTCAATGACCTTCTCTCTCAGGAAATGATACTGTATTTCAATATGCTTAGTTCTAGCATGAAACACAGGATTAGCTGCCAAGTATAAAGAACTCATGTTGTCTCCACAAACAATAGGAGTACTTTGAACCACATCAAAAACTTTCATAAGTGTCTTTAGCCATATTACCTCCTTTGCAGCTTCCACCATACCTTTATATTCTGCCTCTGTAGATGACAAAGCAACTGTATGTTGCTTCTTAGAACACCATGAAATCAATTTGTCTCCTACATAGCACAAGTATCCATGTGTTGATCTTCTATCATCCACATTACCTGCCCAATCTGCATCACTATATATCTTCACTCTTGTATCAGAAGTAAATCCATAGTACAACCCTTCTCTGAGTGTACCCTTGATGTATCTAAGTACTCTTTGTCCTGCAATCCAATGTTCCTTTCTAGGACAATGCATAAATTGTGAAAGCACACCAACTGCATATGACAAATCAGGCCTTGTTAATGTAGCATAAATCAAGCTACCAACCAAACTTTGATAGAGTTTCATATCTCTGAACTCTTCTCCTCCAAACCTAGACAATTTATGGTTCACTTCCAATGGTGTAGGTGCAACCCTGCAATCTTCCATTTTAAATTTGGTTAGCAAATTTTTAAGATACCTTTCTTGGGTCACATATACTCTATGTTGAGTATAAGAAATCTCCATTCCCAAGAAGAATGATAGGTTCCCCAAATCACTGATTTTGAACTCTTTCTCCATCTGCTTCTTGATCATTTGTATTCCTTTATCATCTGTTCCTGTAAGTATTATGTCATCAACATAAATACAAACATAAATGAACCCATCTTCACTTGCTTTGACTAGCAAGCTACTATCTGCCTTTGATGCTTGAAATCCAAGATCATTCAAGAATTTTACAAGCCTATAATTCCAAGCCCTTGGGGCCTGCTTCAACCCATACAAAGCTCTCTTGAGCTTACACACATAATTTGGACTCACTTGATCTTTGAACCCATCTGGTTGCTCCATGTAGACTTCATCTGAAATGTAACCATTCAAGAAAGCATTTTTAACATCTAATTGAGATAACTTCCAACCTTTGCAAGCAGCAATTGCAATGAGGGTTCTGATTGTTGTCATCTTTGCCACAGGACTATAAGTCTCATCATAATCCACTCCATATGTCTGTGCATACCCTTTCACAACAAGTCTAGCTTTGTACTTAGACACACTTCCATCTGCAAATCTTTTAGTCTTGTAAACCCACTTACAACCAATGATTTTCTAACTATTAGGTTTAGGAACCAAATCCCATGTTTGATTCTCTATCAATGCATCATACTCCTCTTGCATAGCATCTTCCCAATTCTTCTTCCCTTTGGCCTCTTCATATGTAGAAGGGTCTTCATCTGCTTTTACCAAATAAGCATAATCTTTAGTAGTTAAGAATGAAGTGTCATAGCTATACCTTGTAGGTTGCCATTTGTGCCTAGATGACCTCCTAACTTCTGCACTTCTTGAAGTTTCTGGTTCATCACATTCTGGATCAAACCTTGGCCTCTCCTCATATTCAACCTGTACTTCATTGTTCTCACTTTCATCAAGTAATTGAATCTTTGCTTTACCTTTTCTTTGTTCCACTACTTCTTCATCATCTGCATGTATATTATATTTACCTGCATACCAAGTACCTTGCTCATCAAATGTAACATCCTTGGATACAAGGAATTGCTTTGTGGATGGACTCCACAACCTGTATCCCATTTGCTTATCATCATTACCAATGAATACATACTTTTCTGCCTTAGGCTCCAACTTATGCCTCAATTGAGATGGCACATATGCATATGCCAAGCATCCAAATATTCTGCAATGATCCAAGGTAGGTTTCTTACCCCACCAAGCTTCATATGGTGTCATACCCTGCAAAGCTTTACAAGGCAATCTATTAACCAAATATGTAGCTGTATTAACAGCCTCAGCCCACAAATAATTTGGGCAATTCTTCTCTTTCATCATGGACCTTGCAAATTCAACAAGTGTCCTGTTTCTTCTTTCTGCTACCCCATTTTGTTGAGGAGAATACCTGCAAGTAACTTCTCTCTTTATACCTGCATTCCACAAGTAATCATTGAACTCATTTGAAAAATACTCTCCCCCTCCATCTAACCTTAGTCTCTTCAATTTTTGAC
This sequence comes from Ceratopteris richardii, assembly GCA_020310875.1. Taxonomy (NCBI): domain Eukaryota; kingdom Viridiplantae; phylum Streptophyta; class Polypodiopsida; order Polypodiales; family Pteridaceae; genus Ceratopteris; species Ceratopteris richardii. The sequence goes on along the minus strand of CM035412.1, from coordinate 116,893,763 downwards.
CTGTAATTCTTTCTGCATATGCATGATAGTGTTTAAATGTATTAAACACTTCTGACTTTTCTTTAATCACATAAATTGTGATCCACCTGGTAGCATCATCAACATATATGACATAATATCTTGAACCATTTATACTAAAGTCCTTTGAAGGACCCCACACATCTGTATGCACCAATTCAAGTCTATCTGAATACATAAACCCATGCTTGGAATAGGATTGCTTATGAGCCTTACCTAATTGACATGCCTCACATCTGTATGTCATGTGTTGACCTGCAATGTTAGGCAATCCAAGCACTGAATCATTGTTAATCATTTCTTTAATACCTCTTTCATTAAAGTGTCCAAGTCTTTTGTGCCAAAGATCCAATTCTGACACCTTCTGCTCTCCATATGTGAACATAGCATGTCCAACATTTCCTTGTACCTTCAATGTGAAAAGTCTTCCTTCTTTTTTTCCTGTAACAACCTGTTTATACCCTTGACTAGGGTCTTCAACATAAACTCCATCATTGGTGAACCTTACCTCATATCCTTTTTCCACAATTTGACCTACACTGATCAAATTCTTTGGAATTGTGGGAACATAAAGTACCTTACTCAGAAGAGTGCTCCCATCCTTAGCTTTGACTGAACCAATTGACTTTACCTTATGCTTTGTATTATCACCTGTCTGAACTGTATGATTAATAGCATTATGATCTAGGTTAGTCATCAAAGCAATATTTCCACTTAAATGATTACTACATCCTGAATCAATATAGAACACTCTCATGTCCTCATGTGAGGTTTCACATGTATTCATAATGAGAGTCGAATCCTCCTTCTGATCTGATGCATAGTTGTAGTAGGTGTTATTATAGGATTGATTTTGGAAGCTTCTTCCTCCACCTCTTCCAAAAGAATTCCTACCACCTCTACCTCTGAAGTTTCCTCTCTGAAATCTACCACCTCTTGCTCTTTGATTAAAGTTCTGATAATTACCATTGTTTTGATTATTATGCCAACAATCATGAGATAGATGATTGGTCTTACCACATATCCAACAAGCTCTTGCATTATCTTTGTTGTTTCTGCCTCTTCCTCTACTTCTGCCATTTCCTCTTCCTCTTATGAAATTTGCTTGGTTTGATGTACCTTCTTCTTCACCTGATTGTTGCTTTCCTTTGTTAGCTTTCTTCTTGTCTTTAGAGTACATTGCATGACCTGCACTCTTATCAACATCTCCTTTGACATCATTCTCAAAAGTTAGCATATGACCTAACAATTGATTCAAATCAGGAGTAAAGTGATCTAATGAAAGTTCTGTAGATAAAATGAAGGGCTTCCACTTCTCATCTCCTCTTAGCCCTGTGAGTATTTGTCTTACCAATTTGTCTTCTTCAATGTCTTCATCCACTGCACCTAGAGAATCTGCAATGTCCTTCATCTTTGTCACATAATCAGAGATTGATTGTGAGGCCTTCTTCTTGAAAGTAGTAAATTCTGCCCATAGTGAAGCCTTCCTTGATTTGGTTGTGTTTTG
>CM035412.1:116802238-116884738 GCA_020310875.1 Ceratopteris richardii | reverse complement strand
GATAGATAGATAGATAGATAGATAGATAGATATATAGATAGATAGATAGATAGATAGATAGATAGATAGATAGATAGATAGATAGATAGATAGATAGATAGATAGATAGATAGATAGATAGAAAAAAGTAAGAAACACTTTTGGGGGCTCAACATGTATACTTATGATGATTAAAAACCATAAAAATCACATGAATACAAATCACACATGTAAGAGATGCATATGCAAATCATAACATATGCATGATACACAATACACAATTGGATGTAAAAGAAAATAAATCCAAAGGAAGCATTACCTAAAGGTTATACTAGGAAAGGTAGCTCTATGAATTCTATGATGGACAATATAGCTTTATGGCTTTGCTCATAAACATGAACTCAAAATTAACCTTTTTGATTGATTTTTTTTTTGCTTAGAAAAGGCTCTCAATCAAAGGCACTTTTAATGAAAATCTTTGCAGTCAAAATCCCTCTTGTTCAAAAAGTATTTCGATTTAAAATAGAAGACCTTGGAAGTTTTATTCAGAAATATTTGCAAATCCCCAAATAAATTGGTTATATTTGGTATTTTTTAATTATTTGATTGAATAAATGCAACATAGTTTGTGACCTCATTTAGAAATTTCATTCTTAGAAGAAGGTTTCAACTAGATCTCTTTAGTGACCACATAGTGATTGGAGCATCTAGCATGTAATAGAATATTGGGATTTTCCAACGATTGGTGTTTCCAAGTTCACACGTAGAAAATTTAGATACAAATAATTAAGAATTTTTTTTCATTTTAAGAAATTCTAATGTTAGGTATGATGCTACTCTATGTGTGTGTGTGAGAGAGAGAGAGAAGAGAGGACAAAAGTGATAGGGAATTTGAAAGTGTTGTAAGATTTCATCCAAATTCAGGCATTCTAGAGCACCAAAAGACTAAACATTCATTTATTATTGTAAACCCTTTGAAGAAAGAGGAGATTTAAAACTTGCCAAAGTGCTCTCTTGTTTATAGAAAGATAATGAAGATAGTTTGGATCTCGCACCTAGGAGGTGAGGGATTTATTGAACTTTTATGTGTTGAAATTCAAGCTCCAACCTTATGAGCTTCTTGTTGATATATTTAGGTAGTGATGTGTGTGAACACTCTAGGATGCCCCGAGCACTTTTTTCCCTCTTTAGGAGGTTTTTTTCTCCGGCTTGTATATATGCATATTCTCCTAACGGGCTACTTATCTTTGTACATTCTAGTGGTAATACATTCAATATTGTGTGTTTTGCTCCAAGCTTCTTCCTCTTCATTGTGGTGTTTACGTGCTTCCTCAGACATCTAACTCCAACAATTGGTATCAGAGCAGGTCGCCACTTCATCTAGGACATCATCGACACTCCTCCAGTCATAGTCTCAAAATCGCACAAAATTTGGTATGCATACTCAAGGTGATTAGGAGATCAAAACGGCTCCGCTTTGTGGTGCCGAAATCGTGATCTAAGCTCGTTTCAGCCTCCAATGCACTATCGCAATGCTTGTGTAGGCTATCTCATCTTTTTGTGCCAAAGATATATACCAGTTTTGGTTTGCAAGTATAAGCATCTCAAAGTCTGCTACAGATCATGCAGAACTCGTTTGGGTAGTTCTATTCAACATTTTCAGATACAATCATTTTTCTACATCGAGCTATTTTAGTGAGTGGCCATGGCTGAAAGCAGTGATGTATTATGTATGTTGGTTGTTGAGGATAAGTTGGATGATACTAATTATCCATTGTGGGTCATGTATTGGTCACAAAAGGACTATAGAATATTACGCAAATTGTTGAAAAACGTCCTATTACACCTACGAACATAGGTACTGCAAATACAAGTACTGAAGCTAATGTAGATGGTGTGGAAGATGGTGATATTCTGCAAATTCTTGTTCATGTTGCTATTTTTGTTGCACTACTATAGACCAAATTCATTGGGATGGCAGAGATGCTCAAGCACATGCATTGATAGCTTTTTTTGTCAAACGTGCCATCAATCCCCACATTCGCTCTTGTAGAACAGCTTATGATGCTTGGGATACACTTACCACATTGTACTAGGCTAGGAATGATGCTCATGTTGCTTGCCTCCGAAAACGATTCGAGAGTGAGCACATGAATGAAGATGATTCTATGGATAGTTTTCTAACAAAGATCAAGGATTTAAAGGAATAGTTGATTTCTACTGATGAAGTCCTTCCTAACAGTTCACTTGTGCAAACTGTTTTGAATGGTCTTCCCGACTCATATTAGAGTTTTGCTTCTACTTTTCATTTGATGATGAAAGGCAATCCAAATGCCTTAACATTTGAAAAGTTAGTTTTTGTTTTGTTGTAAGAAAATCAGTCTAGGTTGAACACATCTATTATGCATGTTGGAGATCAAGCTTTCTTGGCTAGTTACAAGGGCAAAGGAAAATGGAGCTCTTCTACTAGTAAGCAGAAATCTACTAATTCTGCACAATCAAAGAAGGAAGACAAAGATGAGAGGAAATCAGAAAAGCAAAAATTGTTTTGCAAAAACTGTAAAGCAAATGATCATGTCATTAAGAGCTATCCAAAACTGGTTGCTAAAGAGGCAAAGACGAAAGACGCCGAAATGGTTGTTGCAGAGGCCTCTACACCAAAAACAGAGTCTGCTAATCTTGTGCAGGATGAAGAATGGCTGTTTACTATTGTTTACCCATCTTCTCATGAGCAGTGCATGTCTGCAGTAGACTCAGATGTTTGGTACTTTGATAATGGGGCTACCAAACATACTACCTCGTAGTGTAGTTTCTTCTCTTCACTCAATCATGCCCCTATAGGGAATACTGTGACATGTGCCAACTCCTCTTATCTTGTCATAGGAGTTGGTAAGATCATTCTGACTACTATTGTTGGTAGTTCCTTCACTTGGTTAGATGCTTGATTTGTGGCAGGGATCAAGAAAAATATGTTATCAGTTTCAACTTTAGCCAAGATTGGCTTGATTGTGAAATTTTTTGATGACAGGTGTACAGTTCATGATTTGTCAAATGCCGACGTAATTATTGCTTCTGGCATTTTATGTCGTGGGTTATATAAGCTCATAGACTATGAAAGATCTATGAATGATTCACCATGTGCACTATATGATTCTCAGGCTATGTCATATGCAAAGCTTTGGCATGCACACTTTGGTGATCTGAATTTTGCTAGTTTGCTATGCCTACAGAAATCTGAAACGGTGTCCTCTTTGCCCAAACTTGAGGCACCTGGTAAACATGTATGCAAAGGCTATATTTTGGGCAAAATGCAACATTCCTCATTCTAAAAAGACTGTTCTATTCGAACTACAGTGAAATTGCAACTTGTTCATAGTGATGTTTGTGGTCCTATGCAAACATCCTCTTTTGGAAACTACCTTTACTTCGTGACTTTGATTAAAAAATTTTCTAGGCATGCATGGGTATATCCATTGAAATCAAAGTCGGAAGTCTTCATGTGCTTCAAACAGTTTTTGGTTTGGGCTGAAAATCTGTCAGCATGTAAAATGGGCACCCTCCATTTTGATTGAGGGGGGGAATATATGTCTTCTCACTTTAATGCATTTCTAGCTGAACGTGGGATAAAACATCAGTGTGCAACACTATATACACCTCAATGGAATGGAGTTGCTAAACGGAAGAAGAGGTCACTCATGGAGATGACGAGCTGTATGGTCAAGGGTCAGGCTTTACCACATAGTTCCTCGCTTGAGGCTCTTATGTGTGCAGCATATGTACTTAACAGGTGTCCCACTAAAGCACTATAGTCTATCACTCCATATGAGGCTTGGCATGGTTGCAAGCCATCTATTTCTCATCTGAGTGTTTTTGGTTGTCACGCATATGCATTAGTGCCTAAACAACATCGTAGGAAATTGGATGATAAAGCACTAAAATGTATTTTTGTTGGGTACAATTGTGAAAGCAAAGGCTATCGTCTCTATCATCCACAAACTAAACACATTTTGGTTAGTCGTGATGTTTTTTTTGTGGAAGATGCTATTCAGGCCTTACTTTCATGTACGAAGGAGACATATGTTAGCTCCAAGGGCATGTATGATACTTTGTTGCCTCCTTTTACAAGTGGACACTGTAGTGCTGGTTGTAATGAGGCAACTTCTCAGCCTTTGCAGGTTTCATGTGATGATGCAGATCATTCCATTTCTAATGCAGATTTATATGATGAACTTGTTGATGAGAGAGCTGATATTGAGCAGGAAAAGTCTATGACGAAATGGCTAGCGCAGACTTTGTGCGACAATAAATTAGATGCACTCTATCATATCGTACTCGATCATGCTCTCATAGTGCCTCTTTTGCATCACATTGCTATGATATGGCTCCATCTAGTCTCTGCGATGAGACTCACCCTGTTTCGTTTGATGAAGCATAAAATTCTAAACATTGGATGGTTGCAATGCAATCTAAATATGATGTTATCATGAAGAATTGTACCTGGACTTTATGTAACTTACCTCCTAGCAAGAAGGCCATTGTCACAAAGTGGGTATACAAGCTGATGTGTAAACCTAATGGAACAGTTGACAGGTATAAGGCTAGGCTTGTTGCAAAGGGTTATGCGCAGGAAAGAGGCATTGATTTTGATGAGACATTTGCACCTACATGCCGAATGACTACTGTTCATAGCATCTGTGCACTTCCAGCTCATCATGGTTGGAATGTACATCAGTTGGACATTAAAACAGCATTTCTCAATGGTGACTTGCATGAAGAAGTGTATGTTTCAGCTTTGTGGCTTTGTGTAGAAAGGGCATGAAAACGAGGTGTGCAGGTTAAAGAAGGCATTATATGGTTTAAAGCAAGCACTAGGTGCTTGGTATGAAAAGATACATGCCTATCTCATTGCACATGGTTTTGAGAACAATCCAACTCAAAGCACCTTATATGTTAAGCATGCTAATGATGTGCTTCTAATCATTGTTGTGTATGTTGATGACATGTTGCTCACTTGTCCTGATGACACACATATTGCTGATTTTAAGGCTGATTTGCATGCCTCATTTGAGATGTATGATTTGGGGCATTTGCATCACTCTTTGGGCATTTAGCTTATGCAAGTTGATGGTGGAATAACTTTGTGTCAAACGACATATATTGACACATTATTGCAGTTTTTTGGCCTTGAAGACTGTAAGCCTATTGCCATTCCTATAGAGACAAGTTTACCATTGAGTCTTCATGATGTTGGAGATGCATTTGATGATATTCTCTATCAGCAGGCTGTTGGATGCTTGATTTATTTATGCATTACTCGGCGAAATATTTAGTTTTTTGTCTCACGGATGAGCAGGTTTATGCATTGCCCAGGTGTCAAGCATTGACAGGCCGTTAAATGCATCTTTCACTACTTGAGTGGTACCCAGCTAGTTGGATTGTTTTATCTCAAGGGGGTTATCACTACCGCCAGATTTGCATGCTTTTTCTGACAGTGATTGGGATGGTTGCTATGACACTCATGTGTCCACTAGTGGCTTTTGCTTCGTGCTTGGTGGCTCATGTATATCTTGGTTGAGCAAGAAGCAACCTACTGTGGCCACTTCCAGTTATGAGGCTGAGTATAGGGAAGCTTTCACAACGACTATTGAGTGTGTGGCTTAGATGCCTTATGGCTGATTTGGGTGTTGATCAGTCTTCTGCCACCACCATCTTCATTGACAGTCAGAGCACATTGGCAGTTGTGAGGAACCCTATTCCCTCGACTTGTATATACGCCTATTGCCTTAACGGGCTACTTATCTTTGTACATTCTATTGGTAATACATTCAGTATTGTGTGTTTTGCTCCAAGCTTCTTCTTCTTCCTTGTGTTGTTCATGTACTTCTACAAATTTCTAACTCCAACACTTATGGACCCTTTGGATGGATGAAACTTCGAGTCATGAGAAAGAAGTTAGCTACAAAGACTCATATTCACATTCGAATTTGAATTCCTCCTGATAAAAATAAATTACCACTTATCATATTTAAATATGCTAAAGCCTATAACTTAGGAAGAGCACTCCTTATCATCTAGGGAATCTTTTTACCATCCTATACACACAACATACTTCAATTTGAGATTATCCCATGTGTGTAAGCTCTAATAGAGTTTGAAAAAGCTAGTAGATCCCTTGCTTTGCAAGAACTCCTTGCTTGTTTGAGGAATTTCTTTAGACTTTAAGTTGCCACAATTATCACACAAATTTTTGCATGTAGAATCTAGATAGCTCTAAGTGTTGAGAAGATCTTCCTAATCATTTTGTATCCATTTCTTGTAATATTTGGGTTTTTAAATGATATTATTGTTTTATAAAGTTAGCTTGAAGCTCTTGTCTAAATAGTGCATATTTAGGAGTGAACACTGGTTTTTATGTGCATGCTTAGTGAAGGTGACAAATAGTATATCTTGGAGGCATTGATTCTTAGAGTAGGGGTAACCATTTTGAGTGTGCTAAATTGCATTAGAAATTTCTTATAGTCTAGTTTCTTTATGAAAAATATCCTAGGGTTAAGTCTTCAAGAGCTAAAAGAACCATCAATCTTAGTGAACAGAGGTGTTTGTGATAATACCTATGAGGGCATATATGCTTCGATGCTACATTGGGAAGGTGTACCTTCTTTCATCAATGGTATCACAGAATTTTGACATGAAAATAGATTCAAGGAGGACTCGAAGGATCCATTGAAGTACTTGAAGGAATGAAAGCTGATGATTAAAGTTGAAGACCATACAATAAACTCAATGGGAGTCAATTAATGAAGAAGGAGAGCATGTAATCCCTCTCTTTTGGTACATTGTAAGTATAAAGGTATACCTATTGATATTTTTCACTTCTCTTGCATCAAGGGATCTAAAAGAGCTCACTAGAATGCATCATGTTATAATATAATGATTAGATTGAGAAATCACACAAGAACAATTATCAGTTGTGGAGGTGTAGAATGTCTAGCTTTCTCATGGGAAAAGGCTTATGGGGTCTCATTAGTGGTAAAGATGCTACACATAGATTGGGTGGAATCCAACTACTAATAAGTTAAGGAACTTCTAAGAGTGGAATGAGAGAGATAAAATAATTGTCTTATCCCACAACATTAGCAATGTCATGATAGGGCATATATAAGATCTAGATATTTCTAGAAAAGTATGGGAAACCCTAGAAAGAATTCACTCCACTTCACCCATATCTAGAAAGATTCAATTGAAGAATTAACTCAATAACTTCGAAAAAGCACCTAGTAGCAATATAAATGATTATATTCTAAAGACCAAAGAAGTGAGTGATTGCATTGGGTCCCATAGGTTGTCAGATAGATGATGGTGAACTAGTTGCATACACCTTAAATGGGGTAATGGATGATGAGGTGAAAGACCTTTTCAACCTTTGTATATGTAAGACATATTCTTGCTGAATTTGAGAAATTGGTGGCCTTGATTGTCACTAAAAGGGGAAATGAAGCCCAAGCATTCTATATAGGTAAAGGTAGAGGTAGAGGAAGAGGAAGGCAAGAAAGAGGATCAAATGGAGAATCTAATCAAGAACAAGGAATCAAATTCTCTTCATCATGAGAAAGAGGCAAGTTCAAAGGAAGAGATAGAAGTTACAATGAGCATAAAGGATTTATTCTCCAACATGCAGATGCCATCAACCGAAGTGCATGTGGAGACAATTGATTATACCCCTTATGCTATCAGAACCATAAATCATGTCATGTTGGATGGTTCTCACAAATTAGATTGCTTAAACAATATTCTTTATGTTACCACAATTAGAAACAACCTTGTTTCTGTGGTCAAATGGTTGAGAGAGTATTGCAGGTCAAGTTCAAACATAAGGGATTCTTTGTGAAAAACCCTAAAGAAGGGTAGAGATTGATAGCCAAATTTGGAGAAGAGGGAAGCCTATTGTAGCATGATGAATATGCTCATGGTTTTGATGTATCATCCCTATTGCCAAAGCAAGGCTCTTATACTTCTTTAGGGGCTTGCATGGATCAAAGACACTCTCACATTTCTCCCGTTTTTTTATCAAAGCAATAAAGGTTGCTCTTGTGAGCCATATGGGACTATCGATTAGCACTTAAGTACCTCTTTTTTGACTTGTGGGACTTTGGATGGAAAAGCTAGGACTTTATGATTGGGATTTGGATTGAAAATCTAGAAGTCTATGATTGGGCTTGGGGGCCACCTTAGGCGACCCCTTGCCCTGTGCGCTTGCCGGTCTCCTTGAGCGACCCCTCACCCTAGGGGCTCAAGGGCCTCCCTTGGGCGACCCCTTTCCCTAGGAGTCTCAAATCTTGAAGAGGGTGACTAAACACCCTAATGTTGGCAAAAGAAGAGTAGAAGAAGAGTAACCTCATGATGGCTTGGTGCAACTCAAGTGGTACCTTTTTTTAGTCTGATTGGACACCAAAAGGGTGACTCAAAGCTAGCTAGGCGACCTTATTCCTTATTTGAAGCTACTCAATGAGCCTCTCATCTATGTCCAATCATGTGAATTGGGCAACCCCAAGCACTTATCCTAGGTGACCCCAACCTCATCATGCTCATATGGTGGTTTTAGGGAGCCATGAGGGACTTTGGATCCACTATGGGACAAATCCAAGGAAAGTTGGAGGTTGGCACAAAGTCAAGTGAAGATGTAAGGAAACGACTTGCACTTAAGCATTCTAGACACCCATGGGTGTGATGAAGATCTCTAAGGGTGAACTCTCACCCTAGGCACCATGAGGGGCGACTAATCCCCTAAATCTCCTACAATTTTGCTACCTCATTAAAAATTCTTCTCAGTATAGAAATAGAGGAACTAGCCGTATGGAAGGCAACCGACATTGTGGAGGTTAGTAAGATGACACCCTTTCCTTGCAAAGAAATTTGGATGAAAAATTTACCTTGCGGGCTTACTTGGGGTGACAAAATTGCTAAAATCAAACATAGATGCTTTGGTTGACTGTAGGGGTGAGGTTTCAAGGTAACATGGCAGGGGTGACCCAATCTTCATTCGTGAGGGCCAACTATATTTACACCAAGGCAAATGGCCATATGAAGGGTTACTATTGAGATGCAATCAAGGGTGACTCTAGCATGGCTAAAGGCTAAGGCAAACATGGCAACCCCATGTGTCCATGGCTAGTAGTACCTCAATGAGTATAAAATGAACTTGAGCTTGGTGATGATTGGGAAACCTATGCATGGAGTAAAACTGGTACTTAATAATTGAAGATGGATTTCACAAGGCTAAGTAAAAGGCAACACCTAGTATAAACACTCAAGGCAACTTTCACTTTACAAAAATAGAAGATTCCACCATCTATCAGTTTTAATTTAGGCTTGAGTGGTCCAAAAGTGCCATACTTCCAAAACACGACGTCCCCACCATCTCTTTTTGGAACTTCCAAAATAGGGTGCAACCTCCACCTATTTTTGGCACATCCACAGTAGGGTCCCTCGTCTACCTGATTTTGCATGACCACCATGGGGACTATGTGACTACTCAATTTGATGCAATGCAGGATAAAAATTTAATTCTCTTTTGCCTTATGAGTAGGAGGTAAAAGGGTCAATAATTGTGGGAGAAGCAACTACAAGGCCATGAGGATGTCAAAACTTCTCAATGGATGGCCTAAAATTCGTTGGTGAGCATTGCCAAAAATAGCTCATCTCTGCCACCAGTCTCGTCAATTTGATGTGCACAATAATTAATGATTGTAATTGGCAAGGCCACTCCACTTGGCCTTTGGATTCTATAAAAAGGAAGTTGGGCACTCTCTTCACCCATCTTAAAATTTCTAATCTATCTGATTTAGTTGTATCGCCAAGTCTTTGCTATTTCTACTTCCATTTTGAGCTATCTCTTAGCTGCTCACTCTACTCTATGGTGACTCTTCTCATTGTGCATTGAGGTGACTCAGTGGTGATTATACAGAGTATTAACTACTGAGTTGTTTCATATGTGATAAGTTTGGATTTTTACCTGTAAACTTCTCTTTAGGCTTAACTTGATCTACAGTAGCAATCGGAGTTCTGTTCATGATGTATACATGAGTATGCACAGCTTCTTCCTAATAACAATGAGGAATATTCTTCTCAGACATCAAAGCTCTTGTTATTTCCGCAATATCTCTATTTTTGCATTCAGCAACGACATTCTATTGTGGTGTGTACTGCATGACATCGAATTCCATGAATTTTTAGAAAATTATGAACTCATTTGACATGTATTCACCTCCTCCATCAGATCTTAATGTCTAAATATACTTCCCTATCTGTTTTTCCACCATAGCTTTAAAATTCTAGAAGTGAGTGAACACATCACTCTTCTCTTTCATATAATATACCCACACTTTCCGTGTATGGTCATCAATGAAAGTAACATAAGACTTGGAACCACCCATAGATGTGATCTTTGTAGGACCCCAAACATCTGTATGTACTATTTCTACTACATCCTCACTAACATGCTTGTCATGCGAAAATGATGCTCTTGGATGTTTACCAAATTGAATTGTTGCACATACCTTTTGCATTTCCATAACTTTGAAATTTGGTAGTCCATTGATAATCTCCTTGGACTGCATCAATTTCAGGCTCTGCAAGTTTGCATGTCCAATTCTTTTATGCTAGATCTCTATATCAACAATAACCCCTGCACCTTTTGTTGATATATTTAGGTAGTGATGTGTGTGAACACACTAGGACCACCGGGGCACTTTTTTCCCTCTTTAGGAGGTTTTTTTTTCCCGGCTTGTATATACACCTATTGCCCTAATGGGCTACTTATCTTTGTACATTCTCTGGTAATACATTCAGTATTGTGTGTTTGTGCTCCAAGCTTTTTCTTCTTCCTTGTGTTGTTCGCGTGCTTCCGTAGACATCTATCTCCAACAATTGGTATCAGAGCAGGTTGTCGCTTCATCTAGGGCGCCGTCGACACTCCTCCATTTGCAGTCTCAGAATCGCACGAATTTTGGTGAGCATACTCAGCGTGTTTCCGAGATCAAAACATCTTCGCTCTGTGGTGCCGAAATCGTGATCTGAGCTCGTTTCGGCCTCCGAACGCACTATTGCAGTGCCTGTGCAGGCTATTTCATCTTTTTGTGCCAAAGGTATATACCAGTTTTTTTTCGCCAGTTTAAGCGTCTCGAAGTCTACTACAGGTCTAGCAGAACTCGTCTTCGTAGTTTTGTTCAACTTTTTGAGATACAGTCAATTTTCTGCATCAAGGTATTTTAGTCACCGGCCATGGCTGAAAGCAGTGATGTATTCCGTATGTTGGCTATTGAGGATAAGTTGGATGGTACCAACTACCCATTATGGGCTTATATGATGCGACATGTTTTGGTTGCAAAAGGATTGTGGAACATTGTGCATGGTGTTGAAAGACGTCATGTTAGACCTGTAACGACAGGTACTGCAAATATAGGTGCTGGAGCTGATGAAGAAGGTGTCGAAGATGATATTCCGTAGATTCCTATTCGTGCTGTTGTTTCTGTTGCACCTACTATAGAGCAAATTCGTTGGGATGGCAGAGATGCCCAGGCACATGCATTGATAGCTTTGTCTGTCAAACGTGCCATTATTCCTTATATTCGCTCTTGCAGAACAACTAGGGATGCTTGGGATACACTTACCACATTGTACCAAGCTAGGAATGAGGCTCGTGTTGCTTACCTCCGAAAACAGTTGGAGAGTGAGCACATGAATGAAGATGATTCTATGGACAGTTTCCTAACGAAGATCAAAGATTTGAAGGAACAGTTGATTTCTGCTGATGAGGTTATACCAGATAGCTCACCTGTGTAGACCGTTCTGAATGGTCTTCCTGATTCATATCAGAGTTTTGCTTCTACTCTTCGATTGATGATGAAAGGCAATCCGAATGCCTTATCATTTGAGGAGTTAGTCTTTGTTCTGTTGCACGAAGATCAGTCTAGGCAGAACAGGTCCATTATGCATGTTGCAGATCAAGCTTTCCTGGCTAGTCACAAGGGTAAAGGAAAATGGAGCTCTTCTACTAGTAAGCAGAAATCTCCAAATGTTGCACATTCGAAGAACCAGGATAAAGATGAGAAGAAATCAGAAAAGCAGAAATTGTTTTGCAAGTATTGTAAAGGGAATGATCATATCATAAAGAATTGTCCAAAATTGGCTACAAAAGAGGCAAAGAAAAAGGAGGCTGGAATGGTTGTTGCAGAAGCCTCTACACCAAAAACAGAGTCTATTAATCTTGTGCAGGAAGAAGAATGGGCGTTTACTACTGTTTGCAGTTCTGACCCATCTTCTCATGAGCAGTGCATGTCTGCAGTGGACTCAGATGTTTGTAGTACTTTGACACTGGGGCGACCAAACATATTACCTCACAGTGCAATTTCTTCTCTTCACTCGAGCCTGCTCCTACAGGGAATACTGTCACATGCACCAACTCCTCTTATCTTGTTATGGGAGTTCGTAAGATCATTCTGACTACTGCTGATGGTAGTTCTTTCACCTTGTCAGATGCTTTATTTGTGCCACGGATGAAGAAGAATCTGTTATCAGTTTCTGCATTAGCCAAGATTGGCTTGGTTGTGAAATTCATTGATGATAGGTGTACAGTTCATGATCTATCAAATGGCAATTTGATTATTGCTTCTGGCATTTTTTGTCATGGGCTGTATAATCTCATAGACTATGAAAGATCTGTGAATGATTCGGCATGTGTAGTTCATGATTCTCAGGCTATGTCATATGCAAAGCTTTGGCATGCACGCTTTGGTCATCTGAATTTTGCTAGTTTGCTACACCTGCAAAAATTTGACATGGTGTCTTCTTTGCCCAAGCTTGAGGCACCTAGAAAACATGTATGTGAAGGTTGTATTTTGGGCAAAATACAGCGTTCCTCCTTTCCAAAAGATGGCTCAGTTCGGGCTACGCAGAAATTAAAGCTTGTACATAGTGATGTCTATGGTCCTACGCAGACACCCTCTTTTGGGAATTACCTTTACTTCGTGACTTTCATTGATGATTTTTCCAGGCATGCATGGGTATATCCACTCAAAGCAAAGTCTGAAGTGTTCATGTGCTTTAAACAGTTTTTGGTTCTGGCTGAAAAATCTGTCAGCATGTAAAATGGCCTCCCTCCGTTCTGATCGAGGGGGGGAATATATGTCTTCTGATTTTAATGCATTTCTGGCTGAACATGGGATAAAACACCAGTGTACAGTGTCGTATACACCTCAACAGAATGGAGTTGCTGAACGAAAGAATAGGTCACTCATGGAGATGGCGAGGTGCATGGTCAAGAGTCAGGCTTTACCACATAGTTTCTGGCTTGAGGCTGTCATGTGTGCAGCATATGTACTGAACAGGTGTCCCACTAAAGCGCTGCAGTGTATCACTCCATATGAGGCTTGGCATGACTGCAAGCCATCTGTTCCTCATCTACGTGTTTTTGGTTGTTTGGCATATGCATTAGTGCCTGAACAACATCACAGAAAATTGGATGATAAAGCAGTAAAATGTATTTTTGTTGGGTACAGTTCTGAAAGTAAAGGCTATCATCTGTATCATCCACAGACTAAACGCATTCTGGTTAGCCGTGATGTTGTCTTTGTGCAAGATGTTATTCAGCCATTGCTTTCATGTACTAAGGAGACATCTGTTAGCTCCAAAGACATGTATGATACGTTGATGCCTCTTTTTACAGGTGGACAGTCTAGTGCTGGTCCTAATGAGGCAACTTCTCAGCCTTTGTAGGTTTCATATGATGATGCAGATCATTCTATTTCTGATGCAGATTTAGATGATGCACTTGTTGATGAGAGAGCTGATATTGAGCAGGCAAAAACTATGCCAAAATGGCTGGTGCAGACTTTGCGTGATAGCAAATTAGATGCACCATTATCATAGCGTACTCGTTCAGGCTCTCATAGTGCCTCCTTTGCATCACATTGCTATGATATGGCTGCGTCTAGTCTCTGTTATGAGAATGAGCCTGTTTCTTTTGATGAAGCACAGAATTCAAAAAATTGGATGGCTGCCATGCAATCTGAATATGATGCTATAATGAAGAATGGTACATGGTCTTTATGTGACTTGCCTCCTGGCAAGAAGGCCATTGTCACTAAGTGGGTATACAAGCTGAAGTGTAAACCTGATGGTACAGTTGACAGGTATAAGGCTAGGCTTGTTGCAAAGGGTTATGCGCAGGAAAGAGGCATTGATTTTGATGAGGCCTTTGTACCTACATGCCGTATGACTATTGTTCGGAGCATTTGTGCACTTGCAGCCCATCATGGTTGGAATGCATCAATTGGACATTAAAACAGCATTTCTAAATGGTGACTTGCATGAAGAAGTGTATGTTTTTCAGCCCCATGGCTTTGTGTAGAAAGGGCATGAAAACAAGGTGTGTAGGTTAAAGAAGGCATTATTTGGTTTAAAGCAAGCACCGCGTGCTTGGTATGAGAAGATACATGCCTATCTGGTTGCACATGGTTTTGTGAATAGTCCAACTGAAAGCACCTTATATGTTAAGCGTGCTAATGATGTGCTTCTGATCATTGTTGTCTATGTTGATGACATGCTTGCTGCTCACTAGTCCTATTGAGAAGCATATTGCTAATTTCAAGGTTGATTTGCATGCCTCATTTGAGATGTCTGATTTGGGGTGCATATCAATAGGTTGTTGGATGCTTGATTTACTTATGCATTACTCGGCCAGATATTCAGTTTGTTGTCTCACAGATGAGTAGGTTTATGCATTGCCCAGGAGTCACGCATTGAGAGGCGGTTAAGCGCATCTTTCGCTACTTGAGTGGTACTCAGCTACTTGTTCATTGCATCACTCCCAGGGGGGATTTGTTGATATATTTAGGTAGTGATGTGTGTGAACACACTAGGACCACCGGGGCACTTTTTTCCCTCTTTAGGAGGTTTTTTTCCCCCGGCTTGTATATACGCCTATTTCCCTAATGGGCTACTTATCTTTGTACATTCTCTGGTAATACATTCAGTATTGTGTGTTTGTGCTCCAAGCTTCTTCTTCTTCCTTGTGTTGTTCGCATGCTTCCACAGACATCTATCTCCAACACCTTTTACAAACATGGCTGCATTCATTTCAAGAATTTTCACACTTAAGGTGAGCATCTTGACCACTTTGTTTCCTTTGGCAATCAATCATCCATCCTATTTATACTCTTCCACATATAACCCATCAGCATTGAACTTCACTTGTAATCCTTGGTCAACCATTTGTCCAATAGAAATTTATATTTGGAACATGCAAAACATCAGCAAGATGTTTTACCTTTCCATCCTCCATAGACAATGCTATTTTTCCTGTATGCTCGATAGGGTGTGATGTGTCATCACCTGTTTCAACATATCCACGAACTGGCGATTTCTGCAAACTACTTAACCATTCCACATGATTGGTCATGTGATTTGAAGCACTTGAATCAACGTACCAAACATTTTCATTTGATTTCAAAACATTAGCAGACATCGTATTCCTCATGTGATGTTGAACCATGAACAACTTCTCAGAATCATCTGCACTTGTGGATGCATAGTTGTTTTGTTGTCTTCTATTATTTTGATTCTTTAACTTGCAATCACGTTCAAAGTGTCCAGGTTTACCACAATTCTAGCATCCTTTACTGTCATTACCTAAATCATTTCCTTGGAAATTTCTCTGACCTCTTTGGCTCCCCCTGCCTCGAAACTGTCCTCTTCCTCTTGCATGAATCTATTGTTGACTTTGGTCTTGGTTATTGTGTCCTCTTCCACTTTTGAAGCCTCTACCTCTGCCTCTTCCTCTACCATAGTAGAATACCTGCTCAAAACTAGGTTTTCCTTGGGAGTTTGAATCATCACCAAGATTCTTTTCTTGAATAATCATAATGGATACCAAATTAGCGAAATTCAAAATATTTTCCTTGGTCTGTATAGAAGTTCTAAACTACTTATATGCAACTCCTAAACTAGGAAGGCCCACTTCCACCTTATCATCATCATCTACATTTACGCCAATAGATGCAAGTGACTCATATATGCTTTTAATTTTCAGGATGTAGTCACTTATTGACATGCTATTTTTCTCCAAAGTATGCAGCTCATTCTTTAGTTGCAATTTTTGTGCCTTTGTATTTGTCTTATACAAAGTTACCAAACTATTCCAAGCCTCTTTCGGAGTCTTGGCATCCTACATGTGTCCAATCATGCTATCCTGTATGCTAACAGATAGCCAATACATTACCTTTCATGCTCCTTGATTCCATTCCTCATATGCTCTTAACTGGTTTGCAGTCTGATTCCTCTCTCGTAACTACGAACCATTTTCATTCTCTCCTTTGATGTACTTCCAGTAGCCTTTTCCCATCAAGAAATTTGTCATTCTGAATTTCCAAGCATGGAAGTTGTTCTCCTCCAGCTTATCGCTCATAAGCTGACTCATTCCATCTGTGTTTGTCATTTCTGCAACAATTCACAACACAACAAAACACGATAAGCAATACTTCTGCTTGAACATTGTTGCACTATGATGTGACAGTTTGATATCAGAAAAACAGAGTTTTCATGTATCAATAGTACACAGAATGGTTGAAATTTTGGACTTGGAATATATGAGTGTTGCCAAATAGGATGCAAGTTACAGTTTTGCAAATTGACCTAGTTTTTCTATGGGCCCCACCTTGCAGGCTCAAAATGGAGGTCGAGGGGGCTCCGAAACTCTGACCTGATAAAAATGAGTGAACCTAAAGGGTTAACTATCGAAAATATTTTGAGGCCTTCTACTTTCATGCCAATTTTCATAGCAATCTGAGGTCGTTTGTGAACCGCATTTTCTCCACACCTTCTCGTGTATTCTTCACCGTCATCCTTCTCCACGAGATCTCTATAGCCACACTAGCTCTAATACCATGTCATGAGGAAGGAGATAAGGAAGAGAGCTCACACACACACTCTCACAATCAAGGAGAACCACACACACATATTGAGGCAAGGTAGAATGATCTTCTTCTTCTTCTTCTATTACATAAAAGGAATGTACAAGAATGATCTAAAAACAACAATACAAGAAGTGCAGTATATAAAGAACAGTACATAAGTAAAAGTCCTAATGTCTGCGAATCAGTGAGCTAGCAAGAAAAAAAATGTGCCATCACTCTCGATAGATAAATCTAGTAAAGCTCAATGAAGTATCCCTGACATATATTGGTGTCACCACGATACATGTCAGAAAAATGAAAAAGTGATATGTGTCATCCTGGATCATCACATTTGAGCTTGATATCTCAACAATTACTTCACTTGGTAAGAAGTATACTCCAAAAGGTAAAATGAGTAAGCAAGCTAATGTTTATAATACCTTTGATGTTGTTCAAGATAATAATAAAGATGAATTTGTGGCTAATAAGGATCATGCCCCTCCTAAGCAAGAGGATACTCGCATGCAAGATAAGGATGATAATAGCTATTGTCATGCTCAAGATTATCACTCAATCAAATAGGATGAATCGACAATGGTTACAAATCATAAAAACCCTAAAAATATTGATTAGCTTGTCACTTAAGGAGTTCCTTCTTATTCTGTTAACATTGGTCAATTCTCTAATGATCTAAGTGAGTATGATTAATAGAAGAGGACCATCAAGAAGATCAAGAAACTCAAAATATTGAATCCCACATAATCTGTAAGCAATGTTCTTCTAAGCTCAAGATAAAAGAAGCTCTAAGGACCTCTTGTACAATTCTTAAGCCTCATAAGGCATGCAAAAAACATGTTTTTTTCTTTTTTCATTGGTTTTTCTCATGAATCATCTAGATCTTGCTTATTCAAATATGAGAGGATTATCTGATATAATTTGTCTCCAAAAGGTTAAGATGAATTGTATGAAATTGATCAATAACCTCAGCATTGTTTTTGCTAAACATAAATGGTTTTCTACTAATCATCCTACTAGAGGAGGAGGATCTCCTATATGTTTCAAGATTTTCATGCACTGATGTCATGTTCAGTAGTAGTAATATGTGGTGTTCTATTTCTTTAATTGATCCTTATAAATTCACTATACTAGTAGCTTGAGGAAGTCCTTCCAGGAGGATATTAATGCTCTTAATGGTCCCTATATTCTTATTGATGATTTTAATATGGTGATTTCTAACACTGATAGACTTGGGAATAAGGGTTAGATAATTAGTAGTATTGAAGAATCCTCTTGTTTCCACATTTATAATATCAAAGACCTTGTAGAGATCACTTCTGACATTGGTTTTACTTGGAGTAATAAGCAAAATGGTAACAACTACCTTGCTGCTAGATTAGATAGGTGTTATATCAACAACTCCCTCCTTCAAAGTTTCTAGCATTTTAAGTGTGACCTAGATAATTCTTTCCTTTTTTTATCACTAGCCTCGGGTTATTAGTCTCAAGAATGGTTCCCCTAATTTTAGGGTTGGGTGGCCTCATCTTTAGGCTACTAGTATTGGAAGCATAGACATTGACTATTGTCAATGTCTATGCTTCCAATACTAGTAGCTTGAGGAAGTCCTGCCAGGAGGATATTAATGCTCTTAATGGTCCCTATATTCGTATTGATGATTTTAATATGGTGATTTCTAACACTGACAGACTTGGGAATAAGGAGTAGATAATTAGTGGTCTTGAAGAATCCTCTTGGTTCCACATTTATAATATCAAAGACCTTGTAGAGATCACTTTTGACATTAGTTTTACTTGGAGTAATAAGCAAAATGGTAACAAGTACCTTGCTGCTAGATTAGATAGGTGTTATATCAACAACTCACTCCTTCAAAGTTTCTAGCATTTTAAGTGTGACCTAGACAATTCTTTCCTTTTTTTATCACTAGCCTTTGGTTATTAGTCTCAAGAATGGTTCCCCTAATTTTAGGGTTGGGTGGCCTAATCTTGATGCTTCTTTATTAAACTTACCTATTTATGTCCAAAAGCTCAAAGATACCATAGCTTTCAATCCTCCCTAGATATGTCCCCTTCTAGAGGTTGGGAGAATGTGGTGTTTGATTCTCAAAAGCTCTTCAACTACTACAAAAACAACACGATTAGGGCTAAGAGAAGAAAATAACTCCTTCATAAATTAGATAGTATTGACAAGTCTAGATCCTCCAATGAAGCTCTTGAACCTCAGTATCAGCTTAGATATGAACAGTACTTGGTTGATAGAGACTCTCTTACCTCATCAAGATTCTTCTAGGATGAGAACTTATACAAACCAAATAAGTGGATGTTTTCCTTGTTGAAAGAAAATAAAAATAGGGATTATATCCCCTTGTTGACTAAGAAGGATCGTGGGGACAACTATCAACATTGAGGAGAACTTGCAGGAGGCTTATTGCTCCTTTATGAATGGTTTTTCTAGAACTTCCAAGTGGGGGGAGGATATCAATAAGGCCAAAGGTTGTATTTTCTTAAAGAGAAAGAAATTGATCTCTCCTATCCTAACCACCATCCTAGACCTAATCCTCTCTATAAGTGAGATTAAAGAAAGCATTGGTAAATTGAAACCCTACAAGTCTTCTAGTATTCTCAATATCCCTAATGAGTTTTTCTTGGTTCCTAAGGACTTCTTGGCCCCATACAATCTCTTGATCTCGGAAGAGGTTTCTAGAAAGGGTGCTCTTCCTATCCACATAAATACTAGAGCTACTAGACTCATTCATAAAAGATTCAACAAAGAAGATCTCAATAATTGGTGGCCTATCACTTGTCTTACTTATATTTAAGAAATTTTGTCTTCCACCCTTGCAACGAGGTTGAACCCCATTATGGATCAAATTATTCTCCTTGAGAAAAAAGGCTTCATCAAATGTAGATTTGTTCTTGATGCCATAATCTCTTTATGGGAAGGTTTTGAGTATGTTGATGAGATCAATCAAGACTTTTTCTTTTCAAAATTAAATTTGACAAAGCTTGTGATAAAATTGAATGGGATTTCATATTATAGTCTTTGTATGACATTGGTATGGCCAGAAACTTTATTAAGCATGTGAGCACCTTGTTTGGGAATGCCTATTCTAGAGTGGTTATGAATGGTTCCCTATCTCAACCCTTTGAATTATATAGGTCTATTTAGACAAGGTTGCAATTGGGAATTGAATTCACAACCTCCTAGCTAAGAGTATCATGGGCTAACCACTTGGCCCAAAAGCCATGGTTGAGGATTATTTGCTAATCCTCCCTCTTAGGGTGTTATTCAACCATTTCCTACTAGAGTTATGTCACATTCCTTCCCCTTTGAATTGAGGATTGTCCTCAATGCTCACTTGTGGACCCTTCTATCTAACTTGGGCCCCTTCCCACACTTAAGAACCTCCACTAGCCTCAAATTCCAATGCATGGACCTATTTTGGACCTATCCATCTTGCCTCTAGCTCCCAAATACCCATGTGGCTTCCTTCTTGGCCAGCTTCAAACTCAACCGTAGTCAACCGCTTCCCAGGTGCCCACGTATCAGGCTCCTTACCTCGATCTTGTCCAAGTTCCTCAACAAGGCTCTGATACCAATGTTGGGAATTTAACTCACAACCTCCTAGCTAGGAGTATGATGGGCTAACCACTTGCCCTAAAAGCCATGGTTGAGGATTACTTCCTAATCTTCCCTCTGAGGGTGTGATTCAACCATCTCCTGCTAGAGTTATGTGACAATTTCCCTCTAGCCACCCTTCTTTTTGTCATTTCTAGTGATGTCCTAGGTTGGTTAGTGAAAGATGCCATGGAAAAAAGGGATTATTAAGGGCATTAACATCTCTAATTCATCCTTCCAACTTGGTCTTCATATGTTTGTTGATGATACAAATATGTGTATTCTCTCAAGTGATTGCTCTTTCTAGAAGGTTTCTACAAGGAGCTAATGATTAGATTAATAAAATACCTAACGTCTCTTGGTCCACCTATTGTTTACCTTAAAAAGAAGGTGGAATTGGTAGTTTGTGCCTTGTTAAGAAGAAAATATAGCTGCTAAGTGGATATTGAGAAGCTTCTCTTCTTATGACATATGATATGTTCTTATTAAAAGGAAAAATCTTCTATTTACTATGAAGAATTATAAAGCTTGGAACAACAATCATATCTGGGATATCCTTGTCTCCCCAGTAGCACTGTCCTATTGGTAGCTCTTTATCTTCTAGATTCTCGCAAGCTTGAATGAAGGTTAAATATAATTACAGACCTAACCCTGATTTTATGTGAAACATTAGCTCTTTTTTATAGGAATCTCCCTTGAATGGTTGGATTGCATATTGGAGTAAACTGCGTCAAACAAGGATTCAGATCTTGGAACTCCTCTCTTCATAATGGTGAACTGATAAGCGAAGAATATATAATGACATTACCTAATTTGTCTACCTCTTTTTTGTAGCTCCTCATCAAATTTAGGAGACTTCAAGAAGCTAAATGGATCGGTTGCAGGAACAACAACATCAAGATCCAAGAGGTTACAGTAGATATGTTCAAATATTTCAAAACTTGCAAGGGCTATGTTGCTACTATTATACATAAACTTAGATGCCAGATGGAATATCGAGTGGTCCATTAACTAGTGGAATTATAGATTTCGTTGTATTTGGCCTTTTTTTCCTCTATTAAGAAATCCTATCTTGAGTGTCTGGTCATTCATAATGGACTATGGATAGGAGTCAGAGCAAAAAAAAAGTAAAATTAATGAAGTTTTCTGTCCCTTTTGTGTCAAGTTGGAAGCTTTAAATCACTTGTCCATTGATTGCGCTCATGCCAAGAAATTTTGGCTTTACTTAACTCCTTACAGGAACCTTAAAAAGATCAAAGTCATGGGTCATCAAGAATTATTGTTGTGTTCTGCTAACCATACGGATCCAACTCTCGGAAAGATATGGAGAAGCCACACTCTTTGGTTTATTTGGCTGAGAAGAAACCAACAGATGTTTCAAAGTGGTAGAAAAAGTTTATTGTATGTTTTGATGAAAATCTTGTCCAATTCAAGATGGGAGAGTTTGTGTTCCATGCAAGAAGTCTTGGATAGTCCAAAGAGCTTCAGCTCCATTCAGTACCTCCGTCCACTTATTAAGTGGAGAAAGCTTCTATTGTCTTCCTATTCTGCAGACAAATTCCTCAAATGATTGTTGGTTTTAAATGTCCCCCCTTGTAATTTGCCTAGACCCTGGTAGGTTACCCCTTTGGATTGCTCCTCTCTTGTGTCACATGTATTTTTTGATGTAATTCCTTCGAGTGATGTGTAGTCTCGTGCCCCCCGGACACTGTATTATTCCTTCATTAATTTTACTTTTCCTATTTTCTCGAAAGGTCTTTTTCTTCTGTCTGAATTTCTGAAAAGAGTATGCCTGGATTTCGTGTGATCGATCGAATTCACGGAATCTTCGCAGCCCTCGAACAATGAATGGACAATTGATTGTGAATTCGCACAGGGTATCTTTGAAGATAAATAGACCATAAGTGGCAAAAGGTATTGAACTGGCAGTAGTGTACAGCGGAGGTACGGAGTGAGAGGAGCTGCGAACACGGAAAATATGGGTAGATAAATTCGAATAGCTTAAACTTCGAACGTTGCAGATAGCTTCTGAGCTTCTGTTCTGCCATCTCTGAAAGCAGAGAGAGAGAGAGAGAGAGAGAGACGATCACTGAGCTTGTTTCGGTCAAACCGTAGAGACCATCTTGCACGTGAAGGTGAAATCGGTCATGCAATGACTCAAACCTCACGGAGCTTCTTGCAAGTTGCAATCAGATGACTACTTTCACGTGACTTTCAGAACTGTCACGAGAGAGAGAGAGAGAATGAGAGAGAGAGAGAGAAAGATTTGTTCTTTTTACTTGCCTCAAAAACTCTCTCGGAGATGGGTTCCCAAATAATGCTGGGTTTTCTTTACGTTTGATTTCCGCAAAAGAGCAGGGATGCATTCCATCACCGTATTTGAACCCCATACCTCAATGGCTCAATATATCGTTGGTAATGTGCCTTTGTTGGTGATGCACTACCTTTGTTGGACAGATACATGTACGTCTTTGAAGCATAGATGGCCTCATAGGTACACTCATAAATACCTCTACTCATTCAAATTAATGGGTCTCTTAACTTTTGAGGATTCAACCAAAGAGCTTTTGCACACACAAGCTACACTATAAGATCTTGCCAATGTAAGCTATCTAACTCAATATGCTTACCCTGCTCTCAGAACCGATGCCTCCAAGATAGACTATTTGTTGTCGTCACTAGGCATACACACAAAGACCATTATTCAGTCCTAGATCAATTTCTCTTAGAATATGTAGGATTTAGAAATCAGCTTCAAGCCAAGTTTAGAAGACAATTGTAACTTTCTAACAAGAAAAAGATTGTAAGAAATGGAATCAAAATGATAAGGAAGCTCTAGTAAACATTCAAAGTTATCTAGCTCCTACACATAGAAATCTATGAGAAAGATATGGCTACTCAAAGTCTAAGGAACTTCCTCAAGCAAGAAAGGGTCTTGCTAAGCAAGGCATCTACTAGTTTATTCAAATCCTATTAAATCTTACACATGCAAGATCATACAAAGTCGAAGTACATTGCATGTATATATGATCTTGAAAAGATTCGCCAAATGATAGGCAGCCCTTTTCCTAAATTGTAGGCTTCATCACACCTAAGTGTGATATTAAGTTGTAATTGATTGTTATGAGGGGGTTTTTGTGATTGACTCCTTTGCTTCTCATTGCTTCAAGTGGAATTCATCCAACATGTCCATAAGCTCCTAAGGTTGGAGCTTGATTTTCAACACACACCCTCAAGCTTCGGGCCTCCAAGTCTTTAACCTAGCCCCATCATTCTAATGCTTCTTTTGAACTTTGTAAACTTGGTTGATTCAAATGCTTTGGTGAACATGTTAGCACACCTATCCTTGTTAATTATGTGTTGCACTTGTACCTCCTTAGCGAGTCCCTTCTCCCTGATGTAGTGGTAGTGTACCTCTATGTGTTTGCTCCTAGCATGAAATATAGGGTTGGCAGATATGTACACATTACTCATGTTATCACACGATTGGAAATTGATCGACTTTCAAATTTTGTTCAACCATGCACTTCTTGAGCGACATAATCTCACATGTTGCTTGTGATAAGTATATGTATTTAGCTTCTATGGAACATAGAGCGATTGTACATTTTTTTTTGTCGTCCAAGAGATGAACTTCTTGCCAAGCATCACTTCATATCCACTTGTGTCTCTCCTATCTTCTTTGGATCCAGCCCAAACAACATTTGTATGTGCTTTCACCTGCAAGTCATCTTCAAAAGCATATAAAAGACCTTCATTTAAGCTACCCTTGAGATATCTTAGTACTCCTTGAGGTTCAAGTGGATGTGCAAACCTAGGTGGCTGCATGATCTGAGATAGCACACCAATTTTATATGATAGGTCAATTCTTGTAATAGTGGCATAATTTAAAGATCCCAATATATACCTATATAGAAGTGCATCTTGAACCTCATTACCTTCCATTGAATTCAATTTCATGTTTACTTACATTGGATTACTCAATAGTTTGCAGCCTATGAGCCCATACTTCTTCAATACATCCAATATGTACTTTCTCTGCATAAGTTAGATATCATTATCCTTATAAATAACTTCAATTCCTAAGAAATATCTTTGATCTCCAAGGATTGAGATCTTGAACTCCTTCCCAAGCCTTCCATTTATGTCATTCATGCCTTCTTCATGATCACCTATAATACTCAAGTCATCTACATACACACATAAGTTGATAGATGCTTCACCTTTGCTTTTGTAGAACAATGATGAATCTAATTTGGTTTGAATGTATCCATAACTGATCAAGTATCTACAATCCTTTGATTTCATGCCCTTGGGACTGGCTTGAGGCCACATAGTGCCTTTGTTAACCTACAAACATAACATCTCTAATTTTATCTTCAAAACCTAATGGTTAATCCATGTACACTACCTCCTCTAGCTATCCATTCAAAAATGCATTCTTCACATCAAGTTGATACAACTTCCAATGCTTGCTTGCTCCAATAGTAATGGTTTTTGTTATGGTACTCATCTTATCCACAAGTTCAAATGTCTCATTATAATCTACTCCACTCACCAAAACTTTTAGCTACAAGCATAACTTTATACCTAACAATATTACCATCTAAATGTGTTTTTACCTTATATACTCACTTGTTTCGAATAACCTTCATATCCTTCTTCCTTGGAACTAGTGTCCAAGTGTGATTCTCCTCCAAAGCTTTGATCTCCTCTTGTATGGTCTCTTGTCGTTCCCCCCATGTATTTTCATCTTCAAAGCATGTGGATTCAACAACCTTGCTCATATATGCATAGTGTCTAACCATAAATGAATCATAGGTAAGTCTTTAAATTGGATACCTTACCCTATCATACCTTTTTATATTAACATTACATTGATTTGGATATTTATTGTTGATCTTTGAGCTCTCCTCCTTCTTTACATGATTGTCTATATTGAGCTCAATCCATAATTATTCATCTTCTTCTATCTCTATGATTTTATCCTTGCCCTTACTTGCATCACTAAGTTGGCTTGATGTAGGACTTCCTCCACTCCAAGATGGGTGAATAATCAAATCCTTTGGTCAACTAAGGACTATGCTTTCTTGTTCTTCACATGAAATCTTCCTTTCTTTATATTCCTTTGCCTACAATGAAACATTTCACGAGTTTCAAGGTAAAGACTCATTACCTTTAGCTCCTTTGTTGTGGGGTAACAGCATCTATAACCCTTTTTTTCCCTTGCATATCCTATAAACACACATCTCTCTAATCTATCATCAAGTTTGGTCCTTAATTCACTTGATATCAGCACATAACATGTGCATCCAAACACTCGCAAGTGTGACACATTTGGGTTCCTATTCTACCCAGATTCATAGGGTGTTGTAGCATGTATACGTGATGGGTGTTTTAGCATGTATACGTGATGGCGGAGCTCTATTCGTGATTTATATTCTAGTGGTTGGTGCATTAGCCCAATAGCAACTAGGAATTCCCATTTCCTTCATCATAGCCCTAGCACATTCTAAAATGTATCTATTCTTTCTTTCTACTACACCATTCTATGGTGGTGTGTATCTGCATGTGATCTATCTCTTGATGCCATTTCATTGCAAGAAACTAGACATGTCATTGGAGAAGTATTTTCCTACTCTATCTGATCTTAAGCATTCTATATACTTATCACATTCCTTCTATATGATAGCTTTCAAATTCTTGAAGTAATAAAAGAAATATGACTTATGCTTCCTACAATAAACCCAAATCATCCTTGTGCAATCATCCAATTGAGTTCCCTTTTTTTCATTTTCAATCATCTATATGGACAAGGTGAAGTGGCTGATAGCTCACATAAGTGCTGTTTTTGAAAGATCACCTATTCTATTGACCCAATTGAAAAGATTCACACAAATTTTAAAGATTCTAATCGCAAAAGGTTTGGTAACCCTAGCGCTAACCTCTTCCTTTCCATATCCTTCAATCTTTGAGTATTGATATGCATGCACCTTTTGTTTCATAGATCCAAGATTGCTACCTTTCTGCTTCCATAGTAGGTATAATGGACGAAATTTGGCTTCGTCCAACGTGAATAGCCTTCCCTCCTTTTTTCTTCTAGCTATCAATTTGTACCCTTCCTTAGGGTTTTCTGAAAAGCATCCCTTCTAGTTTAATTTGACTTTCAAACCTCTCTCAACCACTTGACCAATAGAAACAAGATTCCTTGTGATTTTTGGAACATGAACAACATCCTTGAAGCATTTTTCTTTCTAATGGCCATCCAATAACATCACCTATGTGTGTGATAGCATGAGGCATATCATCACAAGTCTCCACATCCCTTTTGGTTGATGACAGCTGCAAGTTTGAAAAGAAATCCTTGTTGCAGCTCATGTGATCATTGCATCCACTATCAATGTACCATGTGCTTGACCCTTGTGCCTTGTAATCCCTCATGTCCATCATAGCAAGCATACTCTCATTTTCTCGTTTGAAGTAGATACACAATTACCTTGTCCTTTATATGACCAATTTGTTTTCTCCCTTTGATATCGATCCCTTGCATAGCGGCCATACTTTCCACATATGAAGCAATCTTTTGACTCGTGGTTGCCTCTATTTTGGTTGTACCTTCCTCCTATTCCTCTCAAATTTCCTCTTCCTCTTAATCAAAATATTTTTCTTCCTTGTTAAAGATTAGGATTTCCATTTGATCCTCTCCCTTGCTTCTTGTTCCTTTGCCTTGACTCCTTCCTCTACCTCTTCTTTTACCTACATAGGATGCTTGGGCTTCATTGCCCTTTTCTTTTGAGCCTCCAATGTTCGTTTTCTTAGTGACCATTAAGGCCACCGATTTCTTAAAGTTGGGAACATCTCTGACATATATAAAGGTTGGTAAATCCTTCCACTTCTCATCATCCCTTAACCCATTTAAGTTGTATGTAATTAGATCAACATCATCTATGTGACAACTTATGGAACCCAATTCTCATATCATTTATATTGCGACACTACAATATATAAAGGGGTGTAGCAATACCCTCAATTTAAATAGAAAATTAGAAGCATCACTTATGTGATGCTCTGTAAATGAAGTGCCACATAAGTGACACACATTAAAAAAAAAAGAAGCATCATTGGATAAGAAATGTTGAACATCACTTATGTGAAGTTAATTAAGAGTGTTGTCCCATAGCGACATTTGGTGCAGCACGGGCAAACTCCCTACAACACAAAGGCATCACATAAGCAACACCATGTGTAAGATTTAAAAAATCAATTGCTCCCCATACATTTGTTCCAAGAGCATTCGAAGGAGGAGCATGAGAGACAGAGAGAGAGCCAAGAGAGAGAGATAGAGGCAAGAGAGAGAGAGAGGCAAAAGAGAGGTATGTATACACACACATGCATACATACATACACACATGCCTACACACACCAAGAGAGGTATGCATACACACATGCATAAATTCATACACACATGCATACACACAAACATGCAAACTATGGAATCATTGTTTTCTCACATGATGCCAACCTTTGTTGTCCTAATAGTTGAATGTTGAAAATCCTTCCTTGCTTTGTACCTTTAACAATCAATTTAGAGATTTTTCTTGGATCTCTTAAATGAATCTATTATTATTAGAACTTACCTGTGTTGGAGTTAGACGTCTGCGGAAGCACGCGAACAGCACAAGGAAGAAGAAGAAGCTTGGAGCACAACACACAAGACTGAATGTATTACTAGAGAATGTACAAAGATAAGTAGCCCATAAGGGCAATAGGCGTATATACAAGCCGGGGGAAAAAAACCTCCTAAAGAGGGAAAAAAGTGCCCCGGCGGTCCTAGAGTGTTCACACACATCACTACCTAAATATATCAACAAATCCCCCCTGGGAGTGATGCGGTGAACAAGGAGCTGGCACTCATGTATAAGGAAGTGCCGAGCTATGTGGAAATCACTCCACAAAAGGAAGTAAGCCCAAAGCTTTGCGGAAAGCTTCAAACTTCTCCCTAGGCAGAGCCTTCGTGAAAAGGTCTGCAATGTTCTCCTGTGTGGGCACATATGCCAAGCTGATCTCCCTAGTAGAGAACCTCTCCCTGACATAGTGATAATGCACCTCAATGTGCTTAGTGCGAGCATGGAACACAGGGTTCCTCGCAATTGCCAATGCGCTCTGACTGTCAGTGAAGATGGTGGTGGCAGAAGACTGGCCAACACCCAAATCAGCCATAAGGCGTCTGAGCCACACACACTCAACAGTTGCTGTGAAAGTTGCCCTATACTCAGCCTCACAACTGGAAGTGGCCACAGTAGGCTGCTTCTTGCTCAACCAAGATATACATGAGCTACCAACATGAAGCAAAAACCACTGGTGGACACACGAGTGTCATAGCAACCAGCCCAATTTGAGTTAGAAAAAGCATGCAAATTTGGCGGTAGTGATCCCCCCTTGGGATAAAACAACCCAAGTAGCCGAGTACCACTCAAGTAGCAAAAGATTCGCTTAACCACTTTCCAATGCGTGACTCCTGGGCAATGCATAAACCTGCTCATCTCTGAGACAGCAAACTGAATATCTGGCCGAGTAATGCATAAGTAAATCAAGCATCCAACAGCCTGCTGATAGAGAACAGCATCAAATGCATCTCCAGCATCATGAAGACTCAATCGTAAACCTGTCTCCATAGGAGTGGCAATAGGCTTACAGTCTTCAAGGCCAAAACGTTGCAATAATGTGTCAATATATTTCGTTTGACCTCCACCATCAACTTGCATAAACTGAATGCCCAAATAGTGATGCAAATGCCCCAAATCAGACATCTCAAATGAGGCATGCAAATCAGCCTTGAAATCAGCAATATGCTTCTCAAGAGGACCAGTGAGCAGCATGTCGTCTACATAGACAACAATGATCAAAAGCACATCATTAGCACGCTTAACATATAAGGTGCTTTCAGTTGGACTGTTCTCAAAACCATGTGCAATCAGATAGGCATGTATTTTCTCATACCAAGCACGTGGTGCTTGCTTTAAACCATATAACGCCTTCTTTAACCTGCACACCTGGTTTTCATGCCCTTTCTGCACAAAGCCACGGGGCTGAAAAACATACACTTCTTCATGCAAGTCACCATTCAGAAATGCTATTTTAATGTCCAACTGATGTACATTCCAACCATGATGGGCTGCAAGTGCACAAATGCTCCGAACAGTAGTCATACGGCATGTAGGTGCAAAGGTCTCATCAAAATCAATGCCTCTTTCCTGTGCATAACCCTTTGCAACAAGCCTAGCCTTATACCTGTCAACTCTACCATCAGGTTTACGCTTCAGCTTGTATACCCACTTAGTGCCAATGGCCTTCTTGCCAGGACGCAAGTCACATAAAGACCATGTACCATTCTTCATTATAGCATCATATTCAGATTGCATAGCAGCCATCCAATTTTCTGAATTTTGTGCTTCATCAAAAGAAACATGCTCATTCTCATCACAGAGACTAGATGCAGCCATAGCATAGCAATCTGATGCAAAGGAGGTACTATGAGAGCCTGAACGAGTACGATATGACAAAGGTGCATCTAATTTGCTGTCACGCAAAGTCTGCACCAGCCATTTTGGCATAGTTTTTGCCTGTTCAATATCAGCTCTCTCATCAACAAGTGCATCATGTAAATCTGCATCAAAAATGGAATGATCTGCATCATCATATGAATCCTGCAAAGGCTGAGAAGTTGCCTCATTAGGACCAGCGCTAGCCTCTCCACCTGTAAAAAGAGGCATCAAAGTATCATAATTGTCTTTGGAGCTAACAGATGTCTCCTTAGTACATGAAAGCAATGGCTGAATAGCATCTTCCACAAAGACAACATCACGGCTAACCAGAATGCGTTTAGTCTGTGGATGATACAGACGATAGCCTTTACTTTCAAAACTGTACCCAACAAAAATACATTTTACTGCCTTATCATCCAATTTTCTGCGATGTTGTTCAGGCACTAATGCATATGCCAAACAACCAAAAACACGTAGATGAGCAACAGATGGCTTGCGGTCATGCCAAGCCTCATATGGAGTGATAGACTGCAACGCTTTGATGGGACACCTGTTCAGTACATATGCTGCACACATGACAGCCTCAAGCCAGAAACTATGTGGTACAGCCTGACTTTTGACCATGCACCTCGCCATCTCCATGAGTGACCTGTTCTTTCGTTCAGCAACTCCATTTTGTTGAGGTGTATACGGCACTGTACACTGGTGTTTTATCCAACGTTCAGCCAGAAATGCATTAAAATCTGAAGACATATATTCCCCCCCTCGATCAGAACGGAGGGTGCCCATTTTACATGCTGACAGATTTTCAGCCAAAACCAAAAACTGTTTGAAGCACATGAACACTTCGGACTTTGCTTTGAGTGGATATACCCATGCATGCCTGGAAAAATCATCAATGAAAGTCATGAAGTAAAGGTAATTTCCAAAAGAGGGTGTATGCATAGGACCACAGACATCACTATGTACAAGCTGCAATTTTTGCATAGCCCGAACTGAACCATCTTTTGGAAAGGAAGAACGCTGCATTTGCCCAAAATATAGCCTTCATAAACATGTTTTCTAGGTGCCTCAAGTTTGGGCAAAGAGGACACCATTTTAGATTTCTACAGGCGTAACAAACTAGCAAAATTCAGATGACCAAAGCGTGCATGCCAAAGCTTTGCATCTGACATAGCCTGAGAATCATGAACTGCACATGCCGAATCATTCACAGATCTTTCATAGTCTATGAGCTTATACAGCCCACGACATAAAATGCCAGAAGCAATAATCACATCGGCATTTGAGAGATCATGGACTGTACACTTGTCATCAACAAATTTCACAACCAAGCCAATCTTGGCTAATGCAGAAACTGATAAGAGGTTCTTTTTGATCCCTGGCACAAATAAAGCTTCTGACAAAGTGAAAGAACTACCATCAGCAGTAGTCAGAATGATCTTACCAACTCCCATAACAGGATAAGAGGAGTTATTGGCGCATGTGACAGTATTCCCTGTAGGGGCAGGCTCAAGTGAAGAGAAGAAACTGCGCTGCGAGGTAATATGTTTGGTCGCCCCACTGTCAAAGTACCAAACATCTGAGTCTACTGCAGACATGCACTGATCATGAGAAGATGGGTCAAAACTGCAGACAGTAGTAAACGCCCATTCATCTTCCTGCACAAGATTTGCAGACTCTGTTTTTGGTGTAGAGGCCTCTGCAACAACCATTCCAGCCTCTTTCTTCTTTGCCTCTTTAGTAGCCAGTTTTGGACAGTTCTTTATAATATGATCATTTCCTTTATAGTACTTGCAGAACAATTTCTGCTTTTCTGATTTCTTCTCATCTTTATCCTGGTTCTTCGATTGTGCAGCATTTGCAGATTTCTGCTTACTAGTAGAAGAGCTCCATTTTCCTTTGCCCTTCTGACTAGCCAGGAAAGCTTGATCTGCAACACGCATAATGGACCTGTTCTGCCTGGACTGATCTTCCTGCAACAGAACAGAGACTAATTCCTCAAATGACAAGGCATTCAGATTGCCTTTCATCATCAATCGAAGAGTAGAGGCAAAACTCTGATATGAATCAGGAAGGCCATTCAGAACGGTCTGCACAAGTGAGCTATCTGGTATAACCTCATCAGCAGAAATCAATTGTTCCTTCAGGTCTTTGATCTTTGTAAGAAAATTGTCCATCGAATCACCTTCATTCATGTGCTCACTCTCCAACTGTTTTCAGAGGTAAGCAACACGAGCCTCATTCCTAACCTGGTACAAAGTGGTAAGTGTATCCCAAGCATCCTTTGCTGTTCTGCAAGAGCGAATGTGAGGAATAATGGCACGTTTGACAGACAAAGCTATCAATGCATGTGCCTGGGCATCTCTGCCATCCCAACAAATCTGCTCTGCAATAGGTGCAACAGAAACAACAGCACGAACAGGAATCTGCAGAATATCATCTTCGACACCATCTTCATCAGCTCAAACACCTGTATTTGCAGTAGCTGTCGTTACAGGTGTAACAGGACGTCTTTCAACACCCTGCACAATGTTCCACAATCCTTTTGCAACCAGTACATGTCGCATCATATAAGCCCATAATGGGTAGTTGGTACCATCCAACTTATCCTCAACAGCCAACATACGGAATACATCACTGCTTTCAGCCATGGCTGGTGACTAAAATACCTTGATGCAGAAAATTGACTGTATCTCAAAAAGTTGAACAGAACTGCCCAGACGAGTTCTGCTAGACCTGTAGCAGACTTCGAGACGCTTAAACTGGCGAACAGAAACTGGTATATACCTTTGGCACAAAAGGACGAAATAGCCTGCACAAGCACTGCGATAGTGCATTCGGAGGCCGAAACAAGCTCAGATCGCGATTTCGGCACCACACAGCTAAGCTGTTTTGATCTCGGAAACACCCTGAGTATGCTCACCAAATTTTGTGCGAATCTGAGACTGCAAACGGAGGAGTGTCGATGGCGCCCTAGAAGAAGCAACGACCTGCTCTGATACCAATTGTTGGAGTTAGACGTCTGCGGAAGCACGCAAACAGCACAAGGAAGAAGAAGAAGCTTGGAGCACAACACACAAGACTAAATGTATTACTAGAGAATGTACAAAGATAAGTAGCTCATTAGGGCAATAGGCGTATATACAAGCCGGGGGAAAAAAACCTCCTAAAGAGGGAAAAAAGTGCCCCGGCGGTCCTAGAGTGTTCACACACATCACTACCTAAATATATCAACAACCTGATACCCTATTTCGACCACTTGAGCAACTCAAATGACAGCCTCGTGATTGTATTTTTTCTAAAAATCAAATGATAGAAGGCATCAATAGGTATGTTTGTGTGTGTGCGTATATATATATATATATATATATATATATATATATATATATATATATATATATATATATATATATATATATATATATATATATATATATATATATATATATATATATATGTGTGTGTGTGTGTGGAATAAGTTTCTTGAGAGTGAGGTGGAATATTGGACACCTTAAACACCCTAAATGTGTTTGGGCCATCACTATCTTCAGATAGAGTATTTTCAATTGTAGCATTGTGAATAGCACATAGAAGAGTAGCACCGAGAACCCCAAAAACTCCCATCATTCGAAATGGATTCAACCTCCAACTATGAAAACTTTGAAAAAATAAAATAATCTGGAAGAGTGTTGCTACTTAAAAGGTAGGTAAAAAGAACCAACTAGATTTTCCTAAAGATAAACCAAGACTATAGAGACAAAAATACGATTGGTGCAAAAAAAAAAGATATTGCGATATATATATATATATATATATATATATATATATATATATATATATATATATATATATATATATACCTATTGATTTCTTCTCTCATTTGATTTTTAGCGAGAACACAATCAGGAGGCTGTCAGTTTAGAGAATGCACCATTATGAATGATTAAGCTAGAAACCTTTGTATTTTTTCCTTGTTTGAGATAGGCATGAACGATGGAATCTTGACTAAAATATAACATGTATTTCAAGAGAATAGACTATTTGATGTAATTATTTGAGTGATCTTGCACCAAATACGAAGCAAATAAAGATTTATAGTTTGTGATATCAAGTTGGTGTTACATATTAAAGAGACACAAAACTCATCTACGTAGGGATTAAATTTTACAAAAACCATGTGGATTCGTCTTCTGCAAAAACTTTTCTATTTTTTTTATAAAAGAGGAAGTTTGGTCAAAACCTAGTCTCCTTTGCTTGAATTATAGAGGAAAAAACAATAATTCGAAGAAGGATCAAAGTGCCCAAGGGATCCCACCTATCCCATGGAGCAAGGGTAGGATGGCCTATGAGTGCAAACATGTAGATGGCCAAGACATGGAAGGAAAGCTTCAGTAAAGAGAGTTATAGAGAAGGTTAATGATCTTTTCATCACTCTCATAGGAGGTTCACTTATTTTTTATCTTTTAATTCTCCAAGACAAAAATCCTATAGTGTGCTGAGGGAGAAGACTTTTTACAATTACATATTCTTCTATGTAGATGGCCAAGGAATTTATCACTTGACCATTCTATGCAACTCCGTCCATCGTACATTATTTCATGATATATATTCCAAATATTCTAAGCAAAAACATCTCTTTTTCTTTTAAAGGAAGTTAAGCCAAGCCCTAATCTCCCATGCTTGAATTAGAAAAACAAGAATTATATAATGAATGGATATAGTGACCTTGGGATCCCCTATATCCCACAAAGCAGGGGTAGGATCGCTCAAGGGAGTCCAGTCCAAAACCGATAGGAGACCTAAGATTCGGTGGGTAACTAATGGTTTAAAGCAAGTTATTGAGAAGTTTAATGATTTTTTTGTTGCCCTAATGAGTGACCCACTTGCTCTTAATCTTGTTTTTTTCCAAGACACACATCCTATGGTGTTTGAAAAAGAGTGATTTCTTACAATTACATATTCTTTTGCCTAACAAGCCGAGGAATTTTTCAATCCACCATTCTTTGGGATGGGTATCAAAGTTGATCATAAATCTTTCTTTCCATATCTTCTAGAGTGGTTCCCCTTTGATGCATTCCACAATGCAAAAGACTAGGCAATTATTTCTCCAAGTAATGCTTGTTTCTAGTTGATTTGCATTTGTAAATTAAAAATCTTAGTAAGAGATTGACATGTATGGTAGCTTCTTGTGCATGAGAAGAAGAGATGGCTAAGGGCCTCTTTGCCCCATATGCAATGCTTGCACTAGTGAGGGGCCCCATAGATTTTATTAGATTTGGCATTGGTTGAGATTCCACAATGGAGGATTTGCCACATAAGAACCTATTTTTTGTTTTCTATGAGAGAATGCCATAGGTGCCTACACACAAGTTGCCATTTGATGGTAGAACAGTTCATGCATCATCTCCTATTCAGGGAGATGTACAATTCAAGGTGCTTATGGATCTTCAGAATTTTATCCAATTTATTACTGTTGGTCCATCTTAACCCTTCAATCTAGAGCAGGTTATTCGTGAGAAAAATACGAAACTTTAAGTTATGCTACGTGGGCACTAAATGTGGAAGACGTTCACTTGGAGAACATCCAAAGAAGCTAGCATGATTTATGCAAAAACATACAGTGTCCATTATTTATCAAGAAGACATGAAGTGGAAGGAGTTGACTCAGAGACCATCCAAAGAAGCTAAGCTATGATGACTGGTGCAAAAACGTTTCTCTGCAACTATGTACAGCATCCATTATTTCGTGATATTTGTTCGGCTTTTAAATTCATTACAACTGAAGTTATATTTTGTGTTTTTTGCGTTTAGTTTTTCGAATGTGATCGCTTGATTCAGCATCTTAGCAAGGCAATCAGCGTCTTATCATGGTGCTGGGATGATAGAACTGTGGTGAATGTACGCTGAGTGGTGATTGTTACGAGGTGCCTCCTTTCACGTGACTTTCAATATGGCGGAAGGGAGAGAGAGAGTTCTTGTCACAGACTTCAACATGAACACACATATTGTCGTTTGTTTGGGTGGTTGGATCTTTCGCCTCTTGAGATAGGCGAGGGTTCAACTTCCACTGGTAACATGTAAGGGACATGTTATCATGGAAAGTTGTATCTTGTGGTTGATGTGTCACTATTTGTCCTGCCCCGCACCGACAGTTTTGATCGCAGTCTAACTCAGCTATGTAAACCCTTATTCTTGGGGGATAAGGGGGGTCCCATGGATACTATCCCCTTCCTTGTAGAGTTGCAATTTCAAAGTTAAATTCTGGAGGAATAGGCCTCGGCTGAACCTCCATTTTAAAAAAAAACACACAACTTAGAAGGTAAATTCTCTTTTCATCATTGCCAATCATGATGAGATCATTGACATAAATCACTAATAGAATCATTTTGTCTCCTTGATTCCATACAAATAGTGAATGATCAGCCTTTGGTTGCATAAATTCAAGATCCAATAGCTTTTTAGTGAATTGTTCACACCATGATGTTGGTGCTTGTTTCAATCCATAAAGCACTTTCTTTAACTTACATACATAATCAAGATACATTGGATGCGCATAACCTTCTAGTTGCTACATATAGACTTCCTCATGCAATTTTCCATGCAATAATGCATTATTAATGTCCATTTTAAACATTTCTCAATTGTTCATAGTAGGCTATGCAATCATGCTTCTCACCATTTCCATTTTCACCATTGGACTAAACGTTTCATCATAACCCAATCCATTTATGTGTGCATATCCTTTGGCAACTAGACATGCTTTATATCTCTTCAGTGAACCATCACTTTTTCACTTCACTTTTGTATACCCATTTGCATCCAATAGCTTTCTCTTCCTATCATTTCTCTCCTAGAAAACTTCATATGTTTATGTTTACCAAATACACGTGCTTCACATATTCTCTCAATATTTAAATGAACAAACCTTGGTAGACCACGCACTAATGTTTGCTTCTCCATGGACTTCAATTTCCTCAAAATTGTATGACAAATTCTCTTGTGCCACAATTCAGTTATATCAAAGTGTGCATTGTTACTGGCATACATATTCTCATAAAGGGGTGTCCCCATATCAAACATGAATAGTCTACCCATTTCCTTTCCATGACCAAGCAATCTTGCTCTTTTGCCATACTTGAAATCATGTATGAGAAAACTGGCTTATTAAAGATCACTTCCATATCTTGATCTACAAGCTATCCAATTCAAACTAAGTTCTTCATAATACTAGGCACATTTAAAACATCACTCAATGTATTTCGGACACCATTCTTTTGTACTAGTGGTACATTTCCAATGTTGTTAACAAGATTTAAAGTA
This sequence comes from Ceratopteris richardii, assembly GCA_020310875.1. Classification (NCBI taxonomy): domain Eukaryota; kingdom Viridiplantae; phylum Streptophyta; class Polypodiopsida; order Polypodiales; family Pteridaceae; genus Ceratopteris; species Ceratopteris richardii. The sequence goes on along the minus strand of CM035412.1, from coordinate 116,847,309 downwards.
TCATCAATAATTGCCACATACTCTTTAGCCTTCATAAGCTCTTTAGACTCAAATCACTCTCATATGCTTATCATATGATTTGTGCAAAAATATATATATATACCAATTCGTATCATTTCCAAGTTTAGACCTGCTATTTAGCACATGCTTCATTGAAAACATAATATCTCTACCATAATCTCTATATATACTTTTTGCAAAGAAGTTTCCATGTGATGCATAATGACATCTAATTCTTTCGCTTTGGCTATTCTACTTATGATAGCAATCCTTCTCAAAATGGTTGTATTTTCCACAATGGTAACAGTTTCCAAGTGCCTACAATCTACCTCTACCTCTTGAATTTGATATACCTCTTCCTCTTGCATATCCAAAGTGTTTGAGTTTCTAGAGCTTGATTGACCATAGCTAGAGCCTCTTTCTCTATGCTGAAAGAATGTATGATCTCTTGTGTTTCCACTTCATGATGCATTCAAGTCAAGCTTCACTTCTTCAATCATACAAAGTGCCACTAGCTCATCAAAATTAAGCATAGTATCTCTTATCAAAATGGAAGTGTCTAAGATCTTATATTGTGGACCTAGACCATTCAACATAATAGATACCATGTTGTCATCTTCCACCTTGCAATTTATGGATACTAAGTTGTCAATAATCTTTCTAATCTCTGCCACATAATTAGTGATAGATCTATTTTTGTGCCATACACTATTCAATTTCTCCTTCAAATGAGTTTTCCTAGCCTCTATCAATGTACCATAGATTTTTTCAATAATATCCCAAGCTTCTTTTGGTTTACTAGCTTTCATGATGTGTGGGATAAGGTTCTCAGAAATGCATATAGATATCGAATCAAGAACCCTTCTAGGTTTCTCTATCCACATCTTATATTCTTTTTGCTAATCTACATTGGGGTTATCTAGAAATCGAGGACACTCATCTTCTCCATTTACTAGTCCCCAAAGCTCTTTACCCATTAGAAAATTCTCTATCCTCCCCACTATTTGTGCAATTTTTATCACCCATTCTTGTGACTTGATCATTTCTCTATACTATGGTAAGTTTATGGTGAGACCTAGAAAAAAATTCAACAACATTTTGACTGTTTTTCTTGATATAAGAACCAATAAGCACAAGTTTTTCAAATAATTTCAATTTCCTCTTCTTTTTATATGCACTTGCTTTGTATCCTATGCACTGGTCTGCTCACTTATGACATCATTGGTAGAGTCTCCTTTGTCCAATATGAACGTGAGCCAGATAAACCATAACAAATCCTCTCTGAAACCCAAATTCTGGGTGAAGCATCAAAGTCAGCATGTAACATATGCAATATCTCTATGAATAGAGGGTATAATTTCATACATTCATTCCATGATTGGTACACAAGGCCTTTGGACTATCTTCACTTTGGTCTTCACCTATATGACCAAGGTATCTCCAAGCCAATTATGCCCTAGTTAAAACCTCACCACATCCCTCAAGTCTTTGTTTTGTTCAAGCTTTTATAAAGGTAAATATATTTTCACAAGCACTCAAGTTGTCCAAATTAAGGACCCATAAATTCATACATATGTCTCACAATGTGTGGGTAATGTCCATTCAAGGACCCGTAACTATATGCATGATATCATTGTTACACTTATGTGTTCCTCGAGTAGCTTTGATGTAAACCTTTTTCCCTATACATGGGCACTTTTTACTCTAGTATTGGTTTCAGCAGCCAAGAAACATTTTGAAGCCATTCGTGCAGTAAGAATTGCCATCAGAGTGACAGTTTGTGAGTTGAAATTTCAACATTCATTTTAGCTTTTGTCGAAGTGAAGATTTTGTCACATTCTTGTTCTTTAGTGAAATGGATGGCAGCAATGACTTGTTTGGCATGCTTCAAACTTAAGATAAGCTTGATGAGACCAACTATCCGATGTGGTCTTACATGATGAAGCATTTTCTTGTTGCCACAACTTTCGAACATAGTGGTAGATGTAGATCGAAAACCCATAGGTGCTTTTACTTCACAGTTTACTGTCACAGATGGAGCTTCTTCTTCAAGTACAGTGGTTTCTCCTTCTCCAAATACACAAGAGCAGCTTAGATAGGATGGAAAAGATGCTCAATCTTATGCATTGATTGCGCTTTCTGTGAAGCATCACATAGCTCCACACATTCGGTCATGTTCTACATCAAAACAAGCATGGGACACTCTTGCTTCTTTGTATGCCGTGCGTAATGAAGCACGAGTTGCATACTTGAGGAAGCAACTTGAGGATGTATGTATGGTTGAAAATGAGTCGATGGATGTGCATGTGACACACATCAAGGACTTGAAAGAGCAATTGGCAAACATAGATGAGATTATTCCGGATGCATCACTCTTTTCTACATTGTTGAAAGAATTACTGGAAAATTTTCAGAGCTTTGCTACTACACTCCATTTGGTTGCAAAAGGAAATCCTAATATGTATGCATTTGATGAGGTTGTGTCCCTTCTTTTGCAAGAAGAGCAATCTAGAGTGAATAGGAGTGGTTTAATTGAGGGAACACAAGCACTTGTTATCTCACAAAAGGGGAAAAGCAAGTATGGTTCAACTTTGGGTTCATCAAAACCAAAGCCTCAACCTTCCTCTTCCACTCATTACTCTAATGATGACCGCGATTTGCAAAAGAAGAAGAGATGCAAATATTGTCGAAAGGTTGATCATACTATTGATGAGTGTAGAAAGCTTGCTAAACGCAATGAAAAGAAGAAGGAATATGCATGTCTATTGCTCAAAATTCAGCAAATGTAAAGAATGATGAAGCTAACATGGCTCAAGATTTTTGGGCATATGTTGTTACATGTCATTATGATGCATCTTTTCACTCTAAATGCATGTTTGTGAGTGATGTTGATTCGGATTGGTTCTTTGATAGTGGTGCTTCAAAGCACATAACATCATGCAAAAGATTTTTTTCCTCTTTGAAAGATGCATCCAAAGGAGGACATGTGGTGTCTCCTATATGAGCTAACCTCTTGTGCCAAATTCTCAACGTTGATAGAGTTTTGCTACGATAATTGAATGATGCAATGTTTCTAGTATCTTGGAGTTAAAATGTAAATAATTTGCTTGATTTTTCTCCTCTTTCTATCCTCTTGAAACCTTGATGTGGATCCTCAGCAAATGCTCCATTCTTTGTGAATATGATCTGCAATCCTTTTTCAACAATCTAACCTACACTTATGAGGTTTTTGGTGATGGTTGGCACATAGAATACCTTGCTTAATAGGTTCATATTACCATCTGAAGTCTTCACATTACCTATCTTCTCCACTGGATGCCTTGTGTCATCTCTTGTTTTGACTTCATGTCTATTCCTTGGATATTCCAAGCCTGAGAGTAGAGCACATTCCCTGCTACATGATTTGAGCAACGTGAGTTTATATAGAATACATGTTCATCTGCTTTACCTTGCTTCATGGTCATGTTCATTAGAAGTAATGAATCCTCTTGAGTTTGATCATCTACATAGTTGTTGTAGTCTCTCCTTCCTCTACATCCTCCTTGATAATTATTGTTGTTGTAACCATTGTTGTTGTTGAATCTACCTTGAGCTTCCATAGCCTCATCTGTTGTAAACTCTTCCTCTTTGATTTCTAGGATTCTTGAAACAATTCTCGGTAACGTGATTAGTTAAGCTACATATGGAACATGGTGATGAGCTTTGAGCTCTCCCCCTGCCTCGTCTTCCTCCTCTGCCTCTTGCTTTTGAGCCTCTACCTCTACCTGTAAAGTTTGCTTGAGAGGTGCTACCTTCATCATCAAACTTTTTACCTTTGCCTTTGCTATCTTTATTCTTGTTCTTATCTGTATAGAGAGTAGAGGATTGATTACCTTTCGAGTTATCTCCATTCTTCATAAGCTTTGCCTCATGTGTGAACCTGCATGAGGCAAAGCTTATGCAGGTTCCATTACTTATCTGTTCCATGAGGGTGTTGAAATCAGGAACCTACATGTCCATGTAGAGGCCCATGGTTGTGGTGAAAGCTTCCCATTTGTCATTTGCCTTTATTCCATTGATCACTTGCCTTACTATTTGCTCTTCCTCAATGATTTCTCGAATGCTTCCAAGTTGATCTACTATGTCCATTTTGTTGACAAAATTAGTCACACTTTGCTTGGGCATCTTCTTGAGAGTGGTGAACTCCATCCATAGTTGATTCTTCCTTGCCTTGGTGATTGATGAGAAGAATGCTTCAAGAGCATTCCAAGTCTCTTATGAAGTGTTGCAACTCCTAATGTGTGGAAGTAAAAAAAATCAGATATTGAGTTAAGAATGTATGATCTTGCTAGAGCATCCTTTGAACACCATGTGTTTAACCTCTCTTTTTCCTCTTGATTTGGTTGTTATTTGCTTCTAAAGATTGGCATCATCTCATCTCTAGATATGTAACCATATAGGTTTCTTCCTTGAAGATAAGCTTCCATTATAAGTGACCAAGCTGAGTAGTTACCATGACCCAATTTGTCCATGGATGAAGGAAATCCATCTCCCATGTTAATTTATTGTTGCTCTGATACCACTGTGAGGAGATGGAAAAATAGGTTCAATGGTGCGCTTGACTATGGCCATGTAGATCAAACAACTGAGGCTCAAAGGGTTGAAGAATTCCAGCAAAATATAGCTAAAAATGCAAAGAATTTCCAACCAAACATGGCTAAAATTTTTCAGCCAAAAATGTCAAAATTGCTCAAAATTTCCAGCCACATATGGCTGAACATTTGCATCAAAATATGGCTGAAAATGAGCATGAAATTCAGCCCATGCATGATGTACATGTTGATGATGTATTGCATAATGAATGCATGTCTATCAAGCGTGCACAAACTATGCCAAAGTAGCTGAAACAAACTTTGTAGGACAGCAAATTGAGTGCACCTTTGCATGGTAGAACAACATCAAGCTCTCACCATGCATCAAGTAATTTTGTGGATTATTCTCTTATTGGTACAGCATGTAATGAAGAGCCACTTTCTTTTGAAGATGCATGTGATGATCCACAATGGATGAGTGCTATGCAATTAGAAATGGATTCCATACATAGGAATGGTACTTGGGAGTTATGTGAATTGCCAAAAGGAATGCCAAAAGGAAAGAATGCCATTGGTACAAAGTGGGTTTATAAGATTAAGAGAAAATCTGATGGTAGCATTGATCGCTACAAAGCTAGATTCGTTGCCAAAGGATATGGGCAACAATATGGAAATGACTATAAGGAAACTTTTGCATCTACTTCACGCATGACTACCATTCGTACCGTGGTTGAATTGGTTGCCCATTGAGGTTGGAAAGTGTATCAGTTGGACATAAAAACAGCCTTCTTGAATGATGATTTGTAATAAGAGGTTTATGTGAAGCAACCCCCTGGATTTGCTATCAAAGGGAAAGAGCATATGGTTTGTCGCTTGCATAAAGCCTTGTACGGTCACAAGCAAGCTCGACGTGCATGCTATGACGAAATCCATAGGCACTTGATTGATCTTGGCTTCACATGTAGTCCAATTGAAAGCACACTTTATGTACGCAAAGATGAGGCTGATCTTACAGTGCTTGTTCTTTATGTTGATGACATACTCTTGATTGGGTCATGTGATGCAAAACTTGACATTCTTATGGCTGATTTGCACCATGCTTTTGATGTCACTTATCTTGGTCTTTTGAGCCACTATCTTGGCATACACTTTGTATCCATTGAGGGGGGAATCGTTATGCATCAAGCAAAGTATGTTGAAAAACTACTTCAGCGTTTTGACTTTGAGGATTGCAAGCTAGTTTCCACACCAATTGAGATAGGATTTAGGTTCTCAGTTAAGATTCCAGTGATGCTTAATGTGGCAGACATATTCACCAAAGCTCTTCAGTGGGAAAACTTTGAAGCTTTTTGCAAAGCTTTAGGCTTATTACCTTGTGGGGGATGATTTGTCACTCCTTGTATGTGTTCACATCATTCGCTCTAGGGGGTTTGTTACACTTATGTGTTCCTCAAGTAGCTTTGATGTGAACCTTTTTCCCTATACATGGGAACTTTTTACTCTAGTGCTGGCTAGAGGTTTTTCCCCCATGTTACCACATACATGATTCACTCATATGTGGTGGTACTTTGCACTTAGGGACATTATCCAGCTCTTACTTCAGTTCAGTTTATTTTCAATATAGTGAGCTATTCCATCCATCATCTCCTCCGTGTGTCTCGCTGCATTTGTGCTCCTTGTGTGTGCTTCTCGTGTGTCTCTCACACTTCTACACACACCCAACAGTCACCTAGCACATGCACTCGGAATAAAAGAGCCAAAATCAAACATGTACCTGAGTGTATACTCCAACTCCACTTTTCTCTTTCTAAGATTTGAAATGTCTCTCTAGCATCATACAGTAGTTTTTGAGATGCCACATCAACACTAACATAAGGATAAGGGATTGATTGAAGCAAATTCCTTTCAAACCTCTATGCAAGGTTGCAACAAAATTCTAGAGGTCCCCTAGGTCAACTTCCCACGTTACCTATATGTATTTGCAAAGAACAACTTGTTGTAGTCCAAGGAACAAACCATTTAAGGAGAACTTTTCCTTTAATCAAGCATAGATAAAAACAAATGGGCTAGGTTTATCTCGATGTATCACTCATTTACTGTTATACTTAATGGAATAATGGAATGTCAAATGGATTTTAATATCTTGAGGTTTTCAATGTGATTTGTGTTTTGATTTAGCAAGTGAAGAATCATGAGGGTATGAATATGTGTGGACTTATTGAGATATTTTTGAATATATTTAAAATATAGTATCTTAGATATTTTATGTAAAAATAATAGATCGCTTAGAAACTGATGTTTTCGTAAAAATAGTAGATCACTTAGAAAGCGACGATTTTGTAAATAAAGCAGTTTTTTGTAAATGCATGTTTTTCAAAGCACCACCCTCATGTATCTTCTATTTAGGATGTAATTAAAAATACCTATAAATACACATACTCTAATAGACTCGTCCATCATAGTATGTGGGGGGAGATTGTGTCGAATCTTGTGTTCATTCGTCTCTCTCTATTCTATGTATTCTTTTTTGAGATTTCATTTCTGTACTATCTCTCCGCACATGCATCTACAAGATTCGGGTAGCCTAGGGCATCTACGAACGTGTATTTCTTAGCTTCATGTCGTGATTTGCGGCATCCATTCATGATTTGGCATCCATTCCTGTTCATTAATTCTCGTTTGATATAAGCTTGCATTTGTCAATTCACGTTTTATTAATTATTCGATGTCTTTTTTGAATCTATTACTATGCTCACTGTACTCACTATACTCATTGTGCTCATTGTGCTCACTATCACACTATGCATTGTGCACTCACTCTTCTCACTGTGCTCACTATCACACTGTTGTTGAAAAACAAGTCTCAATCATGCAAAAAGGCTCAACCACGAGTTTTGCAAGTGGATCAATCAAAAAGGAGGACCCAAAGTATTGGAATAAAAGTAGAAGCTCCACCAGACTCAATCAAATTCAAATCTCATCAAATCAGCCACTAAAAAGTGCACCTACACTGATTGGTGGGCGGTTAGCTAGATTATAGGAAAAGTAAAACACTATATAAGCATCATCCCACCTTTGTTTCTTGTGTTGTATGCATTCCATGAGCTTCCCACTTAGTTTAGTGAATTCATAAACTCCATCAAGCAGCCGCCTTGCTTACTAACCTCATTTTCTCATGACTTCGCTCCTCTCTATCTAGAGGTGTAGTTACACTTTTCCAAATCTGATTGTACCAGATTGCAGAGCATTGTTTGCTCTCTCATTATACTCATTTTCATTGATTTTGTTGGAGTTAGACGTCTGTGGAAGCACGCGAACAACACAAGGAAGAAGAAGAAGCTTGGAGCACAACACAAAATACTAAATGTATTACTAGAGAATGTACAAAGATAAGTAGCCCATTAGGGCAATATGCGTATATACAAGCCGGGGGAAAAAAACCTCCTAAAGAGGGAAAAAAGTGCCCTGGCAGTCCTAGTGTGTTCACACACATCACTACCTAAATATATCAACAAATCCCCCTTGAGAGAGATGCGATGAACAAGGAGCTGGCACTCATGTATAAGGAAGTGCCAAGCTATGTGGAAATCACTCCACAAAAGGAAGTAAGCCCAAACCTTTGCGGAAAGCTTCAAACTTCTCCCTAGGCAGAGCCTTCGTGAAAAGGTCTGCAATGTTCTCCTACGTGGGCGCATATGCCAAGCTGATCTCCGACACAGAGAACCTCTCCCTGACATAGTGATAATGCACCTCAATGTCCTTAGTGCGAACATGGAACACAGGGTTCCTCTCAACTGCCAATGCGCTGTGACTGTCAGTAAAGATGGTGGTAGAAGAAGACTGGTCAACACCCAAATCAGCCATAAGGCATCTGAGCCACACACAATCAAAAGTCGCTGTGAAAGCTGCCCTATACTCAGCCTCACACCTGGAAGTGGCCACAATAGGCTGCTTCTTGCTCAACCAAGATATACATGAGCTGCCAACCATGAAGCAAAAACCACTGGTGGACACACCAGTGTCATAGCAACCAGCCCAATCTGAGTCAGAAAAAGCATGCAAATCTAGCGGTAGCGATCCCCCCTTGGGATAAAAAAACCCAAGTAGCCAAGTACCACTCAAGTAGCGAAAGATGTGCATAACCGCCTTCCAATGCGTGACTCCTGGGCAATGCATAAACCTACTCATTTGTGAAACAGCAAACTGAATATCTGGCTGAGTAATGCATAAGTAAATCAAGCATCCAACAGCCTGCTGATAGAGAACAGCATCAAATGCATCTCCAGCACCATGAAGACTCAATCATAAACCTGTCTCCATAGGAGTGGCAATAGGCTTACAGTCTTCAAGGCCAGAACGCCGCAATAACGTGTGAATATATTTCATTTGACACAAAGCCATTCCACCATCAACTTGCATAAATTGAATGCCCAAATAGTGATGCAAATGCCCCAAATCAGACATCTCAAATGAGGCATGCAAATCAGCCTTGAAATCAGCAATATGCTTCTCAATAGGACCAGTGAGTAGCATGTCGTCAACATAGACAACAATGATCAGAAGCACATCATTAGCACGCTTAACATATAAGGTGCTTTCAGTTGGACTGTTCTCAAAACCATGTGCAACCAGATAGGCATGTATCTTCTCATACCAAGCACGTGGTGCTTGCTTTAAACCATATAATGCCTTCTTTAACCTGCACACTTGGTTTTCATGCCCTTTCTGCACAAAGCCATGGGGCTGAAAAATATACACTTCTTCATGCAAGTCACCATTTAGAAATGTTGTTTTAATGTCCAACTGATGTACATTCTGTTGGAGATAGATATCTGCGGAAGCACGCGAACAGCACAAGGAAGAAGAAGAAGCTTGGAGCACAAACACATAATACTGAATGTATTACTAAAGAATGTACAACGATAAGTAGCCCATTAGGGCAATAGCCAGATATAGAAGCCGGGGGAAAAAAACCTCCTAAAGAGGGAAAAAAGTGCCCCGGCAGTCCTAGTGTGTTCACACACATCACTACCTAAATATATCAACACATCCCCCCTAGGAGTGATGCAGTGAACAAGGAGCTGGCATTCATGTATAAGGAAGTGCGAAGCTATGTGGAAATCACTCCACAAAAGGAAGTAAGCCCAAAGCTTTGCGGAAAGCTTCAAACTTATCCCTAGGCAGAGCCTTCGTGAAAAGGTCTGCTATGTTCTCTTGCGTGGGCACATATGCCAACCTGATCTCCCCAGCAGAGAACCTCTCCCTGACATAGTGATAATTCACCTCAATGTGCTTAGTGCGAGCATGGAACATAGGGTTCCTCGCAACTGCCAATGCGCTCTGACTATCACTGAAGATGGTGGTGGCAGGAGACTGGCCAACACCCAAATCACCCATAAGGCGTATGAGCCACACACACTCAACAGTTGTTGTGAAAGTTGCCCTATACTCAGCCTCACAACTGGAGGTGGCCACAGTAGGCTGCTTCTTCCTCAACCAAGATATACATGAGCTACCAAGCATGAAGCAAAAACCACTGGTGGACACACGAGCGTCATAGCAACCAGCCCAATCTGAGTCAGAAAAAGCATGCAAATCTGGCGGTAGTGATCCCCCCTTGGGATAAAACAACCCAAGTAGCCGAGTACCACTCAAGTAGCGAAAGATGCGCTTAACTGCCTTCCAATGCATGACTCCTGGGCAATGCATAAACCTGCTCATCTATGAGACAGCAAACTGAATATCTGGCCGAGTAATGCATAAGTAAATCAAGCATCCAACAGCCTGCTGATAGAGAACAGCATCAAATGCATCTCCAGCATCATGGAGACTCAATCGTTAACCTGTCTCCATAGGTGTGGCAATAGGCTTACAGTCTTCAAGGCCAAAACGCTGCAATAATGTGTCAATATATTTTGTTTGACACAAAGCCATTCCACCATCAACTTGCATAAACTGAATGCCCAAATAGTGATGCAAATGCCCCAAATCAGACATCTCAAATGAGGCATGCAAATCAGCCTTGAAATCAGCAATATGCTTCTCAATAGGACCAGTGAACAGCATGTCGTCAACATAGACAACAATGATCAGAAGCACATCATTAGCACGCTTAACATATAAGGTGCTTTCAGTTGGACTGTTCTCAAAACCATGTGCAACCAGATAGGCATGTATCTTCTCATACCAAGCATGTGGTGCTTGCTTTAAACCATATAATGCCTTCTTTAACCTGCACACCTGGTTTTCATGCCCTTTCTGCACAAAGCCACGGGGCTGAAAAACATACACTTCTTCATGCAAGTCACCATTCAGAAATGCTATTTTAATGTCCAACCGATGTACATTCCAACCATGATGGGCTGCAAGTGCACAAATGCTCCGAACAGTAGTCATACGGCATGTAGGTGCAAAGGTCTCATCAAAATCAATGCCTCTTTCCTGCGCATAACCCTTTGCATCAAGCCTAGCCTTATACCTGTCAACTATACCACCAGGTTTACGCTTCAGCTTGTATACCCACTTAGTCCCAATGGCCTTCTTGCCAGGAGGCAAGTCACATAAAGACCATGTACCATTCTTCATTATAGCATCATATTCAGATTGCATAGCAGCCATCCAACTTTTTGAATTCTGTGCTTTATCAAAAGAAACAGGCTCATTAGCATAGCAATCTGATGCAAAGGAGGCAGTATGAGAGCCTGAACGAGTACGATATGATAGAGGTGCATCTAATTTGATGTCACGCAAAGTCTGCCCCAGCCATTTTGGCATAGTTTTTGCTTGCTCAATATTAGCTCTCTCATCAACAAGTGCATCATGTAAATCTACATCAAAAATGGAATGATCCACATCATCATATGAAACCTGCAAAGGCTCAAAAGTTGCCTCATTAGGACCAGCACTAGACTTTAAACCTGTAAAAAGAGGCATCAAAGTATCATACATGTCTTGAGAGTTAACTGATGTCTCCTTAGTGCATGCAAGCAATGGCTGAATAGCATCTTCCACAAAGACAACATCACGGCTAACCAGAATGCGTTTAGTCTGTGGATGATACAGACGATAGCCTTTACTTTTAGAACTGTACCCAACAAAAATACATTTTACTTCCTTATCATCCAATTTTCTACGATGTTGTTCAGGCACTAGTGCATATGCCAAACAACCAAAAACACGCAGATGAGCAAGCACACATGACAACCTCAAGCCAGAAACTATGTGGTAAAGCCTGACTCTTGACCATGCACCTCGCCATCTCCATAAGTGACATGTTCTTTCGTTCAGCAACTCCATTCTGTTGAGGTGTATACGGCACTATACATTGGTGTTTTATCCCACGTTCAACCAGAAATGCATTAAAATCAGAAGACATATATTTCCCCCCTCGATCAGAATGGAGAGTGCCCATTTTACATGCTGACAGATTTTCAGCCAAAACCAAAAACTGTTTAAAGCACATGAACACTTCGGACTTTACTTTGAGTGGATATACCCATGCATGCCTGGAAAAATCATCAACGAAAGTCACGAAGTAAAGGTAATTTCCAAAAGAGGGTGTCTGCATAGGACCAACGACATCACTATGTACAAGCTGCAATTTCTGTGTAGCCCGAACTGAACCATGTTTTGGAAAGGAGGAATGCTGCATTTTGCCCAAAATATAGCCTTCACAAACATGTTTTCCAGGTGCCTCAAGTTTGGGCAAAGAGGACACCATTTCAGATTTCTGCAAGCCTAGCAAACTAGCAAAATTTAGATGACCAAAGCATGTATGCCAAAGCTTTGCATCTGACATAGCCTGAGAATCATGAACTGCACATGCCGAATCATTCACAGATCTTTCATAGTCTATGAGCTTATATAGCCCATGACATACAATGCCAAAAGCAATAATAACATCGTCATTTGACAGATCATGAACTGTACATCTGTCATCAACAAATTTCACAACCAAGCCAATCTTTGCTAATGTAGAAACTGATAACAGATTCTTCTTGATCCGTGGCACAAATAAAGCATCTGACAAGGAGAAAGAACTACCATCAGCAGTAGTCAGAATTATCTTACCAACTCCCATAACAAGATAAGAGGAGTTGTTGGCGCATGTGACAGTATTCCCTGTAGGGGCAGGCTCGAGTGAAGAGAAGAAACTACGCTGCGAGGTAATATGTTTGATCGCCCCACTATCAAAGTACCAAACATCTGAGTCCACTACAGACATGCACTGCTCATGAGAAGATGGGTCAAAACTGCAAACAGTAGTAAACGCCCATTCTTCTTCCTACACAAGATTAGCAGACTCTATTTTTGGTGTAGAGGCTTCTACAACAACCATTCCAGCCTCCTTTTTCTTTGCCTCTTTTGCAGTGAGTTTTGGACAGTTCTTGATGATATGATCATTCCCTTTACAGTACTTGCAAAACAATTTCTACTTTTCTGATTTCTTCTCATCTTTGTCCTAATTCTTCGAATGTGCAGCATTTGCAGATTTCTGCTTCCTAGTAGAAGAGCTCCATTTTCCTTTGCCCTTTTGACTAGCCAGGAAAGCTTGATCTGCAACACGCATAATGGACCTATTCTGCCTAGACTGATCTTCCTGCAATAGAACAGAGACTAACTCCTCAAATGACAAGGCATTTGGATTGCCTTTCATCATCAACCGAAGAGTAGAAGAAAAACTCTGATATGAATCAGGAAGACCATTCAGAACGGTCTGCACAAGTGAGCTATCTGGTATAACCTCATCAGCAAAAATCAACTGTTCCTTCAAGTCTTTGATCTTTGTTAGGAAACTGTCCATAGCATCACCTTCATTCATGTGCTCACTCTCCAACTGTTTTCGGAGGTAAGCAACACGAGCCTCATTCCTAGCTTGGTACAATGTGGTAAGTGTATCCCAAGCATCCTTAGTTGTTCTACAGGAGCGAATATGAGGAATAATGGCACGTTTGATAGAAAAAGCTATCAATGCATGTGCCTCCGCATCTCTGCCATCCCAATGAATCTGCTCTGTAGTAGGTGCAGCAGAAACAGCAACACGAACATGAATTTGCACAATATCATCTTCAATACCATCTTCATCAGTTCCAGCACCTGTATTCGCAGTACCTGTTGTTACAGGTGTAACAGGACGTCTTTCAATACCTCGCACAATGTTCCACAATCCTTTTGCAACCAAAACATGTCGCATCATATAAGCCCATAATCGGTAGTTGGTACCATCCAACTTATCCTCAATAGCCAACATACGAAATACATCACTTCTTTCAGCCATGGCCGGTGACTAAAATACCTTGATGCAGAAAATTGACTGTACATCAAAAAGTTGAACGGAACTGCCCAGACGAGTTCTACTAAACCTGTAGCAGACTTTGAGACGCTTATACTAGCGAACAGAAACAGGTATATACCTTTAGCACAAAAAGACGAAATAGCCTACACAAGCACTACGATAGTGCGTTTGGAGGCCGAAACGAGCTCAGATCACGATTTTGGCACCACAAAGCTAAGCAGTTTTGATCTCGGAAACACCCTGAGTATGCTCACCAAAATTTGTACGATTTTGAGATCGCAAATGGAGGAGTATCGACGGCGCCCTAGATGACGCAACGACCTGCTCTGATACCAATTGTTGGAGATAGATGTCTGCGGAAGCACGCAAACAGCACAAGAAAGAAGAAGAAGCTTGGAGCACAAACACACAATATTGAATGTATTACTAGAGAATGTACAAAGATAAGTAGCCCATTAGGGCGATAGGCATATATACAAGGCGGGGGAAAAAAACCTCCTAAAGAGGAAAAAAAGTGCCCCAGCGGTCCTAGTGTGTTCACACACATCACTACCTAAATATATCAACACATTCCAACCATGATGGGCTGCAAGTGCACAAATGCTCCGAACAGTAGTCATACGGCATGTAGGTGCAAAGGTCTCATCAAAAACAATGCCTCTTTCCTACGCATAACCCTTTGCAACAAGGCTAGCCTTATATCTATCAACAGTACCATCAGGTTTACGCTTCAGCTTGTATACCCACTTAGTGCCAATGGCCTTCTTGCCAGGAGGCAAGTCACATAAAGACCATGTACCATTCTTCATTATAGCATCATATTCAGATTGCATAACAGCCATCCAATTTTCTGAATTCTATGCTTCATCAAAGGAAACAGGCTCATTCTCATCATAGAGACTAGACGCAGTCATAGCATAGCAATCTGATGCAAAGGAGACTCTATGAGAGCCTGAACAAGTATGATATGACAAAGGTGCATCTAATTTGCTATCACCCAAAGTCTTCACCAACCATTTTGGCATAGTTTTTGCCTGCTCAATATCAGCTCTCTCATCAACAAGTGCATCATGTAAATCTGCATCAGAAATGGAATGATCTGCATCATCATATGAAACCTGCAAAGGTTGAGAAGTTCCCTCATTAGGACCAGCACTAGATTGTCCACCTGTAAAAAGAGGCATCAAAGTATCATACATGTCTTTGGAGCTAACAGATGTCTCCTTAGTACATGAAAGCAATGGCTGAATAGCATCTTCCACAAAGACAACATCACGGCTAACCAGAATGCGTTTAGTCTGTGGATGATATAGACGATAGCCTTTACTTTCAGAACTGTACCCAACAAAAATACATTTTACTACCTTACCATCCAATTTTTTGCGATGTTGTTCAGGCACTAGTGCATATGCCAAACAACCAAAAACACGCAGATGAGCAACAGATGGCTTGCGGTCATGCCAAGCCTCATATGGACTGATAGACTATAGTGCTTTAGTAGGACACCTGTTCAGTACATATGATGCACACATGACAGCCTCAAGCCATAAACTATGTGGTAAAGGCTGACTCTTGACCATGCACCTCGCCATCTCCATGAGTGACATGTTCTTTCGTTCAGCAACTCCATTCTATTGAGGGGTATTGTACGGCACTGTACACTGGTGTTTTATCCCACGTTCAGCTAGAAATGCATTGAAATCAGAAGACATATATTCCCCCCCTCGATCAAAACGGAGGGTGCCCATTTTACATGCTGAAAATTTTCAGCCAGAACCAAAAACTGTTTAAAGCACATGAACACTTCGGACAAAATACAGCCTTCACAAACATGTTTTCCAAGTGCCTCAAGTTTGGGCAAAGAGGACACCATTTCAGATTTATGCAGGCATAGCAAACTAGCAAAATTCAGATGACCAAAGCGTGCATGCCAAAGCTTTGCATCTGACATAGCCTGAGAATCATTTACAGCACATGCCAAATCATTTTCAGATCTTTCATAGTCTATGATCTTATACAGCCCACAACATAAAATGCCAGAAGCAATAATAACATCGCCATTGCAGAGATCATGAACTCTACATCTGTCATCAACAAATTTCACAACCAAGCCAATCTTGGCTAATGTAGAAATTGATAACAGATTCTTCTTGATCCCTGACACAAATAAAGCATCTGACAAAGTGAAAGAACTACCATCAGCAATAGTCAAAATGATCTTACCAACTCCCATAACAGGATAAGAGGAGTTGTTGGCGCATGTAACAGTATTCCTTGTAGGGGCAGGCTAGAGTGAAGAGAAGAAACTGCACTGCTAGGTAATATGTTTGGTCGCCCCACTGTCAAAGTACCAAACATGTGAGTCTACTGCAAACATGCACTGCTCATGAGAAGATGGGTCAAAACTGCAAACACTAGTGAACGCCCATTCTTCTTCCTGCACAAGATTAGCAGACTCCGTTTTTGGTGTAGAGGCTTCTGCAACAACCATTCCAGCCTCTTTCTTCTTCGCCTCTTTTGCAGCCAGCTTTGGACAGTTCTTTATGATATGATCATTCCCTTTACAGTACTTACAAAACAATTTCGGCTTTTCTGATTTTTTCTCATCTTTGTCTTGGTTCTTTGAATGTGCAACATTTGCAGATTTCTGCTTACTAGTAGAAGAACTCCATTTTCCTTTGCCCTTCTGACTAGCCAGGAAAGCTTGATTTGCAACACGCATAATGGACCTGTTCTGCCTAGACTGATCTTCCTGCAACAGAACAGAGACTAACTCCTCAAATGACAAGGCATTTGGATTGCCTTTCATCATCAGCCGAAGAGTAGAAGCAAAACTCTGATATGAATCAGGAAGACGATTGAGAACGGTCTGCACAAGTGAGTTATCTGGTATAACCTCATCAATAGAAATCAACTGTTCCTTCAAGTCTTTGATCTTTGTTAGGAAACTCTCCATAGAATTGTTGGAGATAGATGTCTACAGAAGCACGCGAACAGCACAAGGAAGAAGAAGAAGCTTGGAGCACAAACACACAATACTGAATGTATTACCAGAGAATGTACAAAGATAATTAGCCCATTAGGGCAATAGGCGTATATACAAGCCGGGGGAAAAAAACCTCCTAAAGAGGGAAAAAAGTGCCCCGACGGTCCTAGTGTGTTCACACACATCACTACCTAAATATATCAACAAATCCACCTTGGGAGTGATGCGGTGAACAAGTAGCTGGCACTCATGTATAAGGAAGTGCCAAGCTATGTGGAAATCACTCCACAAAAGGAAGTAAGCCCAAAGCTGTGCGGAAAGCTTCAAACTTCTCCTTAGGCATAGCCTTCGTGAAAAGGTCTGCAATGTTCTCCTGCATGGGAACATATGCCAAGCTCATCTCCCCAGTAGAGAACCTCTCCCTGACATAGTGATAATGCACCTCAATGTGCTTAGTGCGAGCATGGAACACAGGGTTCCTCGCAATTGCCAATGCGCTCTAACTGTCAGTGAAGATGGTGGTGGCAGAAGACTGGCCAACACCCAGATCAGCCATAAGGCGTCTAAGCCACACACACTCAACAGTCGCTGTGAAAGCTGCCCTATACTCAGCCTCACAACAGGAAGTGGCCACAGTAGGCTACTTCTTGCTCAACCAAGATATACATGAGCTACCAAGCATGAAGCAAAAACAACTGGTGGACACACGAGTGTCATAGCAACCAACCCAATCTGAGTCAGAAAAGCATGCAAATCTGGCGATAGTGATCCCCCCTTGGGATAAAACAACCCAAGTAGCCGAGTACCACTCAAGTAGCGAAAGATGCGCTTAATCGCCTTCCAATGCGTGACTCCTGGGCAATGCATAAACTTGCTCATCTCTGAGACACCAAACTGAATATCTGGCGGAGTAATGCATAAGTAAATCAAACATCCAATAGCGTGCTGATAGAGAACAGCATCAAATGCATCTCCAGCATCATGAAGACTCAATCGTAAACATGTCTCCATAGGAGTGGCAATAGGCTTACAGTCTTCAAGGCCAAAACGCTGCAATAATGTGTCAATATATTTCGTTTGACACAAAGCCATTCCACCATCAACTTGCATAAACCGAATGCCCAAATAGTGATGCAAATGCCCCAAATCAGACATCTCAAATGGGGCATGCAAATCAGCCTTGAAATCAGCAATATGCTTCTCAATAGGACCAGTGAGCAGCATGTCATCAACATAGACAACACTGATCAGAAGCACATCATTAGCACGCTTAACATATAAGGTGCTTTCAGTTGGACTGTTCACAAAACCGTGCGCAACGAGATAGGCATGTATCTTCTCATACCAAGCACGTGGTGCTTGCTTTAAACCATATAATGCCTTCTTTAACCTGCACACTTAATTTTCATGCCCTTTCTGCACAAAGCCACAGGGTTGAAAAACATACACTTCTTCATGCAAGTCACCATTGAGAAATGTTGTTTTAATGTCCAACTGATGTACATTCCAACCATGATGGGCTGCAAGTGCACAAATGCTCCGAACAGTAGTCATACGGCATGTAGGTGCAAAGGTCTCATCAAAATCAATGCCTCTTTCCTGCGCATAACCCTTTGCAACAAGCCTAGCCTTATACCTGTCAACTGTACCATTAGGTTTACGCTGCAGCTTGTATACCCACTTAGTGCTAATGGCCTTCTTGCCAGGAGGCAAGTCACATAAAGACCATGTACCATTCTTCATTATAGCATCATATTCAGATTGCATGGCAGCCATCGAATTTTCTTAATTCTATGCTTCATCAAAAGAAACAGGCTCATTCCTATCACAGAGACTAGACGCAGCCATAGCATAGCAATCTGATGCAAAGGAGGCACTATGAGAGCCTGAACGAGTACGATATGACAAAGGTGCATCTAATTTGCTGTCACGCAAAGTCTGCACCAGCCATTTTGGCATAGTTTTTGCCTCCTCAATATCAGCTCTCTCATCAACAAGTGCATCATGTAAATCTGCATCAGAAATGAAATGATTTGCATCATCATATGAAACCTACAAAGGTTGAGAAGTTGCCTCATTAGGACCAGCACTAGACTGTCCACGTGTAAAAAGAGGCATCAATGTATCATACATGTCTTTGGAGCTAACAGATGTCTCCTTAGTACATAAAAGCAATGGCTGAATAGCATCGTCCACAAAGACAACATCACGGCTAACCAAAATGCGTTTAGTCTGTGGATGATACAGACGATAGCCTTTACTTTCAGAACTGTACCCAACAAAAATACATTTTATTGCCTTATCATCTAATTTTCTACCATGTTGTT
The DNA here is from genome assembly GCA_020310875.1 of Ceratopteris richardii. NCBI lineage: Eukaryota > Viridiplantae > Streptophyta > Polypodiopsida > Polypodiales > Pteridaceae > Ceratopteris > Ceratopteris richardii. The sequence goes on along the minus strand of CM035412.1, from coordinate 116,828,130 downwards.
CAGGCACTAATGCATATGCCAAACAACCAAAAACACACAGATGAGCAACAGATGGCTTGCAGTCATGCCAAGCCTCATATGGAGTGATAGACTGCAGCGCTTTAGTGGGACACCTGTTCAGTACATATGCTGCACACATGACAGCCTCAAGCCAGAAACTATGTGGTAAAGCCTGACTCTTGACCATGCACCTCACCATCTCCATGAGTGACCTGTTCTTTCGTTCAGCAACTCCATTCTGTTGAGGTGTATACGGCACTGTACACTGGTGTTTTATCCCACGTTCAACCAGAAACGCATTAAAATCAGAACGGAGGGTGCCCATTTTACATGCTCATAAATTTTCAGCCAGAACCAAAAACTGTTTAAAGCACATGAACACTTCGGACTTTGCTTTGAGTGGATATACCCATGCATGCCTGGAAAAATCATCAATGAAAGTCACGAAGTAAAGGTAATTCCCAAAAGAGGGTGTCTGCATAGGACCACAGACATCACTATATACAAGCTACAATTTTTGCGTAGCCCGAACTGAACCATCTTTTGGAAAGGAGGAACACTGCATTTTGCCCAAAATACAGCCTTCACATACATGTTTTCGAGGTGCCTTAAGCTTGGGCAAAGAAGACACCATATCAAATTTCTGCAGGCGTAACAAACTAGCAAAATTCAGATGACCAAAGCGTGCATGCCAAAGCTTTGCATCTGACATAGCCTGAGAATCATGAACTACACATGCCAAATCATTCATAGATCTTTCATAGTTCATGAGCTTATACAGCCCACGACACAAAATGCCAGAAGCAATAATCACATCACCATTTGATAGATCATGAACTGTACACCTGTCATCAATGAATTTCACAACCAAGGCAATCTTAGCTAATGCAGAAACTGATAACAGATTCTTCTTGATCCCTGGCACAAATAAAGCATCTTACAAGGTGAAAGAACTACCATCAGCAGTAGTCAGAATGATCTTACCAACTCCCATAACAGGATAAGAGGAGTTGTTGGCGCATGTGACAGTACTCCCTGTAGGGGCAGGCTCGAGTGAAGAGAAGAATTTGTGCTGTGAGGTAATATGTTTGGTCGCCCCACTGTCAAAGTACCAAACATCTGAGTCCACTGCAGACATGCACTGCTCATGAGAAGATGGGTCAAAACTGCAAACAGTAGTAAATGCCCATTCTTCTTCCTGCACAAGATTAGCACACTCTGTTTTTGGTGTAGAGGCTTCTGCAACAACCATTCCAGCCTCCTTTTTCTTTGCCTCTTTTGCAGCGAGTTTTGGACAGTTCTTTATGATATGATCATTCCCTTTACAGTACTTGCAAAACAATTTCTGCTTTTCTAATTTCTTCTCATCTTTATCCTGGTTCTTCAAATGTGCAGCATTTGCAGATTTCTGCTTACTAGTAGAAGAGCTCCATTTTTCTTTACCCTTCTGACTAGCCAGGAAAGCTTGATTTGCAACACGCATAATGGGTCTGTTCTCCCTGGACTGATCTTCCTGCAACAGAACAGAGACTAACTCCTCAAATGATAAGGCATTCGGATTTCCTTTCATCATCAACCGAAGAGTAGAAGCAAAACTCTTATATGAATCAGGAAGACCATTCAGAACGGTCTGCACAAGTGAGCTATCTGGTATAACCTCAGCAGAAATCAATTGTTCCTTCAAATCTTTGATCTTCGTTAGGAAATTGTCCATAGAATCACCTTCATTCATGTGCTCACTCTCCAACTGTTTTTGGAGGTAAGCAACACGAGCCTCATTCCTAGCTTGGTACTATGTGGTAAGTGTATCCCAAGCATCCCTAGCTATTCTGCAAGAGCGAATATGAGGAATAATGGCACGTTTGACAGACAAAGCTATCAATGCATGTGCCTCGGCATCTCTGCCATCCCAACGAATTTGCTCTGTAGTAGGTGCAACAGAAACAACAGCACGAACAGGAATCTGTGGAATATCATCTTCGACACCGTCTTCATCAGCTCCAGCACCTGTATTTGCAGTACCTGTCGTTATAGGTGTAACAGGACATCTTTCAACACCCTACATAATGTTCCACAATCCTTTTGCAACCAAAACATGTTGCATCATATAAGCCCATAATGGGTAGTTGGTACCATCCAACTTAACCTCAACAGCCAACATACGGAATACATCACTGCTTTCAACCATCGTCGGTGACTAAAATACCTTGATGCAGAAAATTGATTGTATCTCAAAAAGTTGAACAAAACTACCGAGACAAGTTCTGCTAGACCTATAGCAGACTTCGAGACGCTTAAACTGGCGAACAAAAACTGGTATATACCTTTGGCACAAAAAGACGAAATAGCCTGCACAAGCGCTGTGATAGTGCATTTGGAGGCCGAAACGAGCTCAGATCGCGATTTCGGCACCACAAAGCGAAGATGTTTTGATCTTGGAAACACGCTGAGTATGCTCACCAAAATTCGTGCAATTCTGAGACTACAAACGGAGGAGTGTCGACGGCGCCCTAGATGAAGCGACGACCTGCTCTGATACCAATTGTTGGAGATAGGTGTCTGCGGAAGCACGCGAACAGCACAAGGAAGAAGAAGAAGCTTGGAGCACAAACACACAATACTGAATGTATTACGAGAGAATGTACAAAGATAATTAGCCCATTAGGGCAATAGGCGTATATACAAGCTGGGGAAAAAAACCTCCTAAAGAGGGAAAAAAGTGCCCCGACGGTCCTAGTGTGTTCACACACATCACTACCTAAATATATCAACAAGAATCATCTTCATTCATGTGCTCACTCTCCAACTGTTTTCGGAGGTAAGCAACACGAGCCTCATTCCTAGCTCGGTACAATGTGGTAAGTGTTTCCCAAGCATCCTTAGGTGTTCTGCAAGAGCGAATATGAGCAATAATGGCAGGTTTAACAGACAAAGCTATCAATGCATGTGCCTGGGCATCTCTGCCATCCCAACGAATCTGCTCTGCAGTAGGTGCAGCAGAAACAGCAGCACGAATAGGAATCTGCACAATATCATCTTCGACACCATCTCCATCAGCTCCAGCACCTGTATTTGCAGTACCTGTTGTTCCATGTGTAACAGGATGTCTTTCAACACCCTGCACAATGTTCCACAATCCTTTTGCAACCAATACATGTCGCATCATATAAGCCCATAATGGGTAGTTGGTACCATCCAACTTATCCTCAGCAACCAACATACGGAATACATCATTGCTTTCAGCCATGGCCGGTGACTAAAATATCTTGATGCAAAAAATTGATTGTATCTCAAAAAGTTGAACAACTGCCTAGACGAATTCTACTAGACCTGTAGCAGACTTCGAGACTCTTATACTGGCGAACAGAAACTGGTATATACCTTTGGCACAAAAAGACAAAATAGCATGCACAAGCGCAGTGATAGTGCGTTTGGAGGTCGAAACGAGCCCAAACCACGATTTCGGCACCACAAAGCGAAGCAGTTTTGATCTCTGAAATGCCCTGAGTATGCTCACCAAATTTTGTGCGAATGTGAGACTGCAAACGGAGGAGTGTCGACGGCACCCTAGATGAAGCGACGACCTGCTCTGATACCAATTGTTGGAGTTAGACGTGTGCGGAAGCACGTGAACAGCACAAGGAAGAAGAAGAAGCTTGGAGCACAACACACAATACTGAATGTATTGCTAGAGAATGTACAAAGATAAGTAGCCCATTAGGGCAATATGCGTATATACAAGCCGGGGGAAAAAAACCTCCTAAAGAGGGAAAAAAGTGCCCCGGCGGTCCTAGTGTGTTCACACACATCACTACCTAAATATATCAACAGATTTCAAGATTCATTTGGTCTCTCATATAGTGCCATGAACTTTGCCAAAGTTTCAAGTTATTTGATTGAGTGAGTTGTGAGAAATTGCCAACTTTGTGAAGGTATATCTCAGCACATAGGTAGAGAGTGTTGCAAATAGGTAGCCTATTTTGCAGAGGATGGTTCTCCCAGTTGGAATATCCATTTTGGATTCTTTAAAGCTTGTTGAGTAGCTCTTATAGTCTATTGTAAGTCTACAAAAGTGAATTTTAAGTATCTATATTGGTGTAGAGAAAAGTTTAGAACAGTGAGCATATATCACTGCTTTTGGACCCAGTGGAGGGTAGCCATCTTTCATTATTGCATTTGGGTGTTATAATCATCCCCCCGTCAGTGGTATCGGAGCCATTTTGGAGGCTTGGAGACATCAGTGTCATCCAATTGAAGACTTGAAGGAATGAAGACAACTCATGGAAGCACAAGGAGGACTTATCAAAGCAACAAGACATCGAAAGGGGGCTACGTCGACCGAGATCTCAACTAGTCGAAGGTTAGCAAGGGAGAAGCTATCAAAAGGTAATATCCACACCTTCTAAAGCATACAATCACTTGAGGAGAAGCTAGAGTATCATCTTAGACCTCAGTATGGCTGAGTATAATGCACAAATAGAAAAGTTAGAGAAATACAATTATCAACCATGGAAATTTAGAGTTAGCAACTACCTCATGGACAAAGGATTGTGGGGATTGGTGAGCGGCATGGAGCCAATGCCCCATGTACATGATCCACCACTTCAAGGGAAATTCAAGGCACTTAATGAATGGATAGAAAGGGATAGGAGAGTCATATTCATTCTATCCCAACACATATGCACTAGGATGATAGGGCATATACAAGACTTGGACACATCCAAGAAGGTTTGGGAGACCTTGGAGAGATTGTACTCTCCATCAACAAATGCAAGAATGACTCAACTCAAGAATGAGCTAAATAGTCTTAGGAAAGCACCAAGTACTAACATAACTGAGTACATTTTGACAGTTAAGGAGCTTGCAGATGCCCTAGGCTCAATTGGGAGCCCAATCGAAGATGAGAATCTTGTTGCACACACTCTCAATGGCTTGAGAGAGGATGAAAGGTGCAAAGCATTCACCACATCAGTTTATGTGAGGGATTCCCTACTAGAATTTGATCAATTAGTCACATTGATGGTGACCGAGGAGATGAACCAAGGAGGTTCATAATCAAAGGGCAGCCAAGCCCAAGTTTTTTATGCAGGTAGAGGCAAAGGCAAAAGAGGTGGACAAAACTCCCAAGGCAGAGGGAGAGGAAGGTCAAGCTCAAGCTCAAGCAACCAAGAAGGCTCCAACCAAAGCTATGGATCAAGAAGAAGAGGAAGGGGTAGAGGAAGAGGAGGAAAATCACATGGAAGAGAAGCATCCAATGGAGAATGCTTCAATTGTGGCAAATCGAGCCAATATGCAAGAGATTGTTGGTCCAAAGGAGGAGGCAATCAAGGATACAAAAGGAACCAAGGTAATTATGCTAGTACTTCAGCAAATTCACAAAATGAGAACTTGCTCATGATGTATGGGTCACGTGAAAGAGTCAATTCAAATTTTACATGATACATTGATAGTGGTTGTAGCAACCATATGAGTTGCAACAAAGATGTTTTTTTTAATTTACACTCACCCATCACTCAAGGACATGTAGAGACAGGGGATGACACTGAGCACAAGATTACACATGTGGGAGATGTTGCATTGAATGGATCCCAAAGCTCCAAGGTGTTGAAGGATCTGTTGCATGTGCCAATCATCACAAAGAACTTGGTTTTGGTAGGTCAAATGGTTGAAAGAGGTTATGAGGTGAGGTTCAATGATCAAGGATGTTTTGTTGAAGACCCCATGCAGGACTACAAGCTCATAGAAAAAGGAAAGAAGCAAGGAAGACTCTTCACCATGGAGGTAAAGCCATCAACCCCTCACATTGTCTACTTGTCAATTGGAAATAAACAGATTGCAAAAATCCACTTATGGCATAAAAGAATTGGACACATAAACTTACAAAGGATGAAGGACATGCAAAGGAAGGGCTTGGTGAGTGGTCTACCTGATCTTACATCTCAGAATATGCAACATTTGTGCCATGCTTGTCAATTAGGGAAACAAAGCAGATTGCCATTCAAAAGCGGAGCACATCTGAGCAATGAAGTGTTGAATCTACACACAGATGTATGGGGACCTACAAGGGAGCCATCCATTGGAGGTAATATATATTTTGTCACATTTATAGATGATCATTTAAGGTTTGTTTGGATGTATTGCATGAAGTCAAAGTTAGAGGTGTTTTACCAATTCAAGAGGCTCAAAAACCTTGTGGACAAGGAAACAGGGAAGTATATAAAGACTCTCATATCGGATGGAGGGGGAGAGTATTTTTCAAATGAATTTTCATATTTTCTACATGACCATGGCATCAAAAGGCAATTCACTTGCAGGTATACACCTCAACAAAATGGGGTGGGAGAGAGGAAGAATAGATACATAGCAGAAGTGGCTAGAGCTTTGTTAAATGAAATTAATGGTCCTAACTCTTATTGGGCTGATGCAACAAATACAGCCATATACATTATGAATAGGTTTCCAACCTTGAGAGTACATGGAGTTACACCTTATGAAGCTTGGTGTGGTAAGAAACCCAACCTTTCACATCTCAAAGTATTTGGTTGTGTGTGTTATGTTCACATACCTCAAGAATTGAGACACAACTTAGACCGGAAGCGAGCTAGGTGTATATTTCTTGGATATTCTTTAGAGCAAAAGGTTTTTTAGATGCTATAACCCTTGCACTAAAGAGCTTAAGGTATCTGGGGATGTAATATTTGATGAGTTGCTGCCTGAGTAAGGTAGAAAAGATGTGTTAGAGGTTGACGATGCATATGAAGCGGAGAAGAAGTTCAAAAAGCAACAACAAATCATGGAGATAAGTGGTCCAACCACTTCAAGCACACCATCGGAGGAGAGTACTACATCATCTTGGCATGGAATGACAAGGAATGAAGCTCATTCAAGTGAAGGAAGTAGCAAAGGAAAGGAAAAGGCAAATGACAAAGATCATCGATGGGTAGACATGGAATCTACAAGTGATGAAGATATGGAAAAATTAGAAACTCCGGGATTTAAAGCATCTAAACCAAGGAGGAGGAGATTCCTACCACCTAATGGTGAACTAAATTCATCCAATAGGGTTAAATACCTTGTTCAAAGTTTAACTTATGATTCATTCATTGCAAGACATTATGCCTATATGAGTCAAGTTATAGCTTGTGAAGAACCAAACTTTTTTGAAGAAGCAAATAAGCATATGGAATGGATTGAATCCATGGAGGAGGAAGTCAAGGCACTTGAAGAAAATGATACTTGGTCATTGGTGCCAAGAACAAAGGACATGAAAGTCATTGGCAACAAATGGGTATACAAGTTAAAGAGGAATGGAGATGGGAGCATCTCTAGGTATAAAGCAAGGTTGGTTGCCAAAGGTTTTGCTCAAAGTTATGGCATTGACTTTGATGAAATATTCATTCTAGTAGCTAAGATGTCCACCATCAAAAGTTCGATTGCAATTTCAGCCTCAAAAGGTGGGAAGATGTACCAATTGGATGTGAAGAATGCTTTCCTAAATGGAGAGCTTGAAGAGGTAGTCTTCATGGAGCAGCCCTAAGGCTTTGAAGATGAGAGATTTCCACATCATGTATGCTGGCTAAAGAAGGATCTTTGTGTACTCAAGCAAGCCCCAAGAGCTTGGAACCAAAGACTTGTGGACTACTTGGTAAGATGTGGATACAATTAGAGTCATGTAGACCCATCACTCTTTGTGAAGAAGGAAGGTAGCAAAATTGTTTTCATTGTATATATGTTTATGATTTGATCATTACAGGGGATGATGAAGCCAACATCAAGGATATAAAGAGGAAGCTTGGATGTGAGTTTAAAATCTTAGATTTAGGGATTTTAAGGTATTTCCTTGGGATTGAAGTACTATATAAAGAGGAAGGTATATACTTGATGCAAAGGAAATACATTCTAGATCTTTTGAAGAAGTTTGGCTTGTGTGATCGCAAGCCCATTTCAAATCCATTAGAAGTAAATGTTAAACTAAGTTCTCATGAAGGTGAAGAAGTGAAGGATGCCACCATGTATATGTCAATAATTGGCTCTCTCTTGTATGACACTATGACAAGAGTGGATATTGCACATGTAGTTGGACTGTTATCTCAATTTTTGCAAGCACCAAGAATACCTCATCTTGTTGTAGCCAGAAGGGTACTTAGGTACCTCAAAGGATTAGTGAATGAAGGTCTATATTATCCATTTGGTGATGGATTAAATGTACAAGATTATTGTGATGCTGATTGGGCAGGTTCCAAAGATGATAGAAGGAGCACTAATGGATATGTTATCATGTTAGGGAAGAAGACCATCTCATGGATGTCTAGGAAACAACCAATAGTGGCTCAGTCATTGACCAAAGCTGAGTATAGAGGCTTAGCACAAGTCTCATGTGAGCTTATGTGGCTCAAGAAGTTGTATGTTGATCTTGATTTGCAAGTTAAGCAAGTGCCTATTTTTTGTGGCAACATAAGTAGCATATGTTTGGCTCAAAATCCGGTGTTCCATGCAAGGTCAAAGCATATAGAAGTGCATTACCACTTTATTAGAGACAAGATCATGTCAAAGGATGTCAAGGTGGAGCATTTCAATACAAAGGACCAATATGCAGATATGTTTACCAAAGCATTGGATGTGAGTAAAGCTATAACACTTCAAGGCATGCATTGGAATGAATGACCTAGGCATTGAGACTTGAGGAGGAGTGTTGAAAAACAAGTCTCAATCATGCAAAAGGCTCAACTATGAGTTTCGCAAGTGGACCAATAAAAAAGGAGGACCCAAAGTAGTGGAATAAAGTAAGAAGCTCCACCAAACTCAATCACATTCAAATCTCATCAAATCAGCCACCAAAAAGTGCACCTACACTGATTGTTGGGTGATTAGCTAGATTGTAGGAAAAGTAAAACTCTATATAAGCATCATCCCGCCTTTGTTTCTTGTGTTGTATGCATTCCACGAGTTTCCCACGTAGTTTAGTGAAGTCATAAACTCCAGCAAGCAGCCCCCTTGCTTGCTTACCTCATTTTCTCATTATTTCGCTCCTCTCTATCTAGAGGTGTAGTTAATATTTTCCAAATCTGATTGTATCCTATCGAGATGTTTGTTTTTGTAATCACTTGATTAGTTATGGGTATCTTTATTATTTCATCTGGTTTATGTCACTATTCTTGCCTGACTTCTCTTTCCATTCCGTGCTTGTGGTTGACCATCTGACAATAAACTTCTCGTTTTATTACATAACCATGATTAGCTACCGCACTCATTGTCGGGAATTCTATTAATGCATGCATGTCATGCTTATGCATGCCTATTCCCAATAACTGGTGATGATTATGTTTTCTTCCCACGTTTCCATTCAGTGTTTTTACTTAATCACGTTCTTCTCCCATTCTCCCGCTATTGTGTTTTTGCACTCTGATTGCTCTGTGTTCTCGTCTGCATTCGTGATGTCTTGCTCACCATGGAAGCTTTAGCTAATATCGCTACCTTCCGTGCTGGCCTCGCTCTTGAGTTGAGGGAGTTTTGCGAACCCACGGGCTTTTAGCATTCGCTGAACTGCCATGGCATTCGGTCGAATGTCACCCCTTCTTTGCGCAGATCATCTCTGCCATAGTTGATACTCCCGCTACTGAAACTTGTTGGCCACTTGTCTGTCTTAACCCGTGCATTGTCATCACCTTAAACACCGTTGCTGAGGGATTCCATCTCCCTCACGAAGGTAGCATATACGTGCCCCTCCTTCTTATGACTACCATGAAGCAGCTCTTTCCGCATCATACATCCAAAGAATTCGCGATTTTGTGTCGTCCTCAACAGGAGTACTCAGCCCTATAGTTTTTGGTGGCTGCACTCAACCTCCAAAAATGCACTTATGGGATGTCACGACCCTTTTACTCCATGATCGACGTCGCTACACGAGAAGTGGTTAATTGGGCTCTCTTCTTTTTCCGATGAATTCACTGCCAATGTCAGGCGGTTTCCAGACAGATGGCGAAGGGAGACATCCCTCGCACCTGATTACCTCATTTGCTGACATTCCTTCTCCCGATGATTCAACAAGCACAGCCTCCTCCCATGGATGCCCTTCTCTTTCATGAAGAATCCATGCAGGTAATCGAGGTTGAAGACAATGATGACCTCTTATAGTTTTTCTGGGGAAAGCGTCGCAAACTAAGTCCCTCCCAGAGCCAAGTTCAGCTGTCCTCAACCGTCCATTTGTAGGATACCGCCTCTTCCACACATATCCTCTCTGCTCCACCATCCCCTAAGAATCAAGCCGCTCTAGACACTGTAATGGAAGATGTCCATCCCGGTGATACGGTCGTACAGCCACAGCCTCATTCACAGGAGCAAGCACCCGACATTGTCAGGGAGGTTGTGCAACTCGTGGAGAAAGCGCCAACCGAGGAAGTGATTGTGCAATCGGATATCCAGCCTATTACCGTAACAACTCTTGCCCTGCCATCTTCACCCAAAAATCCATCTCTTCCCCTTTCTCTGTCAAAGATGCCTTTGCCACCTAGCCCTCCTCCTTCACTGTGCCATTTAGCAGCCCGTCCTCTCCTTTCCTCTCCCGATTACTCGCCTCCTTTGTCTTCTACCACAGTTTTGGCTAATCCCTCTCAGCCAATCTCCACCTCCATTGTCCTTGACTCATTGGCTCAATTAGCCCAGATAGGAAATTATTTTATTCACCTTTCCACCCATCTTCCTCACCACCTCTAAGACACCCATCAATCCCTATGAACGGAGTATCAATCCAAGGTTGATCTCCTCGAAGCAAACATCGCACCACTCCAGGAAGAGGTGTTAGCAGCGAAGGCAGAAGCAAGCTCATTATAGGAACAATTTCAAATTCTCCAAGAACAGTTGAACGAGAAGGATGTCATCATTACAGCTCGCAATGATGAGATCAAACAACTGACTCAGAGAGTGACTGATAAGGAGGATGCACTAAAGGCCTTGGGTGATCTGCTAGAGACAACACGCCTTTAACTTATGACGGTTGAGTAGAAGGATCAAGAGATGGCCGAGCAAGCATTACAAGCAGAAATGGAATTAAAGAAAGTCACAAAATAACTTTTCCAGAAAAGTCAATCCTTGGAAGAGGAAATAGGCCAAAATCTTAAGCTGAAGAAGGATGTTCAGGCCATCCAGAAGGAAAGGTAGGATTTTTTTTGAAACAATGCAGTATCAGTCCCAGGAGCTTGAAAGATGGGAGAAACAATTTGGTATCCATCAAGAGTAGTTATCTCGCATCGATGCGAAGATTGTCAAAATGAAGTTAAGAGGCGATGCTGCACTCGCTAACGATTTTTACCTCCAAGAAGCTTTTTTGCAAAATCAAGCCGATGTATCACTTTCTCAAGTGATCACTTCCAACTCTATGCGGACTGATGCACACCTGGTCGAACCCCAAATTTTGCGAGAAATGCTAGAATCCCTTAAGCAGAAAATCTCCCGTACTTTTAAGTTAGCTAGAACCATGTATATTCAAGGAATCATCGATGATTCTTAACTTTTGTAATCACCCTGCTAGGTTTGAATCCACCGTGCGTGCTAGTGTCAGGCCGCCGGAATATTATTTAGAAGATTAATTGTGATTAGAAAAGATGTGCACTGAAAGGGTGTCGCGCAAACGTCATAATGTTTTCCTGGTTAATAGAAGCAATCTGGGGGAAGAAACCACAGATGTGTCGCTGGATTGTCTTGTATGTGCGATCGGTTGGAGTTGATTCTATCGCATATTATTCAAACTATGATGTTGTCGTGTTGTTAAAGATTCAGTATTCAATGAATAAGGTACTATGTTAGCATTCCATTACATCGTGAATGAGGCGCGATTAATACAGTAATAACAAATGAATAGTAGAAGTTATGTGCACGTGGTTACGGTGATTGTTAAGAAGTTGTCTTGCACTAAAATTAGTAGTTGAATTTATGGGTATAGATAGAAGTTAATCAGTGATTGGGAAATATGTAAAGGGCCTTTGTATTACAGACCCCTGACCATCCCAAGAACCCACATTTGGATTGGTTTTAACAAGTTTCAATTAAGAAGGTGGTAACGTGACCAATGATGTGTTAAATTCCATGCTTATAGATGTATGGAGACCCATGTAAGAGCCATCAATTAGTGGGATTGGGTATTTTTTCGCATTTATATATGACCATTCAAGGTTCATTTAGATATATTGCATAAAACTCAAATTAGAAGTGTTCTATCACTTCAGAAGGATCAAAACCATAGTGGAAAATGAGAGAAATATGCATCAAGACCCCCAAATGAGATGGAGGGAAAAGAATTTCCAAATGACCCATAAAGATGCAATTTACTTGTATATATACATACCAACAAAAAGGGATGGCAAAGAGAAAAAATAAATGTATAGAAAAATTGGCTAGGGTAGTGCTAAATGAAATAAATGTGCATAACTCTTATTTCGATGATGTAGCTAATCTAACCATGTACATTATGGATAGGTCTTGAGACTCAGAAGTACATAGAGATATACCTTATAAAGATTTGTGTGGAAAGGAGCCCAATCTCTCACACCTCATACTATTTGGTTGTATGTGTTATGTTCATGTATCCCAAGAACTAAGGCATAAGTTATATCCCTAGACAAGTAAATACATTTCTTGGTTATTTTTATAGAAAAAGGGATTTAGGTGTTAAATGCCTAACACTAAAGAGATAAAGTTGTCTAACGATGTTATATCTGATGGTCTTTTGTGGTTTGGTAGCACGGATGTAATGAGCTAGACTGTTACGACCACCACCTACTTCAGAAATGAATCTCCTCCCAATCTTATGCCTCTATATCTAGCTTTCTCAAATCTACGAGGACCACTAGATTAACTGAATTCCACATGTGCATGTGCAATCTCCACCACTTCTTTAGCACCTTCAACTAGTGATGGGTGTACTCACCACTCATGTTAAGTCTCCCAAGGCTCAAATTAACTCATGTTAACTTGAGTAAGAAGACTCTAGAACTCATTGGGAAAAACTCTCTCCCCATGTTTCCCTTGGGGGTTGTTAAAGACCTCTACCTTCCCAACCTTGACACTTAACCACTATGCTAAGTGGATTACTTCTTTTAGAGACCAGATGAAATGCTCAAGTCTAATCTTGAGAACTTCGGCCATACACACAAGTGGCTAAATTGTGTACAATTTCAGATCTTTCTAAATTGATCATACACTCAAGTCATAATGCTTAATTTATAACATTCTTCCCCCCTTGTGAAAGATTCATATCCTTGAAAATAGATCTATATATAATCAATTGTAGGCATTATCTTGGGCCTCATGTTCTAAACTACAAGAACATGTTTTCATCTCTATGGTGGGATTCACCTCGTGTTCTGAACATGTAGAGGGGAATCTACTATTTGATCCTGGCCCAAATGATTCAAAAAACATTAAAGCTTTGTGCTTGATAAATTGATGTGAGTGCAAAGTAGGGAATCAAAAATAATAGTAAATCAAGACCTATCCCTGAACATTTCATTCTTTCTTCCTTCGTGTTTTTTGGGCATTAACATGTGAAATGGATGGAATCCAATTACTAGTTTGCTTTTAGGAATCACTAGTGCATGGATCTAGAAATTCAGGTGGGATTTCTATCCCTATCAAGAATTTCGAAACTCTTGTTTCATTTGACTTCGATTTGGAAATAAAACTAAAAGTTTTGTTGACCCAAACATCTAACTTAAATTTTTGTACCATGGTTCACTACTAACCCACATTTACTTGATTTTCTTCACCCTATTGAAGGACTATTGTGTCCAATTGGGCTTCAAAATATTAGATAAAATGTAGGCTGAAGTGTGCCATACACTTTTGGTCAACTTCACTTTAACTTTAAGAAAGTGAATTCAAAATTATCTTCATCCAACTTAGGACATTTTTCTCAAGGACTTTAGCTTTAAGCTCTTGAAAATTGTCAATCTTATGAGCAATAATAAGTTCCTAAATTTTCTTTCCAAGTGTGTATAAAAATTTATGAATTTCATTTGAGTGATGCTACTTAACTTGAAATAGATTCAACTAAAGAAGTGAAATTAGGCATCGTATCTTTTGAAGATTGAATGGGTTCTTGTACAAAACATCTATTTGGGATGTTTGATTTAGTTACTTTTTTCCAACTGGCTATACTTGGTCTTTAATGAAAGGAAACATATGCTCTATCTAAATCAGATCCAAAATATTTTGGAAAGGAGAAACAAATAACTAAACCTCTATGCAATCAATTTAAGCTTCTAAGATGCTTGTAACTAGTTAGAGTCAAATTCTATGTGACTCAAGACTTTATCTTTTCAAAGATCTATTTCAACAAGGTACTTAATAATTTTATCTATCTTTAAGAGAAGTAAATTGGATTCTTAAAAACATTCTTGGAGTAAACCTAAAACGTCATCCAAACACAAGATACTAGCATGGTATAAAAATATCACTGAGTCAACCCGCCAAGCTTCTATTGATGACATTTTTACTCAAAAGAATAGTGTTTTGCCTAAGATGAAGTGAATCTTTTCTTTTTTACAAGCTCTTAAGAGTTCCTTTTTGGGAATGCCATTCTTATGCATTACTTTGAGTCAAGAGATTGAATTCATTGAGTTACACTACAAACTTGGTGCTTAATTTAGTTTACCTAAACTTGATTGAAAGTATATTGAGCCATTGAACCTTAACTTGATTTTGAATGTAAGAATAAAACTCTTCTTCAATTTTTATCCCTTTTTCTAGTGGTTAAAGTACATTAAATCTTGTACTTTTCCAAAAAAAGATACATCTATTGATGCTTTCTATGAATGATGAGATTTTTTGTTATTGGCCATCAAAGAAAAATTATCAAAGGGATTTAGCATTCCACTATCTCATACCATTGGACACTTCATCCAGTCAACAAAAATACATGATATTTTTTGGCCTTTTTTTGTCTCTTTTGAATGTTCTCATGATCTTTTCTTTAACACTTTTTGGTGCCAATTTTGGGAGCTAAGACTAAGGTGCTATATCTTTTTTGCTCACCTACTAGTTTTTGCACAAAACTTTTAGGCCAAACATCTAATGTATGTCGATACCCTTTTATCTCTTTATGCCTTTATTTAGGAAAATTTTGATTCCCAAATGTAATCCTACGAAGAATTTAATGTTTTAAGAGTTAAATCTAATATGTCATTCTTGAGCTTTATTGCCAATAAATGGGAAAAATTCATACTAGTTCCAATCACAACTTCTTGGGCAAGATTCTCCAAGCCTTGATCAATTTGTGTTGACCATGCGACTATGATAAAGATTAAGTCTTTATCTTTAAGATGTCTTTAAATATATAAAACTCATTGGCCTACCCTAGGTATTTTATAGAGGCCTTCCACTCAACTCAATTCTAAGCACCCCTAATAGTTTTCACATTCCAAATCTAAGTATCTTTTCAATATTAGACCACCATTGGGTTATATCAATCATTTGATTTAAATAACACTACTAGCAGATCATGAATTTCTTGGGAACTAGTTGCTATCTAGATATCTTGAAAAAAAATTATTTTCTCACTACTGTGGAGAATTATATCCTTCATGTACTTGAGCTTTGACTACTTCTAAGTAATCAACAACATGAGAAAAGGATTCATCTTTGAATCTTTTGCACCTCTTGAATGATCAATGAAAGGAATCCACAATCACTGTGAAATATTCCCTATACTAAGCCTCACAACTAAAAGTGGCCACAGTAGGCTGCCTCTTGCACAACCAAGATATGCATGAGCTACCAAGCATGAAGAAAAAACCACTAGTGGGTACATGTGTCATAGCAACTAGCCAGTCTAAGTAAAACAAAACATGTAAAACTAATGGTAGTGATTCCCCTTTGGGAAAAACAATCCAAGTAGTCGAGTACCACTTAAGTAGCAAAAGATGTGCTTAATTGCATGACAATGCTTGACACTTAGACAATGCACATAACTACTCATTTGAGAGATAGAAAATTGAATATCGGACCAAGTTACGCATAATTAAATCAAGCATCCTACAGCATTCTCATAGAGAACAACATCAAATGCATCTCTAGCATCATGAAGACTCAACCATAAACATGTTTCCATAGGAGTGGCAATAGGTCAGTAATCTTCAAGGCCAAAACATTGCAACAATGTGCCAATATTTTTTTTTGACATAAAGCTATTCCCCCATCAACTTTCATAAATGTAATTCCCAAATGATGATGCAAATGCCCCAAATCTGAGATCTCAAAGGAGGCATGCAAATCAGCCTTAAATTCAGCAATATGCTTCTCATTAGGACTAGTGAGCAACATGTCATCAACATACACAACAATGATCAAAAGTAAATCATTTGCATGTTTAACATATAAGGTGCTCCAAATTGGACTGTTCTCAAAATATGTGCAATCAAGTAGGCATTCATACCAAGCACATGGTGCTTGCTTCAAACCATATAATGCCTTTTTCAACCTACACACTTTATTTTCATGCTCTTTTTGCACAAAACTAGGGGGCTAAAATATATACACTTGTGACCATTTGGAAATGGAGTTTTAATGTCCAACCTATGTACATTCCAACCACAATGAGCTCCAAGTGCACAAATGCTACGAATGGTGGTCATTCGACATGTGGGTGCAAAGGTCTCATCAAAATCAATGCCTCTCTCTTGAGCATAACCTTTTGCAAAAAGCCTAGCCTTATATCTATCAATTGTACCATCAAGATTATGTTTCAACTTGTATACTCATTTAGTACCAATGGCATTTTTCCCTGGAGGAAAATCACTTAAAGACCAAGTGCCATTCTTCATAATAGCATCTTATTCTGATTGCATAGAAGCCATCCAATTTTTTAAATTTTGTGCTTCATTAAAAGAAAGAGGCTCATTTGCATCACAAAGACTAGAGGTAGCCATTGCATAGCAATTTGATGCAAAGGAGGCACTATGAGAGCTTGAACGAGTACAATATGACAAAGCTGCATCTAATTTGCTATCTCTCAAAGTGTGCATCATTCATTTAGGCATAGTTTTTGCCTCCTCTATATCAACCCTCTCATCAACAAGTGCATCATGTAAATTTGGATCACAAATGGAATGATTTGCATCATCATGTGGAACCTATAAAGGCTGAGAAATTGCCTTTTTTGGACCATCACTTGATTGTCCAAAGAGGCTGAATTGCATCTTCCATAAAAATAGCACCATGAGTAACCAAAATGTGTTTAGTCTATGGATGATACAAAGGATAGCCTTTTCTTTCAAAATTGTGCCCAACAAAAATACATTTTACTGCTTTATCATCCAATCATCTATGTTGTTTTTTAGGCACTAGTGCATATTCAAGACAACCAAAGACATGGAGGTGAGCAACAAAAGGCTTGCAACCATGCAAAGCCTCATATAGAGTGATCAGATTTAGTGCTTTGGTGAGACACTTGTTAAGTATATATGCTCCATACGTAACAACCTCAAGCCAAACGCTATGTGGTAAATCTTGAATCTTGACCATACACCTCGCCATCTCCATGAGAGACCTGTTCTTTCTTTTAGCAACTCCACTCTTTGAGTTATATATGGCACTATACACTGATGTTTTATCCCACACTCAACCAAAAATGCATTAAAATCAAAATATGTGTATCCCCTCCCCCTTCAATCCGAACAGAGGGTGCCTAATTTACATGCTCACAAATTTTTCAGATGTAGCCAAAACTTGTTTGAAGCACATAAACAAATCAGACTTAGCCTTCAATGGATAAACCCATACATGTGTGCAGAAATCATCAATAAAGTCACAAAGTAGAGGTAGGTCCCAAAAGAAGGTGTCTTCATAGGACCACAAGCATCACTATGAACAAGCTAGAATTTATGTGTAGCTCAAACTGAACCATCTTTAGGGAATGAATAATGCTAAATTTTTTCCAAAATACAGCCTTCATAGAAATGTTTACAAGGAGTCTCAAGTTTGGGTAGAGAGGACACCATTTCATATTTATGTAGGCATAACAAACTAGCATAATTTAGATGACCAAATTGTGCATGCAAAAGCTTTACATCTAAGATAGTCTGAGAATCATGAACTGCACATGTTGAATCATTCACAAATTTTTCATAGTCTATGAGCTTATATAGCCCATGACATGAAATGCCAAAATCAATAATAACATCTCCATTTGAGAGATCATGAATTGTACATCTATCATCAGTAAATTTGACAACCAAGATAATCTTGGCTAATGTTGAAACTGAAAACATATTTTTCTTGATTCACAGCACATACAAAGCATCTGACAATGTGAAAGAACTACAATCAATAGTAGCCAAAATGATCTTACCAACTCCCATTATAGGATAAGAGAATTTTTTAGCGCATGTGATACTATTCCTATAGGGGCACGCTCAAGTGAATTGAAGGAATTGCACTATGATGTAATATGTTTGGTTGCCCCACTATCAAGTTACCAAACATCTGAGTTTACTGTAGACATACAATGCTCATCTTCATCAAGATTGATTTTGAAAAGCATATGATCATCTAGAGTGGGACTTCATTCTATAATCCCTAAAGGTATTGGTTCGAGCTCAAAATTCATCAAAATAATCTCCATGCTTATGGGAAATGCCTTGGCTCGAATTAAAAATCAATGATCAACCCTCTCAAAAAATGAGGTTAAGATGCTCTATTAGACATGGTTTTCCTATATCTCCACTCCTTTTTGTCATTGCCACTAATGGCCTAAACTGCTTGGTTAACCATCAGGCCCATCTTGGACAAATCCAAGGTCTTTGGGTCCCTCATAGCCATATCCAAATGCTAAGGAGACTCTTCATTGGTGATACAAATGCTTTTGATAGTCTCTACACCTTTTGGCAATGTCTAAATGTTTTATGTATTACATTTGGATCTAAAAGAATCACTCCAAGACTACTTTCTAGGCTCCTTTTGGGCTCCCTCCACAATTCTTGATTAACCAAGGATGTAAGGAGCTACACACTGGACAAATCTTTTGGCATTCTTGATGGGAATTCTAAATGTGGGAGGTATGGCAGGTAAGCTAGCAGTCAAATGGTTGATCAAAGCATGGTACAACATGGAAGCTTCATGGGCTAAACTTATTCTCATAAACAAATCCTCTCTTGTGTTGGTAGGAATCCCTAGGTGGAAGAATATGGATCTTCTCACCTTGATGTTTTCTCAACATCCGGTGACTCTTAAAGGTTCAGACCTTGTTTACTCCATATGGAAGAGTTGGAACAAGATGAAACCATATATCAAGGTTAATGAAGATTGGAAGTGGCTAGTTGGGATTAGGCAAAAAATTCTATTTGGTTTCCGATTAAGGGAATCAAAGAATTTGACTCCAACATCCAAAGAGCAAAGAAGCTATGGAACAAAGGATTTATTAAATGGAAACATATCTAGAACCATGAGAGGGGTCATTGGACCCTATAAGGAGAAATGATTATGATGATTGGTGCCTACTCAAACACAGAATCACTGCTTGGGATAAATCAAGGACTCATCTTCTTCTAAGGAATGAATTGATCCAAATTGAAGGGTTAAGATGGACCAATGGTAACAAATTGGATGAAGCTCTGAGGATTCATAAGCACCTTGAGTTGCCTATCTCTCTTAACAGGAGATGGTGCATGAATTGGTCTTGAATCAAATGGGAACCTATGTGTGCGGCCTTATGGAATCATCTCATTGAGAATAAAAATTGGTTCTCATGTGGCAAATCATCCATCATGGAATATGGACCAATGCCAAAGCTAATAAATTATATGGGACCTCTCACTGGTGCAGGAAATGCCTACAAGGTAGAGAGGAAATTTTCCAGCTTTTCTTCTCGTGCCTAAGAAGTTACACAGTTTTACAAGATCTTACTAGCATTTTGAGCTTACAAAGGAAAATCAGCTAGAAACAAGTGCTACTTAGTGAAACAATTGGCTGCTCTTCTACCTTGAGAAATGCAATCAGAGGGGAAGCACTCTAGAAGATATGGAAAAAAGGATGTGCGATCAACTTTGATCCATCCAAAAGAATGGTCGATTGGAAAATCCCTAGGCATGTTATACAAACGAATATGTACTAGTATAAAATCTCTACATGAGCATCTATGCCATCCCAATGAAGTTGTTCTACAGTAGGTGCAGTAGGAACTGTAGAATGAAGAAGAAATTGAATATCATCATCTTCAATTCCATCTACATCACCTTCACTAAATATCTTCATAAATGTCGTAGGATGTTTTCCATACACAATATTACATAGCCCTTTTGCTACTAATACATGACGCATCATATATAACCATAACTGGTAATTAGTGCCATCTATCTTGTTGTGAATAGCCAACATACGAAATACATCATTGCTCTCAACCATGGCCATTGATTCAATACCTTGATGCAAAAAAATGATTGTATCTCAAAACATTGAACAAAACTACCCTATCAAGCTCTGCTAAACATGTACCAAACTTTAAGGTGTTTGTACTAGCAAACCAAAACTTGTATATATGTTTGGCACAAAAGGAAAAAATTCCCTACACATGCACTATGATCGTGCATTTGGAGGCAAAAAAAAAAGCTTAGATCAGAATTTGGATGCCACAAAGCAAAGATCTTTTGAACTCCTAATCAGCCTAAGTATGCTCAACAATTTTTGTGCGATTTTGAGACTATGATCAAAGGGGTGTTGACAACACCCTACATGAAGTGATGACTTGCTCTGATACCAATTTTTGGAGTTTGAGGTCTAGGGAAGCATGCAAAAGCACAAGGAAGAAGAAGAATCTTGGAGCACAACACAACACTTAATGAATCACCAAGTGAATGTAAAGAGATAAGTAACCCATTAGGGTTATAGGGGTATATACAAGCCAAGAGAAAAAAAACCTCTTAAAAGAGGGAAAAATGTGCCCCAACATTTCAAGATGAACATGGTCGACTAAATTTTGGCACACCTCAAGAAATGAGGCACCTAATTTTTGGTGATTTTCATGAAGTTAGGAAGCTACATCATGAAGGGCCACCATAAGTTAGGAACCTAGCAGATATTGGGCAAGTAGGCAAGGAGCCTCTATTAGAGTCTTGAAGTTGAAAAAGCATTTAATGGACTAGAACTAAGGTTATGTATTGCACCACTCTTCGCTATCCCTAATTGGTCAATTGAGTTCCATGTGCATACAGATGTTAGTCTTCATGGAGGTGGAGTAGTCTTGGCATAGCCATTCACTCACAAGGTGGACCGATCTATTGCATATGCAAGCAAGTTACTTATGAAAGCAGAGAGGAATTAGTACTATAGAAAGAGAAGGCTTGGGTATTGTCTTCATACTTAAAAAGTTTTGGCACTATCTTCTAGGCATACATTTCATTGTCATTTCATACCATCAACCTCTAAATTTTTTAATTAATAAGTGTAGAGTAGCTGGAAGGGTTTGGTGGTGGCTACTACTATTTCAAGAATATGGCTTTGATATTCACATTAAGTCACAAGAGGAGCACTACATGGCAGACCAAGTTTCAAGGATGTCCATGACTAAAAGGCCAATAGGTATTAATGATATGCTAATGGAAAATGGTCTCTTTCTTGTAGAAGCTCAAATTGATTGGTATGATGAAATTTCACAATTTCTCACTTCTAGAAAATTTCTTTTGAACATGATGCAATTAGAGAAGAGGAAGTTATTTTCTAAGGCCAAATCATTTTCACTCATAACTAGTTAGTTGTATAAATATTGTCAAGATGGTATTTTGTGAAAGTGTGTTTATCTGCAAGAAGTAAACTTTTTGCTTGAAGTAGCACACAGTGAAGGCAATCTCAAAGAAGAGGACTTGGTGCACAAAATCCTCTACAAGGGATTATGGTGGCCTCATATTTATAGGGATACTATCAAATTTACCAAGGAATGTGACATCTACTAGAGATGTGCTCCTAGGCCAACTATGCTAAATTTCCAACCATTAGTCATTTTAATTGGGTGGTAATCTTTTGAATGATGGGGTCTTGATTTCATTGGACCTTATTTTTGATAGATACAAGATTTTCCACAAGAATTCATGTGCTTATTATCCTAGAACAAATGGGCACACAAAACATTCCAACAAGATCTTGATTGGCCTATTGTAAAAATTGGCTTTTGACCACAATGTTCTTGGGTGCAAGCATTTATTGGTGCATATGGGCCTTTCATGTGACAAGAAGAGGCACCACTGCCGAGAGTCCATTCCTCTTGTTCTATGGTAAGAAGGCATTGTCCCCTTTCAAATTCATTATTAGGAAAGAAATTGAAGTCAAAATTATTGGAATTGACCCTCACATTAGAAGAATTCTAGCACTGCAGGAATGTAGGGAAGTTGCTATGAGGAGATTGCAAGTTAAGCAAGAGGAGCACAAACAAATTCATGATAGGTATCTAAGGTCTAACAATGTGAAGGAGGGATCCTTGGTCCTTGTGCATCGAATTCCACTAGTACTCACTAAACTGGCACCTAAGTGGTCAGGACCCTACAAAGTGATGAAGATATTTCCACAAGGAGCAATACAATTAGAAGACTTGCAGGGTGAGAAGCTACCCCTAATCCACATTTCTAGGGTGAATAATTATTCGAATTGAATCAGGCAAGAGAGAAATCACTCATTGTATATAAAATAGTTAAATTCATTTGATTTTTGTAGTTTAGTTTGTTTAGTAAGACAATAAAGAAGATTTTAGCATCGGGATGGTGCAGAGACTTGATCCAAGGTACTGTGGTTTAGTAGAAGGTCATATCACTCTTGAATTTATTAGGTTATGTTTGGAAAATATTTGTCTTTATGGAGGATGTAGATATGAGTTTGGCTAGCATTGGCCTACCTCCTTGACTATTGAATCCATGGAGTATATTCCGGTACATTCTTGGGCATTCGATTTAGGAAGATCCTTTTTTAGGTTATGGCATGAGTTCTTGGAGCATTTTCTTGGAAACCTTTTGTGGTGCATCTTCCTTGGGCTTGGAGGAGCCACAAAGAGTTCATTTGCATCAAGGAAGCACAGAAGACATTATTGCCCCCACAATCTCCAAGTTAATGGAAGGCAACAAATTGAATGCCTAAGCAGTGGATAATTTTATATTAAGGCCTGAGCAAGAATAATGAAGAAGAAGGCAAATGCCTATCCATCCCCATCCCCCACCTGAATTGTCCCTCCTCCCTCCTAATTTGTCGCTCTGCCCTCTCCCCATCTAAATCGTCCCTCCTCCCTTTTAATTCGCCCCTCAACTCTCTCCAAATCTAAATCCTCCCTCCTAATTGGTCCCTCAACCCTCTCCCCAACTAAATTGTCCCTCCTCCCTCCTAATTCCTTCCTTAATCTGCTCCCCATCTCAATCATCCCTCCTCCCTCATATTCATCCCTCAAGCTCCTCCCCATCTAAATTGTCCCCCTCCCTCCTAATTCATCCCTCGACCCTCTCCCCCAATTGTCCTACCTCCTTCCTAATTCTTCCCTCAACCCTCTCCTAATTCTTCCCTCAATCATCTCGCCATCTAAATCATCCCTTCTCCTTCCTAATTCCTCCCTCAATCCTCTCCCCATCTAAATCATCCCTCATCACTCCTAATTTTTCTCTCAACCCTCTCCCCATCTAAAAAATCCCTCTTCCCTCCTCATTTTTCCCTCAACCCTCTCCCCACCAAAATCTTCCCTCCTCCCTCCAAGTTTGGATTCAAGTCATGACGTACACTCATCTCCTACTATGGCCACTACCTCATCTATGAGCAAGGCTACTACTCCACCGCTTGGGCTAAGGGGTGATTGTTCCTCCTTTGAGGTAGCTGATTATACTCGCGAAGGGTGGCACCATATTGGGCATCCTAAAATGAGCATTTCCTCTACCAGTTTTGGCATTACTACCTTAAGCTACAGTGCGATCTCTCATTTTGACAAAGCTTGGAGCTAAAACTTTCCTAGACTTTTCAATAAATGCTAAAAGAGTAAATAAATGCAAGGAAATCCATCCCAAGGCTCTAGTGGTGTACAAAAGATTCCATTAGAGGAACTAAAATTGGTTGGCTACCAATGCCAAAATTATCCCACCATTATCACCACTCTTGTCAGTTTGGCATGTGTGTGACAATAAAAGCTCATAGTTGACAAGGCCACCCTCTTAGTCTCTAGATTCTATATAAGGAGAGGAATGGTACTCATTTTTTCCATCTTTGATCATTATCTTACATCATCTCTAGTATGTTGTCTGGTCTTTGTTCTAGTTGTATTATCTACCTAGCTATCTTGGCTGCTCTCTGCACTCCATTGTGACTCTCCCCACCTTGTGTCAAGGCCACTCTTTGGTGACTATATATACAAAGTATTGTATTCTTTATGGAAGATGCATGATAGGATGATTTAGTAAGCCCTGGTTAGTGTATCTCATTGAGTCTATTGTATTGCACTTGCACAGAATATGTGGTTGTTTCTGATGTTTCATGATGTTGATTTTTGTGTAGACAAGTTATAGTCTCTCAAGTGGCTTCTAGTCCACGTTTACTTATCATTTGGATCATTTTGACTTATTTTCATCATTTTAAGTCTTAAGAAATTGGGCTCCTTTATCTATGTGCTTATAATTATTTCCATCATTGGGTCTTTATTGTCAAGTAGTATTCTTGGACACAAACATGTCACAGGGTATACTCCCCTAAGGGAGAATCCACCATTGAAGGACA
The DNA here is from genome assembly GCA_020310875.1 of Ceratopteris richardii. NCBI lineage: Eukaryota > Viridiplantae > Streptophyta > Polypodiopsida > Polypodiales > Pteridaceae > Ceratopteris > Ceratopteris richardii. The sequence continues at coordinate 116,803,413 of CM035412.1, read as the reverse complement.
TGTATTGATAGGGGACTACATTGAACACAAGATTACACATATGGAAGATGTTCCTTTGAATGGATCTCAAAGCTCCAAGGTGTTGAAGGATGTGTCGCATATGTCAACCATCACCAAGAACTTGGTTTTCTGTAGTTCAAATAGTTGAAAAAGTTTATGAGGTGAGACTCAATGATCAAGGATGTTTTACCTCGTGTAGGACTAAATGATCATGTCAAAAGGAAAGAAGCAAGAAAGACTCTTCACCATGGAGATAAATCCAATGATGGCTCACATTGTCTACTTGTCAAATGGAAATAAAGAAATTGCAAAGTTGGACTTGTGTCATAAAATAAATGGCCACATAAACTTAAAAAATGATAAAATACATGCAAAGGAAGGGCTTCATGAGTGGTCTACCTTATCTCACATCTCAGAATATGCAATATTTGTAACATGTTTGTCAATTATGAAAACAAAGCAAATTTTTATTCAAGAAGGGAGCACATGTGAGCAATCAAGTATTGGACCTCATACACACAAATGTAGGGATCTACAAGGGAGCCATCCATTGGAGATAATAGATATTTTTTGTAATTTATATATGATCATTCAAGGTTCTTTTGGAGTTATTGCATGAAGACAAGGTCAGAGGTGTTTTACCACTTCAAACAGGGAAGTATATAAAGATCCTCAAATCAGATGGAGGGGGAAAGTATATTTCAACTGAACTTTTTGATTTTCTACATGATCATGGCATCAAAAGGAAATTCTATTGTATATATACACATCAACAAAATGGAGTAGTGGAGAGAATAGCAAAAGTGTCTAGAGCTATGCTAAATGAAATGAATGTTGCTCATTCTTATTGGGATCATGTAGAAAATACAGTCATAGAATTATGAATAGTTCCAACCTCATAACTACATGGAGTCACACCTTATGAAGCTTAGTGTGGTAAGAAACCCAATCTTTCACATCTCAAAGTGTTTGGTTGTGTGTGTTATGTTCACATAGCTCAAGAGTTGAGACACAAGTTAGACTTGAAGCTAGTTTATTTTTAAAGTCTCTAAATTAGTTTCTAAACCAAGCACAAAGTTGTATGCAAAATGAGAAATAAAAAGGTGTTCATTTCTTCTAATCTAAAAATGTCATTATTTGGTGGACAATAAAGTCGACTACTTTAGCTGACTTGT
>CM035412.1:116682238-116797238 GCA_020310875.1 Ceratopteris richardii | reverse complement strand
TTTATGCTGATTCCCAAGAAAAGACGCTTAGATGCTTTGAGACGCACTCTATGATACGTAAGTGCTACTTTGGATTATGCATTGTTTTATGAAGCTGGTGTAGAATTGCAGGTTCATGGATACACCGATGCAGATTAGGCTGGTAGTATTCTAGATAGAAGATCTACTAGTGGCTTTCTATTCTCACTTGGAAGTGCAGTTATTACATGGAGCAGTAAGAAGCAACCCATTGTTGCTTTGTAGAGTACAGAGGCTGAGTATAGAGGTGTTGCAATGGTAGCACGTGAAGCATCATGGCTAGAGATGCTACTTGTAGATTTACGTGTGGAAGTGCAAAAGTCTATCACCATCTATTGTGATAGTCTTAGCAGCATATAGTTAGCACATAAACCTATTTTTCATGCGAGAATGAAGCATATCGAGGTGCATTATCATTTCTTCAGGGAAAAGCTATTAGCAGGTGATATTGACCTTGTTTATGTGAGGATAGATGAGCAGGTTGCCGGTATTTTCACTAAAGCACTTGGAGTGAGAAGTTGAAGAAGTTTCAAAAGATGATTGGATTATAGGGCATGACCTTGAGCTTGAGGGGAAGTGTTGAGATATCAAGCTCAACATGTGATGATCCAAGATGACACATATCATTGTTTCATTTCTTTGACATGTATAGTGGTCTTGCTGGTATATGTTAGGGATACTTCATTGGGCTTTACTAGATTTATTTACAGAGAGTGGTGGCACATCTATTTTCTTGCCAGATCACTCATTCATAGACATTATGATTTTCTTTATGTACTATTATTTATATATTGCACTTCTTGTACTATTGTTTTAGGTCATTGTTGTACATTCCTTTTATGTAATAGAAGAAGAAGAAGAAGAAGGTCATTCTTCCTTGCCTCACTTGGTGTGTGTGCTCCTCTTTGATTGTAAGAGTGTGTGAGGGAGCTCTCTTCCTTATCTCCTTACTCGTGACAAGGGGTAAGGATAGAACTATTGTACACCCTCTCACCTAGAGCACACACTTTTCTTTTTCCTCTCAAAATTGTCTTGATCATGTACACCTGCTTAGCCTCTTTTTGAGATTGTGCAGTGATCCAACCAAGAGCGGATGTGGAAAAGGGTCGACTCATCTTAGTCCATGAGGATCTCTAACCGTACGAGCCTATGCCCCTATGGCCATCCTCATAAACTAGATCCATCTCTATGGCTTGTGCCAGAGAGTGACACCTCTCCTTCCTAACTAAAGATGGAATAGTTTCTCTAAGTCCCAAAACGAACCTATGGACTTGGAGAAACTCTGAGATAGAGTCACGTACTTTGAAAAGTACCTCCCTATACTTATTTGCATACTCCTGAATGGTTTGGTTTTTTTGAATGATGAAAAACCAAGTGTTTAGTGCTTTAGACCTCTCGTCAAGTGATACAAAATTATTATAGAGCAAGATTTCAAATTGCTTCCATGTCGTGGGTTCTTTCTTGTCTTGCTCTATGTTACACCACCACTTGTGGACAACATCCATAAGATTATATGTGGCATGCTGAATTTTATGCCTATCGTCCATGGCATGGCATAAACACGAGCACCGCTCCCATTAGTTGAGCCGCTAGTCAACAACATCAGCAGTCTAGCACTAGTAGAGACGTGATATCTTGGCAGCTTAAGGTCCTTAAGTTGTCATCGGGCCTCTCTAACTAGTATGCTCTCTCTCTACAAATCTCTAGATTTTGATGCTTGCTTGGAGCATCTAATTCCATTCCTCACAGGTCGGTCACTAGCACAACTTGCTCTTTCTTGGAGCCACACACGTGCTCCAAGATATTATGAAGTGCAGTCTCTAAGTGTGCTATCCTAGAATGCATGGTCTTTATAGGATCTGAGGTATGCTCAGCCATGAGTGTATCAGTCCTAACTGGTGAAGAAGGTCCTGATTCCATACTAGGATAAAGTGAAGGTCTCTTTTATGTTTATTTTTTAATTTTGTGTGTTTTATGTACACCTAAGATAAAAAAGTGGAAGGGGAAATGAACTAATCACAAGCCTTTGCATAAAGAAATGAAGGAAAAAGAAACTTTTAATATACTTTGCTACTTTTTATGCACATGCATGCAAAATTATAAAAATTTTGGCAACATTTTGGCATGAAAATGGAGTTCGGAAAAAAAAAACTAAGTTCACTACATGCACTTCCAAACCTAACAGTGTCCAAAGGCACAATATATACACAATGAAACCAAAGGGCACTACATGCCCTTGTAGAACACCTCGTCCTTGCAGCATGGTATAATAAATAAGAACGCTGAGAGTTTTCTTATAATCTCTTGGCTATACCTACAATATCATACACTAACATACTACTTTCATACAAAATACAGAGCTGAACAAGCCTCTAATCAACCATATTCTATATATGCTATGCATTATGCTTGTTCTATGTGCACAATGATGCATGAAAAAAGCAAGAATGCATAAAAATTGTTGGGGGATTTTTGTGCAAAAAGGAACTTGAGTGTTCGTAGGAGAATGGAGAGTGAGAATAAGAGAATTAATGACACCAAAAGCTTCGAGTCAATTAGGAAGAGAAGAATACAAGCTTATTCATAAGCCAAATGCTTTGCACGATATGCCAAAGACTAAATAATGCTCATAAAACAAGATTACAAAGTACTTAGAATCTGCTGCCGACTTCTACACCAGACCTCCACCTTCTCCAATTTTGCCCTTGTGCACACCGTGCACCAAGCTTCCAATAAGGGAAGGGATGGACACCTTCTATCGATGTGCACCTTCAATGGGACTTTTAACTCTTCATGTTCCTTGCTTCACTTTCTCTACATGCAATCTAAGTCACTCTTCTTACAGCTTGCAATGGCTCTCTGTGTCGCGTGCTCTCTCTCTGAATGTGTGTCTCTTCTCTCTCTTGCTTCAACTCCCATCGCATCTTGGCCCTCACTTGTATGTCCCAAGATTGTCTCCAAGGTGTGCCCAGTAGCCAACGAATACCAAATGACTTTAGGACAATACCGAATTTTGTTGGGGGGCCATACTTCCACTTTTGTCCGTGCACTTCCTCTTCACATGACTTCACACATTTTCTTTTATTTGTTCAATTGTGTACTAAAAAAAGAGGGGTTCACATGAACCTTCCAAACACTTTTAAAACCTCTTGTTGAACCTTACATAAAGACAATTTGCAACCTGCATCCAACTTTCTACAAAACATCACTTTGTGAACAATTGATTGTGCACTATCTGTGCACCTTGACCAGTTATCTTTGAACACCTTGACTTTGACCATGTTTACTTTGATCACTTTGACTTTGACATTTTGACTTTGACATTTTGACTTGATCGTTTGACTTTCACCCTATTGAATTTGACTAATATGTGCTTTGATGGGCTCAACAATTGCCCACCACCTAATGGGCTCTCCATCCCGGAGAGACAATCCATGAAATTCCAAAAGGAGTATACATGAAACAGCAAAGTCGAGTACATGAAATTCCAAAAAAAAGGGGGGGGGGGGGGGGGAGAGGGGGGGTGGTAAGGAGACTTACCAAAAAAATCCATGCATATGGGGGTGGGGGTATGAGAACTTACCAAAAAAGCTTTATATAGGCAATGGGGGGTAGGGGGGAGAAGGGTGGGGAGGGGGGGGGGGGGGGAGAGCACTACGGGGGGCAGGGCGGGGTGTGGTTCGGGGGGCGGAGCAGGGTGTGGTTCAGGGGGCGGGGCAGGGAGTGGGGCGGGGGGCGGTGCGCAGGGAACGGGGGTAAGGGGGGGGAGAGAGGAGGGAGGAGGGGGTACTTTGACAAGGGTGCTTCAAAATAATAATGATGCCCAGCCGCTTATAAAAGCAAATCCACCCATTGGAGCAAAGTAAGAATACTTTATGTCTTCCATATATGCTATTGTATAGCACGTTCTAGAAAAGCCAATTATGCCAGAATATGAGGATGTTTAGTAAGAGGTGCACCAAGAAGAGCAGTTGTATGAACAAGGTGATACAAACCTGTTGTATGCCAGACCTCTTTATAGACTGGGTTTTCTGGCTTGAACATGTGGGCTCTGTATGTACCCAAGGCTAATCTTGCTACTCTTGAGAGACCCACAACCTTTAACCAAACTCTGGCTTCAGTCCACTTTAACCAAACTCTGAATAATGGGGGGAATGGGGGGAGCGCTACACGGGGTGGGGCAGGGTGTGTTGCAGGGGGCGGGGCGGGGGGCAGTGCGAGACGCGGGGGGAGGGGGGGGGAAGAGGGGGGGGGGGAGAGGGGGGGGGGAGAGGGGAGGGGGGGGGGAGAGGGGGGGAGGGGGGGGGGAGGGGTGGGAGAGGGGGGAGGGGGGGGGGGAGAGAGTGGGGGCGGGGAGTGTTGTGGAGGGCAGAGTGGGTTGTGTTGCAGGGGGAGAGGCGGGGTGTGTTGCGGTGGGCGGGGCGAGGAGTGGGGCGGGGGGCAGGGCGGGACGCGGCGGGGGGAAGGGCTAGAGTTAGTGAAGAGCATTGATGCCATGAAGCCTCTGGATTTGTAGTTGTAAACCTATGCGTGGTGATGGCAACCATCAAATCAGTACAATGTTTTAGTAGGAAGAAGACTACAGTGGTGGTGTGCCATTGCAAAAGAGGGCAAGGACTTATCAAGATAAACGGATGTCCTATAGAACTTGGTGAACCTGAGATTCTGTGCTACAAAGCCTTTGAGCCCATGTTGTTGCTCGGTCGGAACCGTTTTGTGGGTGTGGATATGCGCATCAAAGTGCGTGGAGGAGGGGGGGAGGGCGGGTGAAGGGGGGGTGGGGAATGTTGCGAGGGGCGGGGCGGGAAGGGGGCGGGAAGTGGGGCGGGGTGGGATGCGGGGGGGGGGGTGGAAGGGAATACTGATGTAACATTGGGGCTTCAATGGATGATACAATGGACGAGGATGAGGAAGAAAGTGGAAGGTCAATCAGGTATGTCAAAGCTGAAACAGGTATGATGATTATAGCAATCATTTATGTGGATGATATTATAGTCACAGGTCCCAGAGATGAAGATTTGCAGATGTTCAAAGAAGAATTGAAGCAAACATTTGATGTGAATGATTTAGGCATTCTACATTATTATCTTGGGATTCAGATTTTGTTTCGAGATGAGTGTATCTAGATGACACAACAGAAGTACATTGAGAAACTTTTTGAAAGGTTTCAGATGGGTGATTCTAAACCTATGCAAACACCTATGGATCAGAACACGTCTTTACAAATGGTAGCAGATGCAGAACCATTTGATGCTACTCTATATAGTCAAGCAGTAGGTTGCTTGATATATCTTTGTAATACACGTCTTGATATACAGTTTGCAGTTTCTCAAGTATCAAGGTTCATGCAGAATCCGACAATGTTACATTGGAAAGCAGTAAAGCGGATCTTTCGTTATTTGAAGGGAACTTCAAATTATGCTATGGTATTTTCGAAATCTACACATTTGTTACTAAAAGGATTTTCAGATTTTGATTGGGCAGGTGATAGAGACACAAGAAGAAGTACTAGTGGATTTTGTTTTTATCTTGGAGATTGTCTTATCTCATGGTTTTCAAAAAGACAACCCACTATTGCCACTTCATCGTGTGAAGCTGAATATCGTGCAGCATTTACAGCTACTCTAGAGTCAGTATGGTTGCAGAAGATTTTCAGTTATCTTGATGTAAGAGTACATCAACCCATTCAGATATATTCAGATAGCCAAAGTGCTATAGCAATAGCTAAAAATCCAGTGCATCATGCAAGGACAAAGCATATAGAGGTACACTACCACTATATTCGAGAGCAGATAGCTAAGAAGCACATTGAGCTGGTTTATGTTCCTTCTAGTAAGAATGTTGCAGATATATTTACCAAAGCATTGACTAGAGATAGTCATGAGAAGATTTGCAGGTTACTGAAGCTTGTACCAATATGACATTGAAGGAGGGATTGTTGGAAGTCAATGTCCTCATTGGTCCAACAAATAGCTTCATAAGAAGCTTTCTCCATATTCTTATAGGTGGGCGCAGTCTCTCATATAGATTTTATTCTATATTTCATCAACAAGTGACGACGGGCGCTCATGTGGTCTAGTTCATACGTTCTAAAACGTTCTCCATCCACCAGGGTTCGAATCCCGTACGCGACAGCAGCGAAAGAGTTTCTTTTAGAGAATCATTGAACTTTGCTTTTAGGAGATACACACGCACGGACTACGGAAGAGCTTTCTTTTTCGTAAGCGATCAATCACGATCGTTGTGCTTTCTTTTAGCTTTTCATGAGTACTCAACAACTATATAAACAAGGCCTTGGCTCCTTGTATAATCACTCACTCAAAGATCTAGAGCTTGGAGATCTTCTTGAAGACAGAGTGTTCTCACACTCTTGAAGGAGGTGAAGTTGTGGTGAAGGAGAGGCTACTCTCATTGCAGCAGGAAGTCTTCTACGAGGTGGTGGTAATTATCTTTTGTGAGTTAACCTTGTGGTTGATTTACAATTTCGTTACACTATTTTGTTAGCTTCGTTGCTTCATTCTCTTCACACACACTTAGATTATTTCGACATAATCTAAATTTTGTATCATCATCTTCTTATTCTTCCATTAGTGAGTGCACCACTTTATATGGTTGAGTAGTACTCCCATGTTGTAATTTGGACATCTATTATCTTTAGTGAAGTAAGCATCCAGCTTACGTTCCCTAACCTTGTCTCAAGATCTCTTTCTTTCTCTATCTCACTTATCATCTTGTCAATTAAGTTGTGTATGCTCAAGAGGTTTTAGTATTGGAACGATCCTGGGGCCCCAAATTCCAACACTTGGTATCAGAGCTACATAATTGACATACACACTTAAGATAAGATGAGTGAGATTAGAATTGAGATTGAAGACAAGTTGGATGGATCTTCTAATTATCCCATGTGGAGTTTCATGATGATGAACTTGTTAGTGACAAAGGATTTATGGAGTATCGTCAATGGATCCTTAACAAGACCAAGACGAGAAGGCGAAGAAGGGTCTACAGCAGCTTCAAGAGGTACTGGAATTGCTATTACAAAACCAACAGAAGAAGAGGTAACCACTTCGACATCCAGAGTCACTGCTAGGTCTTTACCTAGAGTTCCTCCTACTGAAGATCAGGCAAGATGGGATGCTAGAGATGCTTTAGCACTTTCATTCATAGCAATGAGTGTCAAAAAGCATATTCTACCACAGATCAGATCTTGCAGAAGTTCTAGTCAAGCTTGGTTAAAGCTCGAGAATCTTTTTCAGAGCAGAAATCCTGCTAGAAAAGCTCACTTGAGGAGACAACTAGCAAATACAAGGACGAAAGCTGGTGAGTCAATTCAAACCCACATTACGAGACTTGTTGACTTAAGAGATCAACTTCTAAATGTAGGAGTTGAGATATCAGATGAAGAAATGGTAAATACGCTGATTAATTCACTTCCTATTTCATATCGATCCTTCATAACCACTCTTACTCTTACCACAAGAGATAGAGAAGTTGAAGGGAATGGAAGAGAATGAAGAAGCGCTTTCATCTTCATCAAAGGGTCAAAAGAAGAAGAAGGATAAGAAGAAGGAAAAACAATCCAAGAAGGAAAGTAGGTCCCTTTCACCTTCTACTTCAGATTTTGTATCTACGACATCTAAAGAGAATTCTTTTAAGAAGAAGGTAAAAATATGTTCTTTTTGCAAGAAACGTGGACATATTCAGTCAAAATGTTATAAAAGGATTGCAGCAGAAAAGAAAAAGGCATCAAGTAATGTTGCAGAAGATGATAAAAAAGGGAAATCTCAAGGTGATTCTTATGCCTGTATCACTATTGAGGAAGTAGCTTTTGATCAAGCAGCTTTACAAGTTCTTTCAACAAGTCCTTGGATATTCGACTCAGGTGCTACAAAGCATATGACAGGTTGTAGAGATGTATTTTCTTCTCTCTCCTATTCTTCAAGTAGAAGAGTTACTATTGCAGATGGCAATGATTTGGATGTTGTGGGAATAGGTACAGTAATCCTAAAGTCAAGAGAAGGTGGTAATTTTCAAATTTCAGATGTCCTTTATGTACCTGAAATGAAGATAAATCTGCTATCTATATCTGCATTTTTAAGTGATGGTTTTAAAGTTGTATTTGAGAAAGATATTTGTAAGATCTTATCACATAAAGAAGACAAGTGTCTTTTACAAGGTACGCATAAAGGAGGGATCTTTGTTTTGTCAAAAATCAGTCAAGCATATGCAGTCAAAACTTCGTCACCGGTGGAAGATATGAAGCTATGGCATGAAAGATTTGGACATATCAGTTTTGGAGCTCTCAAGAATATCAAAGACAGAGGTATGGTTGAGAGTTTACCCTCATTCAAGCTACCTGATGATTCAGATATATGTGAAGGTTGTCTTGAAGGTAAGATGCATAAACTACCTTTCAAGAAACATGGTCATATTACAGCTACCAGGAAATTGCAGATTATTCATTCAGATGTGAATGGTCCTATGAGAGCAGACTCTATTCAGGGTTTCAGGTATTTTGTCCTATTTGTGGATGATTTTACAAGATACTCATGGATCTATGGTCTTAAGTCAAAGTCAGAAGTCTTTCCTATGTTCAAGAAGTTTGTAGCTATGGTTGAAAATGAAAGTCAGGAAACTGTCCAGATTCTAAGAAGTGATAGAGGTAGAGAATACTTGTCAAATGAGTTCCAGACATTTCTCGATGAGAAAGGTATTACTCGACATCTTACTATTGCTTATACTCCTCAGCAAAATGGTGTTGCAGAAAGAAAGAATAGAGTACTTGTTGAAATGATGCGGAGCATGATGGCGTCCAAGAAGCTTTCACCGAAATTCTAGTTTGATGCAGTACATACAACTAATCACATTTTGAACAGGTCATCTACAAAAGCTTTAAAGGTTATCACACCGTATGAAGCTTATTATGGTAGAAAACCTAATGTGAGTTACTTCAGAGTGTTTGGATCACTTTCTTATGTACATGTTGAGAAAAAGGACCGAGGCAAACTAGATGTAAAGGCAAAGAAAGCTGTTTTTATTGGATATCCTGTTGAAAGCAAAGGATACAGGTTTTATGTTCCAGAGACAGGTGAAGTTATTCTTTCACGTAATGCTTATATTGCTAAAGATAAGGTTTATGATAAAGAAGCAGAAATTCCGGAGTTCATTAGTGAAAATGACTATGGAATTTTTAGAAAGATTCTGGATATACATGTTCAGCCATATCAGGAGGGAGTTAAACCTCAAATTCCTAGTATTCAAGAAAAAATTGAAGAAAGAGGAATTTCACAACCATCTACAAAGTCAGTTCCACAAGAGACTTTGATTCCAGAAATGGAAGAAGTTAAAGTTCCAGAAAGTCCTAGTACGTCGACAGGACAAGTTCCAGAACCTGTGGAAGCTGAAAGTTCAGAAAGAGTTTCACCACTATTCAAGGATACACCTACGTGGTTATATCAGACTTGGAAAGACAGTGGTATAAAGACTTTTACTGGAAGAACAAGGAGTCAGACTAGACAACAACAACAAGATCATGTAAGAACATGAAGTCAAACTAGACAGCAAAAAGATCATGTAAGTTTTGCTGAAGACTTCGAGATTCATGATATTTTGGCACTTACGACTGTTGAAGATGAACCTGCGCGTGTTAAAGATGCACTTAAAATTCCTATTTGGAGAAAAGCTATGCAAGAAGAGATTGATTCTATTCATAAGAATCAAACTTGGCAGCTATGTGAGTTACCAGAAGGAAAGAAGGCTATAGGTGTAAAATGGATCTTCAAAATCAAAAGGAAAGCAGATGGTACTATTGATAGATACAAGGCCAGGTTGGTTGTCAAAGGATATGCACAACAAAAAGGTATTGATTATGATGAGACATTTGCTCCTACGTCTAGGATGACTATTATTAGGTCAGTACTTGCTCTAGCAGCACATTTTGGTTGGCATATATATCAACTTGACATCAAGACTGCTTTTCTAAATGGTGATTTACACGAAGATGTGTATATTCAGCAGCCAGAAGGTTTTGAAGAGATAGGTAAAGAACACTTAGTGTGTAAGCTTATAAAAGCTTTGTATGGTTTAAAACAGGCACCTAGAGCATGGTATGAAAAGATACATACATATCTTTTATCCATTGGTTTCCATAACTCAGATACGGCTCCAACTCTTTATGTCAAAGCTGAAACAGGTATGATGATTATAGCAATCATTTATGTGGATGATATTATAGTCACAGGTCCCAGAGATGAAGATTTGCAGATGTTCAAAGAAGAATTGAAGCAAACATTTGATGTGAATGATTTAGGCATTCTACATTATTATCTTGGGATTCAGATTTTGTTTCGAGATGAGTGTATCTACATGACACAACAGAAGTACATTGAGAAACTTTTTGAAAGGTTTCAGATGGGTGATTCTAAACCTATGCAAACACCTATGGATCAGAACACGTCTTTACAAATGGTAGCAGATGCAGAACCATTTGATGCTACTCTATATAGTCAAGCAGTAGGTTGCTTGATATATCTTTGTAATACACGTCTTGATATACAGTTTGCAGTTTCTCAAGTATCAAGGTTCATGCAGAATCCGACAATGTTACATTGGAAAGCAGTAAAGCGGATCTTTCGTTATTTGAAGGGAACTTCAAATTATGCTATGGTATTTTCGAAATCTACACATTTGTTACTAAAAGGATTTTCAGATTTTGATTGGGCAGGTGATAGAGACACAAGAAGAAGTACTAGTGGATTTTGTTTTTATCTTGGAGATTGTCTTATCTCATGGTTTTCAAAAAGACAACCCACTATTGCCACTTCATCGTGTGAAGCTGAATATCGTGCAGCATTTACAGCTACTCTAGAGTCAGTATGGTTGCAGAAGATTTTCAGTTATCTTGATGTAAGAGTACATCAACCCATTCAGATATATTCAGATAGCCAAAGTGCTATAGCAATAGCTAAAAATCCAGTGCATCATGCAAGGACAAAGCATATAGAGGTACACTACCACTATATTCGAGAGCAGATAGCTAAGAAGCACATTGAGCTGGTTTATGTTCCTTCTAGTAAGAATGTTGCAGATATATTTACCAAAGCATTGACTAGAGATAGTCATGAGAAGATTTGCAGGTTACTGAAGCTTGTACCAATATGACATTGAAGGAGGGATTGTTGGAAGTCAATGTCCTCATTGGTCCAACAAATAGCTTCATAAGAAGCTTTCTCCATATTCTTATAGGTGGGCGCAGTCTCTCATATAGATTTTATTCTATATTTCATCAACAAGTGACGACGGGCGCTCATGTGGTCTAGTTCATACGTTCTAAAACGTTCTCCATCCACCAGGGTTCGAATCCCGTACGCGACAGCAGCGAAAGAGTTTCTTTTAGAGAATCATTGAACTTTGCTTTTAGGAGATACACACGCACGGACTACGGAAGAGCTTTCTTTTTCGTAAGCGATCAATCACGATCGTTGTGCTTTCTTTTAGCTTTTCATGAGTACTCAACAACTATATAAACAAGGTCTTGGCTCCTTGTATAATCACTCACTCAAAGATCTAGAGCTTGGAGATCTTCTTGAAGACAGAGTGTTCTCACACTCTTGAAGGAGGTGAAGTTGTGGTGAAGGAGAGGCTACTCTCATTGCAGTAGGAAGTCTTCTACGAGGTGGTGGTAATTATCTTTTGTGAGTTAACCTTGTGGTTGATTTACAATTTCGTTACACTATTTTGTTAGCTTCGTTGCTTCATTCTCTTCACACACACTTAGATTATTTCTACATAATCTAAATTTTGTATCATCATCTTCTTATTCTTCCATTAGTGAGTGCACCACTTTATATGGTTGAGTAGTACTCCCATGTTGTAATTTGGACATCTATTATCTTTAGTGAAGTAAGCATCCAGCTTACGTTCCCTAACCTTGTCTCAAGATCTCTTTCTTTCTCTATCTCACTTATCATCTTGTCAATTAAGTTGTGTATGCTCAAGAGGTTTTAGTATTGGAACGATCCTGGGGCCCCAAATTCCAACAGCTTCATATTGACCTCATAGAAAGTGCATGGATCCGGTTGAGAAGTGTCTTCTATATGCAAAGATGGACAAGAATAGCCTTCATGAACAAATAGTGATGTACATTGTACAAGTACATGAACAAATCCTCCAAGGAATCCAAAAGTTAATAAAATGGAGAAAACATCAACAAGAAAATGGACAAAACTCTTTATTTACAACCTAGCCAGATTTTGCATTCCAGGTAGTCTATATCTAGTTCTATTATGTTGTTTGATGGTAGGCCTTAACCTTAGAAATGTTTGTTAAGGCGAGCATCTCTCTAGTGAGAGTTTCCAGTTCTACAGCACCCCGCTGAAGTATTGATTTGATTCTGTATGGGCCTTCCCAATGGGGAGTCCATTTTCCTCTAGTTTGAGCATTTATTTGTGGTTTGTGTAACAAAACTAACTCTCCCGACTGCAAATTTTTGTGCCACAAGTTCCTATCGTGTGCTTCCTTTCTTCTGATATGAGTCTACACTAACTGTCTGGATGCTGGAATATGGGATTCTTCCATTTTGTGCAAAGCTGTGAGCCTAGTTGTTACCTCTAGGCCGCTCTTTCTTTGAACTCCTTCAATTGTGATCAAGCCATGTATGAACTCGAATGGTTCTATGGGGGCTATCCCATAAACCAATTGGAATGGGGAAAATCCAGTTGTTTCTTTATAGGCTAGTCTATATGCCCATAGTGTACCAAGATAAGCTTTACCTCAAGCTACGGGTTGTAGCATACATTCCTTTCGCATCATGGTGATCAATACCTTATCTGTAGACTCTGCTTGGCCATTTGCCCTCGGATAATAAGAGCATGAAGTTCTATGAATAACTTTATACCTGTTAAAGATTTCTTGCAAAATCTTATTCACAAAGTGTGTTCCTTGGTCCATGCAGATCTCCAAAAGGCACCCAAACCTACAGAATATATGGCTTAATAAAAAATCAACAACTGTATGTGTTGTGCACTCTGGTGAAGCAATGGCTTCAGCCCACTTTGTTGTGTAGTCTGTGGTAATCAGTAAATATTTATCTCTATTTGGAAAAGAAGGAGGATATATAGGCCCTACAAAGTCCAATCCCCACTTCTCAAATGGTTGCCAATTAATAGATATTGTCAATGGGTTGTTTCTCTGCTTTGTGGGTTTAGATCCTCATCTTTGGCAGATGTCACATACTTTAGCCCTATCATTCGAGTCCCTAAATAGGGTGGGCCATCATAATCCTGCATCTCTCCTCTATGCATTTCCTCAAACAGCCATCTTTCCCATACATGTACAGTTTGCCTTGAATAATAGTAAATGGTCTGATGTTGATTAGTCGCCTCTTCTTTTGCACCGAGCTTGCCTTTTCTGGATACAATCCAATGTTAAGAAAATTTTTGATGTCATCGTACCAACCCTTGGCTTGGACAGCAAACAAATTGGCATCAGGAATATCATCATTTACTCCAATCGCTTGATCCATGGTGTTGATCCAATATAGATGGTCTGCCATAACACTTTCTCTACCTCGTTTGTGGACTACAGAAAAATCAAATTCCTGGAACAAAAGTAACCACCCCCATACCCTACCAGTCGCTTGTGGTTTGTTCAGTAGATATTTGAGCGATTGATGCTTAGTTATGATAACAAATTTCACTCCCAGCAAGTAATGACAAAACTTTTGTACAACGAAAACCATGGCTAAGGCCTCCCTTTTTGTGGTGCTATAATTTCTTTCGGCCTTGGTCAAAATTCGACTGGCAAACTAAATTGGTCTGTCCCGTTTGTATTCTTCGCTGTGTTGAGTCAAAGCTGCCCCCACTGCATATGCACCAATATCTACATGTATATGAAAAAGTTTTGACCACTCAGCTGTGATCAGAACGGGAGAAGCTACTAACCTTGACCTTAATGTTTGATAAGCTTTTTCCTCCTCTTCTTCCCACTTAAAAGGTACTTCCTTACCTGTAAGCCTAGCCAATGGTCTAGCTATATTTGCATACATCTTAATAAACCTCATGTGGTACCCTGTATGTCCTAGAAAACTTTGAATCTCTTTTGGAGATTTAGGTCTTGGTAATTTTAGTATAGCTATAATTTTGTCTAGGTCAGGTGCCATACCTTTAGAAGATACCACATGTCCGAGGAGGGTACCTTCAGCCACCAAAAAATGGCATTTGTTTGGGTTCAATTTCAACTTTGTTTCTCTACACCTCTTAAAAACCTGTTGTAATTGAATCAGATGCTTTTCTAAACAATCCAACGGAGTCTCTGCAAAAGTACCTAAAAAGGATGAAAAATCATCCATGAAAATTCGGAGAGACTCTAGCAACAATGGTCCAAAAATGAGATTAACTATTCGATTGAAAGTAGCTGGGGCATTTCTCAATCTGAATGGCATTTTTACATATACATAAGTTCCCCAAGGTGTAATGAATGCAGTCTTCTCTTGATCCTCAGGGTGGATGGATATTTGATTATATCCACTGAATCCATGCATGAAGTTATAAAGTGTATCTCTAGCTACCTGTTCTATGACCTATTCAACAAATGGCATTGGAAATCCATGTGGGATGGTGACCTTGTTCAATGCTCTAAATTCACACAGATTTTAATGTTGTTACTGTTTTTCTTTGGAACAATTACCATAGGAGATAGCCATTCTGAATGCTCCACAGGGATGATAGTTCCTGCATCTTCCATTTTCTGAATTTCCAAGTAAACAACTTCAGCATATTTAGGATTCAGCCTATAACTCTTACCTCTCACTGGTTTTGCTCCTTCAATGAGAGGGATTCTATGCTCTATGTAACTAGGTGGTACTCCTTCCAAATCCTTGTAGTGCCAAGCAAGATATCTTCAAATGATTTCATGAAAGATGTTACTTTTAAGAGAACCTCTGGATGATTCCCTATCCATGTGGCTATTAAAATGGGATGCGGCTGATCCTTGTTGCCCAACTGAACCTCCTTCACTGGATGCCTGTTTATAATCTTATCCATAAGTTCTTCCTGAGTAGGATCCTTAGTTACATTGTCCCACATAGCTTCGGTATCATAAGCAGGAACATCTTGAATGTCTATTTTCACCTCTTCGTCCTGAATCCATCCTGGAGGGATCTCATTAAGTGGTAAAGAATCCTCTTCCATATTCTTGTTCTTACCTTTAGACTCTAAACCTTCTTTTTGGTCGCAATCTACTAAAATAACTTCCTCGATATTGCTTTGTAAAGGAGACTTCTTTCCTCTTCTGTGGTCTTTTGTTGGTTCTCCCAACCCAGTGACTTGAATTCTTTCCTCTTTTTCTGAATACCCTTCTTCTATGTTTGAGTTAGATGGAAAAATTCCAAAGCAAGGAAGAGAATTACCTGCTTCTAGCCATGCTAGCATGTTGTCTTCATCATTTAGATCCAATTCCTTGTCTTCTTGTATGTCCATAGGATCTATGTCTATATTTATACCAACAGATTGCATCATGTTGGTATGCCCTTGTTGATCCAGACCTTCTTCCAATAATAGTTTCTTAATTTAGCGCCTTCCTGTTGGACCCACAAGGTATCTTTGCCCCAGTCATGTACTACACTAATATGCCTTAACCAGGGTCTTCCAATTAAGAGAGAAAACCCTCCCTGCATGTTTGGTAATCTTATAACTACAAAGTCCAAGAAAAATGTGTTACCTTGTACTTCCATCTGAATATCAGGGACTACTCCCATAGGTCTGACCGTCCTCTGATCTGCCAATGTAACCGTGAAATTGGCTGCCCTTGATGGTTGAAACCCCAGCTTCTTCATAGTATATTCCGGCATCAGACGGATTCATGAACCTCCATCTACTGTAACTCCTTTTAGAATTTGACCATTAATATTAATTATAAGTCTCTGGTTGTTGTAGTCTGTCAGGGGTGCATTTCTTGTAGATCTATTTGTATGCCCAACAGCAGCTTTGGCCACCAGAGTCGATGTGGATGCTTCATCTATTATTTCTAAGACTTCAGACCTGAACCTTTCATTCATCTTTATTAAGTCAAAAATACTGACCTTTTTTTTAACCGATTTCAGTACCTCTAAGACTCTTGATTTCTTGGTTGCATAGTGTGTATTTACTGCATCAAGCTCCTTGTGCACTCTGCTGAATGCATTTTCAATAATATTGTTGCTACTTGTTTTAAACTCCTTGTATGTATGCTCATTGGGTGTAGTTTGGACCTCCTTGGCCTTCTTTTCATCATTGAATCTAGACGTATTAGTGTCTTGATCAGCTTCCAATTGAACCTTTCCTTTGCTTCTAGTTTGCACAACCAGGGAGTCAATCTCTTCCCGTTGCACAACCCTAGTAGAGGGAGATGGCCTATATGTTTCTTCTATAATATCATCCTTATTTACAACTAACATTTGAATGTGGGGACCTGTTGTTGATGGCCTATTTTTTGGGCAGCAATTAGTGAAGTGATCTCTCGCCTCTAGGCAATTCCTGTAGGGTGGGGCATTTTCTGGCAGGGAATATTTGCTTTGGTAGTGCCCACATTCTCCACATCTAAAACAGATAATTGGCCTTCTAGGCCCATTTCCAAAGTTTCCACTAGGCCTGGGATTATAATTGTTACCTTGATTAGGAGCTACCACCATCACATTGGTTGGAGGTTGAATTCCTGCTCCTCCATGGTTCCAATATGTTTGTGTATTCATTCCTCTTGAAGAACAGTATTGAGCCTCATGCCCAGTTTTCCTATATAATTGACATGTTACATTTAGGAATGGACATTCGCTTACCACATGGCCCTGTTTGCTGCACATGGTACAACATAGCCCATTTTTTATGCCACCTCCCCTTAGTTCTTGTAATTCCTGGGGAAGTTGAGCTATTTCTTTTGCTTGGGCTTCCTCTTCTTTTTGTAGTTTGAGGGCCTCAATTTCTCACCTCAACAAGGTTACTGCATTTTCTTCTTCCTTTTGAGGTTTACTTCTTTTTAATTTCTCCAACTCTTTCCTTAATTGAATCACTGGATCCTCAATTTTGGCAGAATACGGTAGTTGAGAAGAACTTGCTCCATATTGTTGTCTTATTTGTTCTGTATTGATGAACTCTTCTATGGAGGCTGTTGGCAACACTAATTCTTTGATTTTACATTGTGTAGTAACCAGAAGTGGTTTAGCTAACCATTTCTTAATAAAGAAATCATGTGGAGGATCTGGAAATTTAGCCATTAATGCCTTGGCTCTAGTTACAAACTCTAGAAACGTTTCACTAGGACATAGTCTCAAGTTTTCTAACTCTTCAATGATTATCTCTGTAGTGTTCCCATGCTGGAATTGAGTTTTGAATGCCTCTTTCATTAAATCCCACGTGGCAAAATGGTTTTCAGCAAATTGGCTAAACCATTTATCTGCTAGCTCTTCTAATGTGGCAGGAAAGAGGATAAAAAAGGCATCCTCTCTTCCCATCAAACCTCTTATTTTGCATAATGCTAAGAATCTCCTAATGTGCTCATTCGGATCTTCTTGAGCTAAGCCTTTGAAAGATGAAAATTTTATATTTAATCTAGAAAGTAGAGTTTCCAAATCTACTCGACCTGCCATGTTCTTTACTAACGATGTTGATGAGAGTGGACTGGGGGATCTTCTAACAGCCTTCCTTCTTGTTGCTTTGCAAGTGACCCTCAATGTTTGAGACCCGATTGCGATCATGAGCTGTTCATGATCCTCTTAGGCTAAGAGAATTAATAAGAAGATTTACCTCTTAACCCAATGAAGTAGTATTGTAGCACTGTAGGCACTTGAATAATGCTTCTCCACACTGCAATATTGCTTCTCCTATGCTCAATCCTCCTTATGTCCCACCGGGCGTGCCGAATTTTATTGGAGGATTCTTGTGCAGAAAGGAACTTGAGTGTTTGTAGGAGAATGGAGAGTGAAAACAAGAGAATTAATGACACCAAAAGCTTCTGTTCAATTAGGAAGAGAAGAATACAAGCTTATTCATAATCCAAATGCTCTATGCAATATGCCAAAGACTAAATAATGATCATGAAACAAGATCACAAAGTACTTAGAATCTGTCGCCGACCTCTGCACCAGACCTCCACCTTCTCCAAGCTTGCCCTTGTGCACACCTTGCACCAAGCTTCCAATAAGGGAAGGGATGGACACTTTGTGTCAATGCGCACCTTCAATGGGACTTTTAACTCTTGATGTTACTTGCTTCACTTTCTCTGCATCCAATCTAAGTCACTCTTCGTGCAGCTTGCAATGGCTCTCTGTGTCGCACGCACTCTCTCTGAATGTGTGTCGCTTCTCTCTCTTGCTCGAGAATATCTCACAATAGCTTGGTCCAACCAAGAATACTCCTTCCCTTGGGTGTCAGCTCATGTATGCTCCTAACTCCCATAGCATCTTGGCCCTCACTTGTATGTCCCAAGATTGTCTCCAAGCTGTGCCCAGTAGCCAATGAATCCTTGTTTTGTCCTGTAGTGACTTTAGGACAATACCAAATTTTGTTGCGGGGTCATACTTCCACTTTTGTCTGTGCGCTTCCTCTTCACATGACTTCATACATTTTCTTTTATTTGTTCAATTGTGTACTAAAAAAAGGGGGGTTCACCTGAACCTTCCAAACACTTTTAAAACCTCTTGTTGAACCTTACAGAAAGACAATTTGCAACTTGCATCCAACTTTTTGCAAAACATCACTTAATGAACAATTGATTGTGCACTACCTGTGCACCTTGACCACTGAACTTTGAATGCCTTGACTTTGACCAT
Source organism: Ceratopteris richardii (assembly GCA_020310875.1). Classification (NCBI taxonomy): domain Eukaryota; kingdom Viridiplantae; phylum Streptophyta; class Polypodiopsida; order Polypodiales; family Pteridaceae; genus Ceratopteris; species Ceratopteris richardii. The sequence goes on along the minus strand of CM035412.1, from coordinate 116,778,421 downwards.
GTTGACTTTGATCACTTTGACTTTGAACTTTTGACTTTGATTGTTTGACTTTCCCTCTATTGAATTTGACTAATATGTGCTTTGACGGGATCAACAAAAATTGATAAGAAAACATATCTTGGAGTCCAAAACTTTAATGTGCATGCATGTGCAGGTGCTAGAAATGGTCAACACACATTCCTCTTGAGTCTCGAAGAGTATCTCGATGGCCATTGGATCGAAAAGTGCTTATATGAGGGTCTTTGATGTTGAATAGACAACTTTGGAGCTCTGTAAAGGTCTAAAGATGGGTTCAAATATGGCTTATAACAATTCGATGCATAGATCTCTCAATAAGGAATCTATAAAGAGTGGAACCAATCAATTTGGTTAAGATTTGAGTGGGGTATGGACATTTTGGTGGAGCTAGGTGGTTCAAACAAGCACTTATAAGAAGGTTTGGCTATGGAAATTTGATTTTTCTTTACTTTGGTAGAGCTCCTTCAATAGTGAATGCATATGCATGACTTTGTTTATCCCACATGCGACCTCATCACTGCTAAAGGAAGCTATATAAGATTGAATAACTTGTACTAGTCTCCAACTTGAGAGGAGAGGATGAAGATTTTGATCTTTGAGCCTTCCTCCTCTATTTAGGCAGTGCATAAGCATGGGAGGGCAGCATCCCTAGGGTTCTGGGTAGATGCAAATAGCTCACCCTCCTTGTTCTCTGAGCACGTGGCCTTGTGGGGGGCTGAAGCTCTTCTCATGGGTCACCAAACACTCCTTTTTGCTCCAACAGAGCCTAAACTAGTTGACAGCAACAGATCCCTCACATGATGATGAGTATGGTGATGACAATTCCAACATGGGGCTGAATTCTACACGCATGGAATACTCCCAAAAAAAACATCGCAAATTTTTCTCTGATTGCCAAACATAAGAGCCAACTCTTGAAAATAAGACCAAGAGTTGTGAATGATGTGTGTGCCACTCTCCTCCCATCCAAGATATCCTCTTGCATCCAAAATAGTAATACTCTGGAATGATCTAGTGCTATCATGTGTCCATCATGCAACACTCATCCCCATTACCATTGAATACATTAGGATATCCCCGGAGCTTGGGACCTTGGCCATGGCTAGCCTTTGTCCCACACACACATAGAGTGGTCTTTGTAGACCAATGTCTGACAACATTATGCATAAAGGTTATGTTTGGCCTCGATTGGATGCATAATCCCAATGCAAGGCTTTGAATATGTGCATAAAGTCGATGCTAAACATCCACTTAATCTAAGATGTTGATGCTTATGCATAAAGTTGCTGCTTGGCATCTATTTTGTGCACAAAATCAATGCCTTGCATCAAAATTATGCATAATTTTTTTTCCCAAATTTCTTATGAAAACTTTATACATGGCATCAAATGTATGCATAATTTTGATGCCTAGCATCAACATTTTTCATGAATACCTTGACAAGCATGTTTTTCAAGATGTCCCAATGATGTGGAACATCTATTTTAAATATCCTTAGTATAAGTCAACTATTCTATTCCCTTTGTATAAGGGAATTATGAAGAAATTGGCTATTGAGCAATAAATTTCTATGTAGATTTGATGTGCAGCATCAATCTTCTTAGAAAGTTCTTGAGCTCATGATGTTTCTACATGGAAGGTTCACAGGGAAATATCTCGAATGTGAAGAACATCAAATAAAATCTTGCCAATGTGAAAGGTTTGAGGGAAAATCCCAATAATGGGGTGAGCAAACCGAGAGGGAAATGCTTGTTTTAGCACAAGATAGGGCTAGCAATCTTGAGGGTGATTTGATTGGAGTTATGAGTCTTGCGAATCTATCTAAGGGGGATCCCATACATAAGCTTTGAATGATTTTTGTAGCATGTGGTCAGCCTAGTAAGAACTTTATTAGTTTTAACAAGACCTAAGGTGCAGGTATGTTGATGTAGACCAAGGATGTCCATAGTGGACCTATTTTCAAGACCATTTATCTATATGATGAGAATGGGTTTCATATGTCTTACTTGAGACCAAAAAATTTCTCAAAAATAACATTATTGAATCTCATCTCATCATTGAATCTCATCTCACCATTGAATGTCATCTCGTCATTGAATCTCATCTTATCAGAGTGCTCCAGGAAAGAACTCATGCACATAATATCTAGCTCACATAGTCTCAGTCATGACCTATTAACTTACATTCAAGGCAAAGAGGTAGCAAGAATAGCCACTTCATGAAGCCAAGGAGCAACAAGCCCATCCATAATATGCCAATGAAAAGGAAGACCAAAGAGATTGAACCTATTCATCCAACACATCTGATAGAATCAAGGAGATCATTCTACCAATAGGTAGGCTTGGATCCAAGGTATTATAAGAAGGAAACTTGTGGAGAATGGCCAACTTTTATGTCTTCTTATTACACTAACTCATAGATTGCCTATTTGCAAAGCTATTGGATGGAGACCACTAGAGATTAGAGAACCACAAAACCTACATGTTCAAAACCTAAAGAGGAAGATGAATATTATCCTGTATGTAATATTTATGACCTTCCTTTTCATAATAGATCCTGATCAATGTAAGAATGTTTAATTTTAGAAATTCTCATGTGAAGAGTATCCCTATTATGTCATTGAGGGCTTGCACACTGCAATTTGTCAAATAACACCCTACAACCTTTTCTTCAAATACTTCAAATGCAAGGTTTATGTTGGTTGGCAATTGAGGGGGCCAAGCTTTTAGCTTGGGGCCATAATAGTGATAATGATTGTAGATCAGAGGCTCCATTATAGAGAGGAATAGTTGTTTTTTACACCATGATTACATGGACATCATTTAGAATTGGTGACATTTGAGATTCATAAAATAGGTTTTTTTTTTTGTATTTCTGATCTATAGATTCATGATTTACTAGTTAAAGAAAAATGTAAACCATACTTATGGTGCTTGATATGTTAGTGCTACAAAGTTGATTATTGTTGGATATTTTGATGAAATTATCAAAATACGGGTAAGGGAGCACTACAATGAGAATGGAGTTACAAATGTGTTTCAATATCCGACACTTGCAAAGAAGCTAAGGTATGTAGTAGGAGACAAGTCATTAGTCAATTTATTCTAGAAGCCATAAAATTGATAATGGAATTGATTGAGCTTTTCTCGAATGAGGATGATTGGAAACTTTGTTTATTCTTTGGGATTTAATTGATTTAATTGATACTACTATGATTTAATTGATTTCCTTCTTCCTCACGTGTTAATGCATCCATACATCCTTTTTTCTATTTCAAGTACTATCTTAGAATATAAAGTGCCATTGAGAAGAATGAAGCTCAAATAAGCTGCATTAAAGTTTAAGAACTTTCTATTTTAGGTGCTACCTTAGAATACGTTATCAAATTATCCAAATACTGGAGTGCCATTGAGAAGAACCTCAAATAAGCTTCAAAGGTTTAAGTGAGTTCCTTGATGAAGATCAAGAGGTTGAAAGAAAGCACATTGATAATACTTCAACATTACAACTTGCATCTAAGGAATATCCTTTCCCTCCTCTTGCAGATATGTGTGGAGAGTACACACAATATGGGAATATAAGGCACCTTACCGATTCCCAAATGTCAAAAAATTACCCTCTTGCACTAAAATCTCACAAACTTCCATATCATCAAAATAGTTGACTTGGAATTCTGCATTTTAAGTACATTATGTAACTAGAAGCCCAAAGATAACATGCTCAAACAACATTAATTGAAACATTAAAAAGCTTGGAGTCAGAAAGTGTAGACCATTGAAGACATGATAATGGATAGGATACACAAAACTCAATAAAAAAGGAATATAGCTAATTCGTTATTAGTATATAAAATTAAATTCCCATGTCATATTCATCTGGAAGGATAGACGATATCATAAAAATAATAGATCCAGGATTTTTGTTTTAACATCTAGATAATCTGAGGATTATTCTGCTCCTTTACCTCCTCCTCTCTTTCAACTTGAAGCTCCTCTAGCTCACACTGAAAAGGTTACCTATTCATAAAAGTATCATGTATATGGCTATCCTCTACATGCATAAGAAAAAGGTTCATTTTGAGATCCACAAATGGCCATTTTTCGTTAGACATGCAAAGCCTTTGGCCATTTACATGTGAGTTCATGCATGAATCGAATGTTTTTATTTACAATAGATGATAGAGGAGTGTCTGGTTCAATTTCATTGTGAAGTGTTTTACATTCAGGGTCCACTTTTCATAATTTAGTGGTCCATGAGTTCCCATCATAGATTGGCTTTCAACACTTCCCTTTTACATGAGGATATGTTCCTATCCCTAATAATAGAGCAAGGAAAAGATATTATCATATAATAGCAAAAATTAGTACTATTAGAGAACATTGCAAAGATTGTACTATCCATATGACATGCATTTATGAAATTCCTTGATTAGAATACCATCTTTATCTATGCTTCTCTATATGTTAGTGTAACATCTTCATCGAAACACAGCTTGAATGGTTATAGAGGTGCGGAAGGCCTTGATAGGTTTCTTTAAGGAGGAGATACTAAATACTTCGTGTATGGCACAACTCTTCCCTTTTCAAAGTTTTTTTTATTAGAGAAATTTCCCTATTGAATTTCATCAATAGACACCTTGAAAGTGAGTGAATGTCTTGGATCCTTTTCTAATAAAGCATGTCTATATTTTTATTAAACATTTCCTGGCCGTGCATTCTGAATTCTTTGTCCTATAATTCTTATCTTATATGATCACTCATTCTCTATTATTTTCTTCATGCGTCTCTCTAAAAAGAGGGCATGGGAGCCTTTATTTTGCCTCATAACTTAAGACTTCTTCAAGTCTCTTATAGAAGGCCCCATGAATAGCAAACGTACCACACATGTCACTTTGTTGGGTTGGGGCCCGGGGGGGACGGCTTTATGGGGCGGTTAGAACATGGAAGTGCCTTAAAAGTTGTTGAAGAGTTCACATGTCACTTTGAAGTAGGAAAGTCATCCAAGGCTTATTGGTCGTTGACACGGGAGTGTCAAATGATGACTTGGGGGTGGCAAAGCATGAGGACCATAATGACAAAGGAAGAGAATAAAGAAAAGTAGATTGGGAGCAAGGAGGAGATGTAGGTAGTTAAGCTTGTGCGATGGAAGAAATGTGTGTGTGTGTGAGAGAGAGAGAGAGATTCTTTGGTACTTTATAAGCGTATCATCAATTTTTTTATATATATATATATATATATATATATTATATATATATATATATATTATATATATATATATATATTTTATATATATATATATATATATATATATAATTAATGAAGAATGCGTCTCAACAAGGGGGATCTTTTAGACCTATAAATTAGGGTCTAGTCTACAAGCTTTGGTCAACTCGTACATATATGAAGGAATGTACCTTAAAGGCATGAATAATTGTACGGAGAGAAGCAATACAGTGGTGCCTATTATACCGAAGAAGACCGAGAAAGCCCATATGCGCACACACAAAGTACAAGTTTCCCCAAAAGAGGGGTAGTTCTAAAGGTGGATCAGTATATCAAATCCATGTGTAGCATCTTACTATCTACTCGGGCATCCTTCTATCACTGCAAAATTTCCCTCTTTGGAAGCATGTACAATGAGACATTATAAACAAGAGAGGAAGAACTAGGTTGAAACATCATGGTCTCTATTAACTTATGTTTGAAAAATGACTCACTTAGTAGTAATAACATACTAGGTGGAGCTGTTGGGGTTATGTTATTTCCTCTGGATGGCACCCTTGAACACGTCTAAGAGACTCAAGTAAAGACATGTAGCAAGCTTTTCACTCTCTTGGACCTGTAAATGATAGTCAAATATAGAGGGAGACATAGTCCATAGTTATGAATAAGAATACTCTATTTTTAGTGTATTGCCGATAAGTCGCTTACTAAAGGATCGCTATTTCAGTAATATCAATACAACGGGCTCATACGTGGGTTCAACGAGTAGTTCTTTCACGTGATTGTAAAAGCCCGATTTTAGAAACGCACATGAAAAGCCGGTCAAAGCAAAAGCAGGAACCAGGATTAGTTCTCATTTCTCGAAGTTTTTACCCATCAATTTTTTTTAGGATAAGGCTGTCGGACGCTGTCGATCTTAACGACGTTGTGTGTATGTGTGTGTGTGAGAGAGAGAGAGAGAGAGAGAGAGAGAAATTCTGTGGGTGGCCGGCCTCTTCAAGGCAACACTGCATTCCAACAAAGATTGTGAACTCATGTATGTGGAAAATTGTGTAATTTATCCGTTGAAGCCCAAAAAAAAAACTTGAAATTAGGGAGATTCATATATCAATTGAATGCTCTTCCGCTATTTTCATTTAAAGAATGGCCTTTGAGTCCTGGGCCCATAACGGAATTTCAATGAATACTATTTAAATATTATTTTCTAACGTATAAACAAAGTTTTTTTTTTCTAGAAGTGATTATACAAATTCTGGTAAATACATAATTTGACATGATGATTTTTTCTGTTGGATTTTTATTCATGTGAATTTTGTTGACGTGGACGGTTGGGCTGGTGTTTATATTCCTTCAGGAAGCATGATTATTATTAGTTGTATTACTCTGTAAAGCATAGACTCAGTGGAGACATTGGAGAGACAGAGGAGTCAGGGATGGCGATGACGTTCATATGAAGCTGGCGACAAGCAGAAGCTGCTCGTATAAAGAGCGGAGGCAGACAAAGCTCAGCAAAGACCAGCGACATCGCCATCTCTCATACTTTATTTTTTCCTTTCCCGTCTGAGCGTCGCTTCTGTCGATGCGCTGCCTCCTCGGTCCGATCCCGCTTCCTCGTGCGTCCCGCTCTCGCCTTGCGCTTTCACCTTCTGCAGGTCCGCACAGGCGTACGCGCACGAACTCACGGACACTCTGTGTGTGTGTGTGTGAGAGAGAGAGAGAGAGAGAGAGAGAGAGAGAGCCTTGAGAGAGGGAGGGAGAATCTGTTTCGACTGCTTTTAGCCCGCAGGAACTTTGAAGCTCGTTGACAGAAGAATCTTTATGCATATACCTCAAGCCCGAGGGTATATTTCTATCTCATTTTATCAGAGAGATGATCGTCTTCTTTAGCTCCGACTTGTGCATGGAAACTTTGAGCCCGCTGCACAGCGATATCTTTCCGCGAATGTTTCTTGTCTGCATAACTGCATGCAAATGAGAGAGAGATAGAGAGAGAGAGAGGCTCTGCGAGACTGCTTTTTCAATTGCATGATGGGCTGTGTTTCGTCCAAAGATATCAGTGCAGTCGAGCCAGGTAAGACATGTTGTTTCCGTCCATCATCCTCAGTTGCGCAATCAAGGCGTAGACGAAAGACTGAAGGTGCTGTCCTTGAAGACATCAATAACAGACACATCGTCTGTCTGACATCGAGCTCGTATGGTCTTCTGAATACAGACAGATCATGCTCCCAGCAAGGCAGCTTTCTCAACTTTCAGCCAAAACCAAAGAGTTTCCAGGAAGTCGGCACATTGAATGCGGCGAAAGATACTACGAGTTTCGTTGTTCCGGATGTAAAACAGTCGCCACAGCCCACGAAGTATGCAGTACGGGAAGGTTCTTGGCCTCGTCCGAAAGCAACAAGCCATTCGCAGATTATGGAGACCATCAATACCTGGGAGCTAATGGATGGTCTTGAAGAAGGATCACGTGATGCGCAGGAGTTCTCTGCGGATTATGATCCTAGAAAATTGAGGAAGTCAAGACCTAGGTCAAAGTCTTTTGATATGGCATTCTCGCAGACATCATCAAACAGGACAAAACATGCAGCATCTGGACCAGTTCACGGAGCAGGAGCAACATCGAACACATTGCTCTTCTATTCAGGCGACTTGACAATTAGTGCAGAACATTCCCCACAACCAGCAGCTCCTAATGGAAGTCCACTTGCCTGTCAGAGCTCCCTCCAACGTGCCACCAGCCCGCGCATATGTGAATCGTCTCCCACTGCACCGCTCATTGATTCACCCGCTTATTCATCCTTTCGTAACTCATCTGTTGAATCGGAGGCCTCCAAGGAAACCTCTGAACTGGTGAGCCCAAGTGAAACAAACTCTCTTGGCCTGAAGCTTCTGTTGAATTCTGTCGAACCACCTTCTTACTATGAGAATGCAGTGACAAGGAGAGCACATCTAAAAGCAGCTGGTCTGAGTTTTGACAGTGGTGCAGACCATCTGCGGGAGAAACAGCAGGATAGTCAAGGCAGGAAGAAGAGATGTAGTGGTCATCAAAGCATGGATTTTTCCAAAGGCTTAGATGTACCGCTATTTGATCCATCTCTTATTAGAACATTTGAGCAAGCACTGGAGGTAACACCACGACTCTTAGATGATGATTGGCTGCAGCAGAGCATGGATGAAAACACGACTAATTCATCCTCTTCTGATAACACCTGGCCTCTATCAGAAACAGTTTCTGATGCGGAAAGCGGACCCCATGGTCCCAAAAGTGGTATTGGATCTAACTTACACGCTATGGTTTAGAATTGTGTTTTTATACTCTCAAAGTATCGATACATCACATCTAGTTTTGTGTTGAATTCCAGACCAGACGATGCTCTGTGAAAGCAAAATATACCATGTGAAGCAGGAAGAAAAGGAATCGAAATCGCATCTGGATTGTTACGAGATGAGGTGCCCACCTTATGGAGCTGACAAAGTCGTTCTATATTACACAAGCATGCGGGGTGTGCGAAAAACCTATGAGGAATGCTGCACTGTACGTCTTATTCTGAAGGGCCTCGGGGTTCATGTCGAGGAGAGAGATGTATGGATGCATTCGCAGTTCAAGGAAGATCTTAGAGTAGTGCTTGGTGACATACTGAAAGTTGCTCCACTTGTTCCGCACCTCTTTATCAGAGGTAGGCACATTGGAGGTGCAGAGGAAGTGAAGAAGCTGCATGAAGATGCTAAATTGACAGATTTGATTGAAGGCATAGTGATGGACGTGGCTCACAATGAATGTGATGGATGTGGGGATGTGAGATTTGTCCCATGTTTTACATGCAATGGCAGCTGTAAGGTTCGCAGCGAACATGATGAAGTATTTAGGTGCCCAGACTGTAACGAGAATGGCCTCATCATGTGTCCGATTTGCAGAACTGTCTAAATGCCAGTCCTGCCTGATCTAATGGTTCTGTTTCTGTTAGTGGCCAACCTCATCGGGCATTTCCTTGGAGTAAGGAGTGAGGAGTGGTGCTTGTTCATATCTGTATACCTCTTTATACTCTCAATTTCATGTCTGAAACGTCATTTTGCTGAAGCAGTGTCCCTCTGGACACTTAGAATCTATCTTGGACTGCCCAATATAGACTTATAAAGAGCTAGAAGCAAGCTTGACAGAAAGTTTGTGTCAAACAACATCCCAATTTCTTCTGTACTTCTGTATACAAGGGAAGAGTGCATGGTAGAGACTTATGAAGAGCTAGAAGCAAGCTTGACAGAAAGTTTGTGTCAAACAACATCCCAATTTCTTCTGTACTTCTGTATACAAGGGAAGAGTGCATGGTAGAGACTTGTAAAGAGCTAGAAGCAAGCTTGACAGAAAGTTGTAAAGAGCTAGAAGCAAGCTTGACAGAAAGTTTGTGTCAAAACAACATCCCAATTTCTTCTGTACTTCTGTACACAAGGGAAGAGTGCATGGTACCGGCTGCTCCCAAGAATGTTAAGGACTGTCTCCAAAAGATAAGTGATTAAGGTTTAGTATGGTGACATTGACCATAGTATGGCAGAAGGCTTCTGATCGTGTTGGTCAATTTGATTCAGAGGTAGATGACTTTAAATGATCTAAATTGTGAAGTAAATTAAGATGGTTTGATGGGTGATCAATCACCAAGTTTTCGGGTCCTCCAGTCCGAGTCATCATCATCAGGGTAACATTATGCATCTTCACATATGGAATGACTTACCGACTCCTTTAATCTCCACCATATTTCAAGCTTTCTATCACCTGGCTCTACGTGTCCTATAATCCTTAATGCTTTTCCATTCCAACAAATGCACCAATGTGTGTATGAAACCTTAGTTTTTCAAATAAAATCCTCAATCCCAAGGATGCTTTAATTCGGCTGTGAAGCCTCAGATTTAGAAATGGATCATCATGATGAAGTCCCAAATTTTAGTCGAATGTAAGAGGATTGATACAGACACACAGTGAATTACGCAGACAACTGGCTTTCTTGTGCAGTAAAGTCATCCCGGATGTACATGCTAAAAAGCACAGCTGCGGAAATCCCATGCCAAAAAGTCTCTTTTAAATTGACTCGCTCAAAATAAGCGATGCTAATGCCTCCTGTCAGTATGCTTCTTTGCAATACCCGAAATTGTTTCTGATACAGACAAATACTCATCCCTACGTTTATCTCACCTTCCAATTATGATTTTCATGAAATATCTGCTGTAGGAGTGGAAGCACTATTTTGTACCTCTTTATGCATGCATAACACTGCTTATATGTATGCGAATATGCATTCGCGCATGTATGTATGTATATATGTATCTGTGTACATACGTATGTATATATCTATGTACGTATGTACGTACTATTTATGTATGTTATTGTATGTATGCTTGTATGTGTATCTATGTACATATGCATGCATGCATGTATACATGAATGTTTATGTATATGTGTATGTGTGAGTGTGTATGTCTTTTTGAGTGTATGTCTATGTGTATGTGTCTGTGTATATATGTGTATGTGTATGTGTATGTGTATATATGTGTCTGTGTATATATGTGTATGTGTGTATATATGTGTATGTATGCATGCACCAATGTATGCACACTTCTATTTATATATGAATGCAATTGTATGCATGTAATATGTATGTGTGCATATGATTGTGAATTAAAATTTGTTGTGATTGTAGGACTCGACATTGATTCTTACTTAACAATAGTATGTGATAGTGTATGTGCACATATGATTACAAGTTAAAATCTATTGTGATTATCAAATCATCATTAATTTTTACTTCATAATAATATGTGCATGTATATATGCGTGTATGATTGTGAGTTAAAATCTATTGTGACTTTGTGATTTACAACATTGATGAAAAATTGATTATCTGAAGAGGTAGAAATACAAACAAAATAGGTAGATAAATACATAGGTTAATAGGTATGATTGTGAGTTAAAATCTATTGTGACTTTGTGATTTACAACATTGATAAAAAATTGATTATTTGAAGAGGTAGAAATACAAACAAAATAGGTAGATAAATACATAGATTAATAGGTATGATTGTGAGTTAAAAACTATTGTGACTTTGTGATTTACAATATTGATAAAAATTTGATTATTTGAAGAGGTAGAAATACAAACAAAATAGGTAGATAAATACATAGATTAATAGATTTAAAAACTTTAAGAGAGATTCATAATAACTTATATATATTTTCAGATATATATTTAGTGGTATGTATATCTAAATGATGTTGGTTTATGTTTTCCTTTTTTACATCTAAAGTCTTCATCAAAACAAGCATTATGGGAAAGGGAAAAAATGGTCATATATGATTATTCATCAAAAGGATAAAATGGTTTCCATAGTGCAACGCAAATGTTGTGGACATTGTTAGGTAGGCAATGCAACTCAGATAAAAGAGCATCTTATTAGTATAGATAATAATGTTACATGATGCTCTAATCTAGATAGGTATATATGGGTACATTTTACAACTTATGCGAACAAGTGTAAATTCCAAAGGTATCACATCAAAAAGATTTAAAAGCATGATTAGTTCACAATACTTTCGAAGTAGTCCAAGCGTAGAGCAAGAACGAATAGATATATCAATGACAACTGAGGATGCTCGTGACATTTCTACTCAAGTATTGTTTTCAAGAATAATCAAGATATATACACTCTGCTTTTCTAGATATGTCAAGAAAGAGTGAAGTAGGTGAATCTAGTAGGAACAATGGATCTAATGATGTGTCACCATGCTTTGTTCGTACTAGATCATAAAACACAATACCTAGAGTTTTTGAAAAGAAAGATTTGTCTTGAGCTTTATCTTAAATGAGCTCAGTCATTTTTAGCATGTGGGATTCCTTTGAAAATAGCATCCTATTATCAAAGATGCTTTGGTACAAACTACATGGAAAGGATTAACCATGCCAGATCATAATAAAATGTAAATAGAGTATGTAGATAAAGTGAAGAACAATATTGTAGTTATTTTGAAATGAATAGTGCTCGATTATGTACCCATGTATGGATGCACAATAACACTAGATGGATGGACAAGTAATCAAAAGAAGCCGTTCATTAATGTCATGGTTATATATCGAAAGGAAAACATATTTTTAAAGTAGTTGATGCTTCTCTTAAGGAGAAAAGTTTAGCTTTCCTTGTAAAGATATATGAACATGCTATGCCTTATTTAAGTGGTCCGAAAAATGTCACTACAATAGTGATTGATAATGCATCTAATTTTTAAAGTGCTCGAATGGCAATACAAAACAAGTATGAAGGCATTACTTGGATTCCATGCACAACTCATACAATACATATATTATTGAAAGATATATTGGAATATCTTTAATGAAACTAATTTTATTAGATGCAAATCATGTGATCAAATTTATTCGAGACTTGCATCAATTTTCATATTTGCTCTTTCATTCAAAATCTCCCAATAAAGCACTTCATATCTTTTGTGCTACATGATTTGCAAAAACTTATATTATGCTCAATGGATGATTAGAAGTCAAGCTAGCACTTGTAGAAATGATTGCAGATTGAAGATGGGAAGCATGGCTAGAGAAGTATCCTTCTTATTGAAGTTGGGGCTTTGAAGTGTATGTCTCTGATACAGTCATAATTTTTTTTGCATAATCTTCAAAAATTGTCGGTACCACTAAATCTTTTGTGGAACTTTTACAAATTTTGATACCAATAAGTTTGTGATAGGAAATTTTATTGGATTATGTCGGAATCTATTTAAAAAGTGAAAGACTTCAATCATTTTTCATCACGAGAAAAAACATAAATTGTATCAGTAGCAGAGAAATGATGGACATACTCGTCATATGCTCATTATTGATATATTTAGGTAGTGATGTGTGTGAACACATTATGACCGTCGGGGTACTTTTTTCCCTCTTTAGGAGGTTTTTTTTTCCCGGCTTGTATATACGCCTATAGCCCTAATGGGTTACTTATCTTTGTACATTCTAGTGGTAATACATTCAGTATTCATTGCTATCAGAGCAGGTCGTCGCTTCATTTAGGGCGCCGTCGACACCGCTCCAATCACAGTCTCAAAATCGCATGAAATTTGGTGAGCCTACTCAAGGTCATTAGGAGATCAAAACAGCTTTGCTCTATCGTCTTGAAATAGTGATCTGAGCTTGTTTCGGCTTCCAAATGCACTATCATAGTGCTTGTGTAAGCTATTTTATCTTTTTATGCCAAAGATATATGTACAGGTTTTGGTTCGCCAGTATAAGCATCTTGAAGTCTACTACAGGTCTAGCAGAACTTGTGAGGATAGTTTTGTTCAACTTTTTCATATACAATCATTTTTCTGCATTAGGGTATTTTGTTCAGTAGCCATGGCTGAAAGCAGTGATGTATTCCATATGTTGGATGTTGAGGATAACTTGGACGGTACCAATTACCCATTGTGGGCTTATATGATGCGACATGTATTGGTTGCAAAAGGAATGTGGAACATTATGTAGGGTGTTGAAAAACGTCCTATTACTCTTGCAAATACAGGTATTGAAGCTGATGTAGATGGCATTGAAGATGTTGGTATTCTTCAGATTCCTATTCACGCTATAGTTTCTGCTGCACCTACTGTAGAGCAAATTCATTGGGATGGCAAAGATGCCCAGGCACATGCATTGATAGCCTTGTCTGTCAAACGTGCCATTATTCCTCACATTCACTCTTGCGGAATAGCTAAGGATGCTTAAGATACACTTACCACATTGTACCAAGCTAGGAATGAGGCTCGTGTTGCTTACCTCTGAAAACAGTTGGAGAGTGAGCATATGAATGAAGGTGATTCCATGGATAGTTTTCTAATAAAGATCAAATACTTAAAGGAACAATTGATTTCTACTGATGAAGTTATACCAGATAGTTCACTTGTGCAGACCGTTCTGAATGGTCTTCCTGATTCATATCAGAGTTTTGTTTCTATTCTTTGTTTGATGATGAAAGGCAATCCAAATGCCTTATCATTTGAGGGGTTAGTCTCTGTTCTATTGCAAAAAGATCAGTCTAGGTAGAACAGGTCTATTATGCGTGTTGCAGACCAAGATTTCCTGGCTAGTCAGAAGGGTAAAGATAAATAGAGCTCATCTACTAATCCGCAGAAATTTGCAAATGCTGCACATTCGAAGAAGGAAGACAAAGATGAGAAGAAATCAGAAAAGCAGAAATTGTTTTGCGAATATTGTAAAGCAAATGATCATGTCATTAAGAGTTATCCAAAACTGGCTGCTAAAGAGACAAAGAAGAAAGAGGCCGGAATGGTTATTGCAAAGGCCTCTACACTGAAAACAGAGTCTACTAATCTTGTGCAGAATGAAGAATGGGCATTTACTATTGTTTGTAGTTTTGACCCATCTTCTCATGAATAGTGTATGTTTGTAGTCGACTCAGATGTTTGGTACTTTGATAGTGGGGCAACCAAACATATTACCTTGTAGGATCATTTCTTCACTTCGATCGAGCTGCCTCTATAGGGAATACTGTCACATGCATCGACAACTCCTCTTGTCCTATCATAGGAGTTGGTAAGATCATTCTGACTACTACTGATGGTAGTTCTTTCACTTTGTCATAAGCTTTATTTGTGCCAAGGATCAACAAAAATATGTTATCAGTTTTTGCATTAGCCAAGATTGGCTTGGTTGTGAAATTTATTGATGAGAGATGTACGGTTCATGATCTATCAAATGGCAACGTGATTATTGCTTCTGGAATTTTATGTCATGGACCGTATAAGCTCATAGGCTATGAAAAATCTATGAATGATTAAGCATGTGCAGTACATGATTCTAAGGCTATGTCAGATGCAAAGCTTTGGCATGCACGCTTTGGTCATCTGAATTTTGCTAGTTTGCTACACTTGTAGAAATCTGAAATGGTGTCCTCTTTGCCCAAACTTGAGGCACGTGCAAAACATGTCTATGAAGCCTGTCTCTTGGGGAAAATGTAGTGTTTCTCCTTTCCAAAAGATGGTTCAGTTCGGGCTACTCAAAAATTGCAGCTTGTACATAGTGATGTTTATGGTCCTATGCAGACACCTTCTTTTGGAAACTATCTTTACTTCATGAATTTCATTGATGATTTTCCCAGGCATGCATGGGTATATCCACTCAAAGCAAAGTTCGAAGTGTTCATGTGATTCAATAAGTTTTTGGTTTTAGTTGAAAATCTATCAGCATGTAAAATGGGCACCCTCCGTTCTGATCGAGGGGGGGATATATGTCTTCTGACTTTAATGCATTTCTGTGTAAATGTGGGATAAAATATCAGTGTATAGTGTTGTATACACCTCAACAGAATGGAGTTGCTGAATGGAAGAATAAGTCACCCATGGAGATGGTGAGGTTTATGGTCAAGAGTCAGGCTTTACCACATAGTTTTTGGCTTGAGGATGTTATATGTGCAGAATATGTACTTAATAGGTTTCTCATTAAAGCGTTGCAATCTATCACTCCATATGAGTCTTGGTATGATCGCAAGCCATCAATTGCTCATCTTCGTGTTTTTGGTTGTTCGACATATGCATTAGTGCCTGAACAACATCGCAAAAAATTGGATGATAAAGCAGTAAAATGTATTTTTGTTGGGTATAGTTTTGAAAGTAAAGGCTCTTGTCTATATCATCCACAGACTAAATGCAATTTGGTTAGTCGTGATGTTGTTTTTGTGGAAGATGCTATTCAGCCGCTACTTTCATGTACTAAGAAGACACTTGTTAGCTCCAAAGATATGTATGATACTTTGCTGCCTCTTTTTATAGGTGGACAGTCTAGTGTTAGTCCTAATGAGGCAACTTCTCAGCCTTTGTAGGTTTCATGTGATGATGCAGATCATTCCATTTTTTATGCAAATTTTCATGATGCACTTGTTGATGAGAGAGCTCATATTAGTAGGCAAAATCTATGCCAAAATGGTTGGTGTAGACTTTGTGTGACAACAAATTAGATACACCTATGTCATATCATACTCGGTCAGGCTCTCATACTGCCTCTTTTGCATCAGATTGTTATGTTATGGTTGTGTCTAGTCTCTGTGATGAGAATGAGCCTCTTTCATTTGATGAAGCACAAAATTCAAAAAATTGGATGGCTACTGTGCAATCTGAATATGATGTATAATGAAGAATGGTACCTGGTCTTTATGTGACTTGCCTCCTGGTAAGAAGGCCATTGGCACCAAGTGGGTATACAAGCTGAAGCATAAGCGTAATGGAACAATTGACAAGTATAAGGCCAAGCTTGGTGCAAAGGGTTATGCACAGGAAAGAGGCATTGATTTTGATGAAACCTTTGCACCTACTTGCCGAATGACTATTGTTTGTAGCATATGTGCACTTGAAGCTCATCATGGTTGGAATGTACATCAGTTGGACATTAAAATAACATTTTTGAATGGTGATTTGCATGAAGAAGTGTATGTTTTTCAATCCCATGGCTTTGTGCAGAAAGGGCATGAAAACCAAGTGTGTAGGTTAAAGAAGGCATTATATGGTTTAAAGCAAGCACCACATGCTTGGTATGAAAAGATACATGCCTATCTGATTGCACATGGTTTTGAGAATAGTCCAACTGAAAGCACCTTATATGTTAAGCGTGCTAATGATGTACTTCTTATCATTGTTATGTATATTGATGACATGTTTCTCACTGGTTCTCATGAAAATCAGATTGTTGATTTTAAGGTTGATTTGCATGCCTCATCTGAGATGTCTGATTTGGGGCATTTGCATCATTATTTGGGCATTCGGTTTTTGCATGTTGATGGTGGAATGGCTTTGTGTCATAAACGAAATATATTGAAACATTATTGTAGCATTTTGGCCTTGATGACTATAGACCTATTGCCACTCCTATGGAGATAGGTTTACGATTGAGTCTTCATGATGTTGGAGATGCATTTGATGTTGTTCTCTATCAGCAAGTTGTTGGATGCTTGATTTACTTATGCATTACTTGGCCAGATATTCAATTTGCTATCTAACAGATGAGCAGGTTTATGCATTGCCCAAGTCTCAAGCATTGGTAGGCGGTTAAGCGCATCTTTCGCTACTTGAGTAGTACCGAGAAACTTGGGTTGTTTATCCAAGGGGGGATCACTACCACCAGATTTGCATGCTTTTTTTAACTCTGACTCGACTGGTTGCTATGATGCTCATGTCTCCACTAGTGGTTTTTGCTTCATGCTTGGTAGCTCATGCATATCTTGGCTGAGCAAGAAGTAGCCTATTGTGGCCACTACCAGTTGTGAGGTTGAGTATAGGGTAGCTTTCACAGAGATTGTTGAGTGTGTCTGGCTCAGATGTCTTATGGCTGTTTCGGGTGTTGGTCAGTCTTTTGCCACCATCATCTTCACTGACAGTTAGAGAGCATTGGCAATTGGGATTAAATGTGTGTTCCATGCTCGCACAAAGAACATTGAGGTGCATTATTATTATGTTAAGGAGAGGTTCTTTGCTGGAGAGATTATCTTGGCATATGTTCCCATGCAGGAGAACATTGTAGACCTTTTCATGAAGGCTCTGCCTAGGGAGAAGTTTGAAGCTTTCCACAAAGCTTTGGGCTTACTTCCTCTTGTGGATTGATTCCACATAGCTTGGCACTTCCTTACACATGAGTGCCAGCTCCTTGTCCATCGCATCACTCCCTGGGGGGATTTGTTGATATATTTAGGTAGTGATGTGTGTGAACACACTAAGGACTACCGGGGCACTTTTTTCCCTCTTTAGGAGGTTTTTTCCCCCAGCTTGTATATATGCCTATAGCCCTAACGGGTTACTTATCTTTGTACATTCTAGTGGTAATACATTCAGTATTGTGCGTTGTACACCAAGCTTCTTCTTCTTCCTTGTGCTATTTGTGTGCTTCCACAAACATCTAACTCCAACACTCCTTTTACAGAGGAGACTGTAACAAATTTTTTCCAAGTTCTTATTTTGTCGAGTATACAATGGTTGATTTATTCTTTGATACACTTATTGATGTGAGCACATATATTCTCACATAATGTTTTTAGTTGGTCATTATTGTTCATTAATCCATTTCTTTGGGTAAGCTGTTAATTTTTCCCATAATTTAACACTTGGTCAACCTTTTTTTAGCCTTAGTGGTGTTTGGACTCTTCTAGCTCCATTATCATTCTGGTCAGTTCTTGATCATCATGGCATCAAAGATCTCACGCACATCCCATGGATCAAGATCTAGTGTCACTGTTCCCAGAAGGAGTTATAACTTGTAGGGCAAATACCATCTTGAGATCTGAAAATTTGATGGCACAAACTATGCTCTATTGGATGAGTTGGATGAAATGGTTAGGTCTACCGTTCAATTGCACCTTGCAACTAATGTTTAATTTATAGTATTGGCTTATGAAAGTGCAGAGAAGCTTTGGAAGAAGTTATGCAATAGACACAAAAAAGTAACGGTATCAAATAAAGTATGTTGATGAGAAAGTTATATGACCTTTGTAAGGACACAGATAGTTTTGTTGCTCATTTGAATGAGTTTGATGCTATATTTTCTCAGTTGTAGGCTCAAAAAATGGACATGGATAATGAAATGAAAGCAGTCTTGTTGATGCACCTTGCCATCATCATGGGATACATTTTGCATAGCTATTAGCAATAGTGCACCTAGTGGTAAACTGGCCTATGATGACATATGTGGAGCACTCTTGAGTGAGGAGATTCTTACGAAATCTATGGTTGGTACTCAGAGTGGAGATGCATATTATATTTTTTATTCTTACCAAGGAAAGAATTAGCAATGTGAAAGGAGAAAGAACAAGGAAAAGAATGGTCAATGAAATAAAAGTAGAAGTAAATCAAGGAAGAGCGATGTTGAATGCCATTATTATCATAAGAAAGGACACATGAAGAAAGACTGATATGCATTAAAGAATGCTAAAGTTAAAGGACAAAATGTTGATAGGCATGTTAAATAGCTACATGCATCATCTACTTCAACTATGAAGATTGAAGAAATCAATGCTATTTCTGATGATGTTGATGTGTTGACACTTCACAGTACTATGCCTACTGAGGCTCTTATGGTTGATTCTCTTTCCCATATGTGACTGCTACATTCTGGTGCTTCTTTCCATGTGACACCGCATAGAGAATGTTTTTCTACTTGTTATGCAGCAAAGTCTCTTGGTACTATGACACTTGGTGCTTCTTACCAATGTGATGTTGTCGGGATTGGAGATGTGGTTGTGTAGTTCATTGATGGTTCAAAATTTACTATGCATAATGTACACCATGTACCTCAGTTATCATGCAGTTTGATGTCAGTTAGTCAACTTGATGACCTTGATTACAAGGTGGTCTTCTATGGCTAGTCCTTTTGTTATATCAAAGGGCAATATGGTTATTGGAAAAGGAAGCAAAGTTAGCTCACTTTATCCTTTATTTGTATCACAAAAAGAACACTTGTTATTTGTTACTGAAGAGCCTATGGCTTGTATTTGGCATGGTCGTTTGGGCCATATATCTTATGGTGGAATGGAAAATGTTTCTCATTTTGGCTACTTACATGTGTTATCTTTCTTTGATTTTTCATTTTGTGAGCATTTTCAATATGGAAAGAAAAATAGGAATGTGCACAAGAAGAACATTGACTCTTCAATTCATCCTTTAGATCTCGTTCATACAAAGTGGTCCTATGCCTACAAGGTCATTAGCTGGTTCTCTTACTTTGTCACTTTCATAGATGATGCTACTAGAAAAGTCTGGGTATATCCCATCAAAGTGAAGGATGAGGTATTCCCTACATTAAAAATTGGCTTGCTTAAGTTGAGACAAAAAAAGGAACTAAGCTCAAGGCTTTATGTTCATATAATGGGGGTGAGTATACCTCACCTGAGTTTAGTCTTTTCTGGCAGTCTAGAGGAATTTGTAGAAAGTTTACAGCTCCTTATACCCCAGTACAGAATGGCATAGCTCAAAGGATGAATAGTACTATTTAGGATAGAGTAGTTGAAGTAATTCGATGGTGATGCACAACACTGTGTTCTCCTTCTCAAGAGATGCACAACGATATCTTCGGAGTAGAAAACTGAGCTCCTAGGGTCGCGCACGGTACTCCACACAGAGGCTATAGAGTACACAGGAAACACATAGTGCACAAAGAGCACAAAGACAGACTTCTTAGGTCTTACAAATGCGGTCGAACTTACAGTCTATGGCTGACTAGGCCTATGTTTTATTAAAGAACATATACAAAGAAGCGTTCGTTGGCCATCTGGCCTTTCACATGGACACTAACGATAACAATCTCCCACTAAAGGCCAATATGGCCAAAGTAACTATGGGACAAAAATAAAGAACGATAAAGAATACCTAAGTGTAAGTATAAAAACTATACCTCCCACCTAATGGGCATGTTACATCAAGAGGAGAAAGCCACAATGCTTCCTTACGTGCCTCACTTGCTGCAACATACTCTGCTTCTGTGGTGGAAACAGTTGTACATTTTTGAAGACGAGATCTCCAAGAGATAGCACCTCCAAAAAAATGAAAAATGTACCCTGATGTAGAATTACAATTGTCTAATCAAGTGATACTGCACCTCAATGTGCTTGGTCTTTGCATGATAGACTGGATTCTTAGCCAATGCAATGGCACTCGACTATCATTGAGCAAATGAGGTACGTGTTGAGGTAAACCCATATCACAAGCAAGACCAAAAAGCCACAATGCTCTCTTAAATGCCTCACTTGCTGCAACGTATTCTACTTTGTGGTGCAAATAGTTGTACATTCTTGAAGATGAGATCTCCAAGAGATAGAACCTCCAACAAAATGAAAAATATACCCTCATGTAGACTTACGATTGCCTACACAACTAGCATAGTCAGAATATGTGTAACCAATAATGGATGCTTTCCTTGTACCTAAGCATTGACACTTGTCCTTAGTGCCACTCAATATCTCAAAATCATCTTGATTGCTTCCCAATGTTTCTTTCCGGGATTAGACATGTATTTGCTCACAACTCCCACTGCAAATGCAATGTCTGGTCTCATAGCTACCATAGCATACATGAGCCTACCAACAGTAGACTGATAGGGAATTTTGGTCATGAATTCCTTTTCCTCATCTGATTTGGGGCAATCATCCTTGCTCAATTTCACATATGTGGGTAAAGGTGTACTCAATGCCTTTCCACCCAGCATGTTGAACCTGTGAAGTACTTTGGATATGTACTCACTTTGAGACAAGTATATGCATCTTTTAATCCTATCACGAGTAATGCACATGCCAAGAATATGTTTGGCATCCCCCAAATCCTTCATATCAAATGTCTAACTCAACTTCTTTTTAAGAATTGACAAGTCATAAGAGGACTTCCTAGCAATCAATATATCATCAACATAAAGTATCAAGCATATCCTGCCATCTGAGCATCTCTTTGTGTAGAGACAATGATCCTCAATTCCTTCAAGAATAGCCTTGAGACTTCATAAAAGCATCAAATTTTGGTACCATTGTCTAGGGGACTGTTTAAGTCCATAAAAGCTCTTCTTGAGCTTAAAAGTAGTTTTCACATCCATTTGGACTAGCTCTAAGTCCCCCATTGCAACAAATCCAAGCAACATGTGCAGGGTAGTCATCTTGACCACTGGAGGGAAGATTTCCTCAAAGTCAACACCATGTTGTTGCTTAAAACCCTTTGCAACAAGTCATGCTTTATAATTTGGAGAAGCACTATCTAATGTGAATTTCAGCTTACATACCCATTTACATGGTAAATATTTCATGTCCTTTGGCAAGGGTACTAAATCCCAAGTACCATTCTTGTGAATAGAATCAAGATCATTCTTCATGGCACACTCCCACTTAACATGATCCTTTGTCTGCATAGCCTCTTTGTAGCAAGAAGGCTCACTGGCATCTGTTAGCATAACAAAATCTAAACATGGAACATATCTATCAGGTGGATGTGAGACACGTGCAGAGCATCTCAATGGTTGTTGAACAAGAACATTTGCAGACTGATCTGATCGGACATTCTCTTGAACGTCCCTATGTGCAGCATTTTTATGCATGCTAACTGGAGGACTAGTATCCTCAAACACCAGTCTTCTCACTTCAATCTCCTTACAGGTCTATTTATGCATCTTAGACTCATTGAAAATGACATCACTACTTTTGATCGCTGACCATGTTTCAGGATCCCATAAGCAATATCCAACCTTCTCGACCATACCCAAGAAAAATGCATTTCTTTGACTTATGGTCCAACTTTTGTCTAAGATTCTTGGGTATATGAACGTATGCCTCACACCCAAAAACTCGAAAATGATCATAATATGGTGGCTTCCCTGTCCATAACTCTTGTGCCACTTTCAGACCTTTGGCAGTACTAGGTGAAAGGTTAATCACATGAACTGCAGTCAGTACTCCTTGTGCCCAAAAACCTTGTGAGAGGTTTGCATGATGCAACATTGAAACTACTCTATCTTGAATAGTTCTATTCATCCTTTCAGCTACGACATTCTATTTTGGGGTATAAGGAGTTGTAAACTCTCTATGGATCCTTCTAGATTGACAAAAAAGGTTGAATTCATGTGAGGTATACTCACCCTCATTATCTGAACGTAAAGCCTTAAGCTTAGTTCTTGTTTTAGTCTCAACTGAAGCAAGCCATTTTTTCAAAGTAGGGAATACCTCATCCTTTAATTTGATAGGATATACCCAAACTTTTCTAGGAGCATCATCTATGAAAGTGACAAAAGAAAGAGAACCATCTAAGGACCTAGTGGGCAAAGGACCACA
The DNA here is from genome assembly GCA_020310875.1 of Ceratopteris richardii. Lineage (NCBI taxonomy): Eukaryota > Viridiplantae > Streptophyta > Polypodiopsida > Polypodiales > Pteridaceae > Ceratopteris > Ceratopteris richardii. The sequence continues at coordinate 116,755,358 of CM035412.1, read as the reverse complement.
CACATCTGTATGAATGAGATCTAAAGGCTGAATTGAAGAGTCAATGTGTTCTATGCACATTTTTGGTTTGCTTTCCATATTGACAATGCTCACAAAATGAAAAATCAGAGAAAGATAACACAGGTAAGTAGCTAGAACGAGAAAGATTTTTCATTCCACTACGAGATATATGGCCCAAATCACCACAAGTGGTTAGAGTTATCCCTTCGAGCAATCCTAGAGGTCTTTCAAAATGACCGTCGGCCATTTGAAGCTTCATTCTAGTTGGTCTTAATGTGGGTTTGCCCCATTGCTTCCATAAGGAGGTGATCGCAATAGCAACACCAGCACTTGAATCTATGATTGCTTTGGTTGTGTAACCTTGGTAGGTGATTGGAAGATAAGTATTACCTTCTTCACCCTCACACATGTCCCCTATTTTTTCTAAAGGTATCTCTGGTACTTTTTGCTTAGAGCTTGTTTTTGGCATATTGGACTCAAGTTCTGGAACCTGATCCTTCACATGATTCGCCAAATACAAGCCATAGGTTGTTCAATAACAGCTAACAAGTGTTCTTTCTGTGATACAAATAAAGGATAAAGTGAGCCAACTTTGGTTCCTTTTGCAATAACCATATTGCCCTTTGATATACAAAAGGACTGAGCATAGAAGATCACCTTGTAACCAAGGTCATCAAGTTGACCAATTGACATCAAACTACGTGATAACTAAGGTACATGGTGTACATTATGCATAGTAAATTTTGAACCATCAATGAACTGCACAACTATATCTCCAATCCCCACAACGTCACATTGGCAAGAGCCACCAAATCTCATGGTACCAAGAGGCTTTGCTACATAATTAGAGAACCATTCTCTATGTGGTGTCACATGGAAAGAAGCACCAGAATCTAGCAACCACATGTGGGAAAGAGTATTAGCCACAAGAGCCTCAGTTGGCATAGTACTATCAAGTGTCAACACATCAGCATCATCAAAAATAGCATTAATTTCTTCAATCTTCACAGTTGAAGTAGATGGTGCAAGTAACTGTTTAACATGTCCATCAACATTCTGTCCTTTACCTTTAGCATTCTTTAATGCATAACAATCTTTCTTCATATGTGTTTTCTTATGACAACAATGGCATTCAATATCCCTCTTCCTTGATTTATTTCTACTCTTATTCCGTTGACCATTCTTTTCCTTGTTCTTGCTCCTGCCACGTTGTTGATTCTTTCCTTGGTAAGAATCATGAACATTATATGCATCTCCACTCTGAGTGCCAACCATAGATTTTCTACAAATCTCCTCACTCAAGAGTGCTCCACATATTTCATCATACATGAGTTTACCACTAGGTACACTATTGCTAATAGTTGTGCAAAACATATCCCATGATGATGGCAAGGTGCATAATAGCAATATATTGCTTTCATTTCATTATCCATATCCATTTTCTGAGTGTGTAAGTAGGAGAATATAGCATCAAACTCATTTAGATGAGCAACAAGACTATCTGTGTCCTTCATGCGAAGGTCATTTAATTTTCTCATCAGATACACTTTATTTGATGTTGTCTCTTTTTCATATGTATTGCATAACTTCTTCCAAAGCTGCTCTTCACTTTCACAGTCTAATACTATAAAGTAAACATTATCTACCAGGTGCAAGTGAATGGTAGACCTGGCCATTTCATCTAACTCATCCCAATCATCTTCATCCATGTCAGCAAGCTTCTTTGAAATCCCATTTAGTGGTTTCCATTGCCTCCTTTGAATCAGCACATCTTTAATCTGATTCTTCCATAGAGAAAAGTTTTTGCCATCAAATTTTCGGATCTCAAAATGGTCTTTGCCCTACAAGTTATACCTCCTCCTCAGAACACTGGCACTAGACCCTGATCCACCAAATGTGTATGAGACCTCTGATGTCATGATGGTAGAGAAGTGAATAGAATGATAATGGAGCTAGAAGAGTCCAAACACCAATGAATAAGTGTATCAATGGAGTAAATCGACCATTGTATAGTTGAAAAAACCAGAAATCTAGAAAGATTTTGCCAGAGGATCCTCTGCAAAATGAGTGCATGACCAGTGTCAAAATATCATAAAACTACAAGTGCTGACATGTTTATCTGCATAGTGAATCGTTGACTCCACCACATATAATCAGTTAACCAATAGAAGCCAACTAAGCTTATCGAGCACCTATGAACAACTATCATACATCTCCTATCGCGAGGCTGGCTAAGTCTTACACCTGCATCACCGAAGAGACCCCGACATTCAGGTGTCTCCTAGCTAAGAAAACCTCACCACGACCCTCTTTATCAAACGTAAAAGGCTTTATACAAAAACGTAACCGCTATCTCAATGACCACATGGACATACATAAGTAGTATCCACAAAAGCGTACATGGTGTGTATGTGCTCAACATATGCAGTAAAATGACACTAAAAGGCTGAATGCACAGCCCCAAAAACTAGCCAACAACACCTGCAAATGTCTGTTAACTCTGATGTTTTATGCTCAAAAACCTGCATAAATTTGCAACGTCTGCTCCCACCAAAACTGAAAACCTTTCGAGAAACCTGTAGTTTTATGATTGTGGCTGAAAACATAGCCCAAAGGTTGATATTTATTATCAAAGAAGTACAAAGAATACTCTTCTTGGTTTTCTTGGACCTGTGGGAAGAGAAGTATGTGCAAAAGTACTCAAAAATGGCTCCAAAAGACAGCCCAAAAATGCTTCAAAAACACGCTTTGAAGGCAAAGGATGAAGCTTTGAGGGACCAAAACATGTTCAAGATAATGTTAACCTTAGTCTTTCCCCTTCTTTAGACACCACAAGAGTGTATCTTAGTGGCAAGAGATTGCCATGGTAAAGCGAGCTCCGAGGGGAGTAGTATTGGGATGGGTGAACTCCTGGGAAGTATTGGGAACCTCTATCTTCCTTGATCATTGAGGTTCTCCCTTGCGCGCAGCCAACGGCGCCAATGGTGACTTCGATGACTCGGATGACAAGGTATGCCAAGGTCTATGCCTTGGTCGCCACCTTAATCGTAAGCCTTGGAGAAAGCTTGGGGAGGTGCTCGCTTTGCTCGCACAAAAGGAACAAAGCTTTTGTGTCGAACTGCTCTTATACCAATGAAGTAATTCGATGGTGATGCACCACACTGCGCTCTCCTTCTTGAGAGCTGCACGATGATATCCTCAGAGTAGAAAACTGAGCTCCTAGGGCTTCACACGGTACTCCGCACAAAGGCTGTAGAATGCGTAGGAAAAACACATTACACAAAGATCACGAAGACAGACTTCTTAGGTCTGCCAAATGCGGTCGAACTTACAATCTATGGCTGACCATGCCACTATATGTTTTATTAAAGAACATATACAAAGAAGTGTCTGGTGGCCATTTGGACTTTCACATGGACACTAATGGTAACAGTAGTTTCTATGTTGCTTCAAGCAAACCTTTCGCAAGGCTTTTGGGCAGACGCAGTATTGACTACATTTCACATGATTAACTTTTCATTTAGTACTGCCAAAGGTCTAAAAGTGGCATAAGAGTTATGGATAGGGAAGCCACCATATTATGATCATCTTCGAGTTTTTGGGAAAGAAACTTAGACAAAAGTTGGACCATAAGTCAAAGAAATGCATTTTTCTTGGACATGGTCAAGAAGGACAATTTGTATATCGTTTATGGGATCTTAAAACACAGTCAGTGATCAGAAGTAGTGATGTCATTTTCAATGAATCTAAGATGCATAAACAACCCCCATTAAGGAGGTTGTAGTGAGAAGAGTGGTGTTTGAGGATACTAGTCCTCTAGTTAGCATGCATAAAAATGTTGCACATAGGGATGTTCGAGAGAATGTCCAATCAGATCAGTCTACAAATGTTGTTGTTTAGCAACCATTGAGACACTCTACACGTGTCTCACATCACTTGATAGATATGTTCTAGGTTTGGATTTTGTTATGCTAACAAATGTTGGTGAGAATTCTTGTCACAAAGAGGCTATGCAGACAAAAGATCATGTCAAGTGGGAGTGTGCCATGAAGAGTGAGTTGGATTCTATTCACAAGAATGGTACTTGGGATTTATTACCTTTGTCAAAGGGCAAGAAAGCTTTACCATCTAAATGGGTATATAAGCTTAAATTCACATCAGGTAGTGCTTCTCCAAAGTATAAAGCATGACTTCTTGCAACGGGTTTTAAGCAACAACATCGTGTTGATTTCGAGGAAATCTTCCCTCCAATGGTGAAGATGACTACCCTAGGAATGTTGCTTGGATTCATTGCAATGGATGACTTAGAGCTAGTCCAAATGGATGTGAAAACTACTTTCTTGAGTGGAGATCTTACATATGAGATCTATATGGAACAACCATAAGGTTATGTAGTTCCTAGAAAGGAAAGTCTAATTTGTGAGCTAAAGAAGAGCTTATATGGACTTAAACAATCCCCTAGACAATGCTACCAAAAGTTTGATGCTTTTATGAAGTCTCAAGGTTATTCTCGAAGCAATGAGGATCATTGTCTCTACACAAAGAGATGCTCAAATGGTAGCTTAATATGCTTGATACTTTATGTTGATGATATGTTGATTGCTAGGAAGTCCTCTTATGACTTGTCAATTCACAAAAAGAAGTTGAGTAAAAAATTTGATACAAAATGTATTATTGGCATGTGCATTACTCATAATAGGAGTAAAAGATAAATATACTTGTCTCAAAGTGAGTACATATCCAAAGTACTTCATAGGTTCAATATGCATTGTGGAAAGGCATTGAGTACACCTTTACTCACATATGTGAAATTGAACAAGGATGATTGCCCCAAATCAAATGAGGAAACAGAATTCATGACCAGAATTCCTTATCAGTCTTTTGTTGGTAATCGCATGTATGCTATGGTAGCTATAAGACTAGAAATTGCATTTGCATTGGGAGTTGTGAGCAAATATATATCTAATCCTAGCAAGAAGCATTGGGAAGCGGTCAAGATGATTTTGAGATATCTAAGTGGCACTAAGTACAAGTGTCTATGCTTAGGTAGAGGGAAAGCATCCATTATTGGTTACATAGATTTTGACTATGCTAGTTGTTTAGGCAATCGTAAGTCTACATGAGGGGATATTTTTCATTTTGTTGGAGGTGCTATCTCTTGGAGATCTCATCATAGAGTACATTGCAACAAGTGAGGCATGTAAGGGAGCATTGTGGATTTTTGGTCTTGCTTGTGATATGGGTTTACCTCAACACGTACCTCATTTGATCAGTGATAGTCGAGTGCCATTGCATTGGCTAAGAATCCAGTCTATCATGCAAAGACCAAGCACATTGAGGTGTGGTATCACTTCATTAGAGACTATTTGGCCACAGAGTGCATTATTCTTGAGAAGGTTCATAGCTTTCGATACTATTGTCACTTGAGGGGGGTTACTTGATTCATGATCTTACAAAATTACTTGTATATTGTGTAACATGCAGATGAGGTGGGAGGTATAGTTTGTATACTTATACTCATGTATTCTTTATCATTATTTAATTTTCTCCCATAGTCACTTTGGCCATATTGGCCTTTAGTGGGAGATTGTTATTGTTGCTATCTATGTGAAAGGCCAAATGACCACTGGCCTGTTTTATATATGTTCTTTAATAAAACATATAGTGGTCTGGTTGGCCAGAGACTCTAAGTTTGACCACATTTTGTACAACCTAAGAAAGTTGTCTTTGTGCTCCCTATCTCTGAGGGTTTCATCGTGGAGCTTTCGAGAAGGAGAGTTTAGCATGATGCATCATCATCGAAATACTTCATGTTGCTCACTGGTCCTAATGAGAAGCATATTGTTGATTTTAACGTTGATTTGCATGCCTCCTTTGAGATGTTAGATTGAGGCATTTGCATCATTATGTGGACATTCAATTTATGCAAGTTGATGGTGGAATAGCTCTATGTCAAACAAAATATATTGATACATTATTGCATCATTTTTTTCTTTAAGATTGCAAAACTATTACCACTTCAATGGAAGCAGGTTTATGATTGAGTCTTCATGATGTTGGAGATGCATTTGATGTTGTTCTCAATCAACAAGCTGTTGGATGCTTGATTTACTTATGCATAACTTAGCCTGATATTCAGTTTGCTATCTCACAGATGAGCAGGTTTATGCGTTTCCCAAGTGTCAAGCATTGGCAGGTGGTTAAGCGCATCTTTTGCTACTTTAGTGGTACCCGGCTACTTGGATTGTTTTATCCCAAGGGTGGATCACTATTGCCAAATTTACATGCTTTTCTTGACTCTGAATGAGATGGTGCTATGACACTCATGTGTCCACTAGTGGTTTTTCCTTCATGCTTGGTAACTCATGCATATCTTGGTTGAGCAAGAAGCAGCCTATTGTGGCCACTTCTAGTTATGAGGCTGATTATAGGGTAGTTTTCATAGTGGTTGGTGATTGTGTGTGGCTCAGATGCCTTTTGGTTGATTTTGGTGTTGGCCACTCTTCTTCCACCACCATCTTCACTAACAGTTAGAGCGCATTGGCAGTTGCGAGGAACCCCATGTTCCATGCTCACACAAAGCACATTGAGGTGCATTATCATTATGTTAGGGAGAGGTTCTTTGATGGGGAGATCAGTTTGGCATATGTGCCCACACAAGATAACATTGAAGATATTTTCACAAATGCTCTACCTCGAGAGAAGTTTGAAGCTTTCTACAAGGCTATGGGTTTACTTCCTTTTATGGATAGATCTCTTTCCACATAGCGTGGCACTTCCTTATACATGTGTGCGAGCTCCTTGTTCACCATATCACTCCCAAGGGGGATTTGTTGATATATTTTGGTAGTGATGTGTGTAAACACACTTAGGACCAGGGAGGAATATTTTTTTCCCTTGTTAGGAGGTTATTTTCCCCGACTTATATATGCCTATAACCCTAATTGGTTACTTATTCTTGTATATTCACTTGGTAGTTCATTCAGTATTGGTTGTTGTGCTCCAAGCTTCTTCTTCTTCCTTGTGTGTGTTGTTTGCATACTTCCACAGAGCTCAAACTCCAACACTATGCTCACTTATCCCTATAGACAAGGGTCATTTGATGCAGAGAGAAACCAAAGTCTGACCATAATACCATCAAGGAGTTGTTGCAAGTTGACAATAGAAGTGACCACGACTTCAACCTTGTTGGAGGCTTGAGTGCAAGGGGTGCACAATGGAAAGCCACTGGAAAATGTGAAGAAGAAGCACAAAGGTGAACTACACAAGTAATTGGGGTACTTGTTTGTGCTTGTGTGTACTTCTTTGTCCTAAAATGGATCTATGCACAATGAGTATTTTGTCTCATTTTGGAGAAAAAATCTATTGTAATCTTCCATTTTAATCAATACATTAAGAATTTTGATGCAAATGCTCAAATGCTCAAGACCCTTACAACTAAAGAACCCCGCAACAGAATGGATTTTGTGTAGAAGCAAGAATAATGAGACATCTTTGAAGCAATGAATCATGTTTTTTCAAGGAACCAATGCTCAAAGTAATTGATACCAAATACTCTTTGACTTAGAAACTAATCAAAGTAGTGTTGTCATAGGGGCTATGATTAAATCAACGTAGTAAGTAGATTGGTCACCTTGGAAAGCAAGTCATTTTTAAGTGAACAACATATTTTTCATGTACACGGATAGAAGTTGTATATGATAGCCTAGATTGTTGAAGTTTAAAGGCTCTATCTTTATGGCAAAAAACTTAAGGTATATATAGACCATCATATTTTCAAATTTACATATTCACCCAAATTAATGAGGTAGGAATTTTTTTTCCTCCATCCTTATGTAATAATTTACACATCAAAATCTTATATTGATATCAATATAAGATTTTTACACATCAAAATCTTATATTGATATCATATTCCATTTAGGCCTCAATGGCCTACTATTGATCTATCTATAGTAGTTTAGGACCCTAGAGGTCAAGGACCAAATCTCGAGGGAGTCAAGCCTTGGCATATGGACCATGAGCTTATTTCCATCTTCTTAGAGTGACCATATGAGAAGTGTATGAACCTTAGAGATGGTTCTAGAGGTGCACATGGCAAGGGCTATTTAACATTGGATGGAGAGTGACAAACGGTCAATTGGGATCCCACACTTGGTATTAGAGCTCTAGGGAAAGAGAGAGAAGAGAAGAGGTTATGTGCATGGAGAGATGCAACTCCATCATGTGCATGAGAGACTACTAATTTGGCCAAATCTTTATCTTTTGAAACAACCATGGGAAGTTTCATCATCTTCTTTTGGATGTGTGTAGGGACGAGTGAAACGAGCAAAAAATGATGTGGTTTCATCATCTCACATGCATGGGATAAGCATGTACAATCGAGCAGGCGTCAACTAGGTAAGATCTCCTCTTTTCACTCATATGAATAGGAGAGGCACCAATAGGAAGCAAGTGTTGCACATGTCCATGTAAGGAGGGAGAAAAGCCACGCTCCTCCTCTTCTTTGCTACACGTTGTTATCGTTAGTATCCATGTGAAAGGCCAAATGGCCATCGCACACTTCTTTGTATATGTTCTTTAATAAAACATATAGTGGTCTGGTCAGTCACGGACTGTAAGTTCGACCGCATTTGTAAGACCTAAGAAGTCTGCCTCTCGTGCTCCCTGTGTACTGTGTTTTCTGCGTATTCTACAGCCTCTGTGCGGAGTACTGTGTGCGGCGTCAGGAGCTCGGTTTTCTACTCTGAGCATATCATCGTGGAGCTCACGAGAAGGAGAGTGCAGTGTGGTGCATCGCCATTGAAATACTTCACTGGTATCAGAGCAGTTCGAGGCAAAAAGCTTTGTTCCTTTTGTGCGAGCGAAGCGAGCCCCCCCCCAGGCTTTTTCCAAGGCTTACGACTTAAGGCGGCGACCAAGGCATAGACCTTGGCATACCTTGTCATCCGAGTCACCGAAGTCACCGTTGGCTGCACGTGAGGGAGGACCTCAACGATCAAGGAATATAGAGGTTCCCGGTACTTCCCGAGAGGTCACCCATCCCAGTACTGTTCCCCCTAGAGCTCGCTTAACCGTGGCAATCTCTTGCCACTAAGCTACACTCTTGTGGTGTTTGAAGAAGGGGAAAGACTAAGGTTGACATTAACTTGAACAAGTTTTGGTCCCTCAAAACTTCATTTTTGCTTTTAAAGCCTATTTCTGAAGCAATTTTGGGGTGTTTTTGGAGCCATTTTGGAGTACTTTCACACGTAGTTCTCTTCACACAGGTCCAAGAACATCAAGAAGAGTGTTCCTTGTACTTCTCAGACAATAAATATCAACCTTTGGGGCTGTATTTTCAGCCACACTCGTAAAACTACAGGTTTCTCGAGGGGTTTTCAGTTTTGGTGGGAGCAGTCGCTGCAGATTTATGCAGGTTTTTAAAGCCTAAAACATCAGAGTTGACAAACACTTGTAGGTGTTATTGACTAGTTTTTGGGCTGTGTATTCAGCCTTTTAGTGTCATTTTACTGCATATATTGAGCACATACACACCATGTACGCTTCTGTGGATACCGCTTATGTACGTCCATGTGGGCATTGATATAGCAGTTACGTTCTTTGCATAAAGCCTTTTACGTTTGATAAAGAGGGTCGTGGTGAGGTTTTCTTAACTGGGAGACACCCAGATGTCGGGGTCTCTTCGGTGATGCAGGTGGAAGACTTACCCAACCTCGCCATAGGAGATGTATGATAGTTGTTCATAGGTGCTCGATAAGCCTAGTTGGCTTCTATTGGGTAACTGATTATATGTAGTGGAGTCAGTGATTCACTATGCAGGTAGACATGTCAGTACTTGCAGTTTTATGATACTTTGACACTGGTCATATGCTAATTTTGTAGAGGATACTCTGGTAAAATTTTTCCAGATTTCTGGTTTAGTCAACTATATAGTGGTCGATTTACTCCTTGATACACTCATTTGTTGGTGTTTGGACTCTTCTAGCTCCATTATCATTCTATTCAGTTCTCTACGATCATGGCATCAGAGGTCTCAGGCACATCCGGTGGATCAGGGTCTAGTGCTAGCGTTCCAAGGAGGAGCTATAACTTGCAGGGCAAAGACCATTTTGAGATCCGAAAAATTGATGGCACAAACTTTGCTCTATGGAAGAATCAGATTAAAGATGTGCTGATTCAAAGAAGACAATGGAAGCCAGTAAATGGGATTTCAAAGAAGCCTGTTGACATGGATAAAGATGATTGGGATGAGTTAGATGAAATGGCCAGGTCTACCATTCGCTTGCACCTGGCAGATAATGTTTACTTTACAGTATTAGACTGTGAAAGTGCAGAGGAGCTTTGGAAGAAGTTATGCAATACATATGAAAAAGAGACGGCATCAAATAAAGTATATCTGATGAGAAAATTATACGACCTTCGTATGAAGGACACAGATAGTGTTGCTGCTCATCTAAATGAGTTTGATGCCATATTCTCCTAGTTACAAGCTCAGAAAATAGATATGGACAATCAAATGAAAACAGTATTGCTGCTATGCACCCTGCCATCATCATGGGATACATTTTGCAAAGCTATTAGCAATAGTGCACCAGGTGGTAAACTCGTCTATGATGACATATTTGGAGCACTCTTGAGTGAGGAGATTCGTAGAAAATCTATGGTTGGCACTCAGAGTGGAGATGCATATAATGTTCGTGATTCTTACCAAGGAAAGAATCAACAACGTGGCAGGAGCAAGAACAAGGAAAAGAATGGTCAACGGAATAAGAGCAGAAGTAAATCAAGGAAGAGGGATATTGAATGCCATTATTGTCATAAGAAAGGACACATGAAGAAAGACTATTATGCATTAAAGAATGCTAAAGGTAAAGGACAGAATGTTGATGGGCATGTTAAACAGTTACCTGCACCATCTACTTCGACTGTGAAGATTGAAGAAATTAATGCTATTTCTGATGATGTTGATGTGTTGACACTTGATAGTACTGTGCCATCTGAGGCACTTATGGCTGATTCTCTTTCCCACACCTGGCTTCTAGATTCTAGTGCTTCTTTCCATGTGACACCACATAGAGAATGGTTCTCTAATTATGAAGCAAAGTCTCTTGGTACCATGAGACTTGGTGACTCTTACCAGTGTGATGTTGTGGGGATTGGAGATGTGGTTGTGCAGTTCATTGACGGTTCAAAATTTACTATGCATAATGTATGTCATGTACCTCAGTTATCACACAGTTTGATGTCAGTTGGTCAACTTGATGAGCTTGGTTACAAGCTGGCCTTCTATGCTCAGTTCTTCGTATATCAAAGGGCAATATGGTTATTGCAAAAGGAAGGAAAGTTGGCTCACTTTACCCTTTATTTGTATCACAGAAAGAACACTTGTTAGCTATTACTGAACAGCCTATGGCTTGTATTTGGCATGGTCATTTGGGCCATATATCTCGTAGTGGAATGGAAAATCTTTCTCGTTCTGGCTACTTACCTGTGTTATCTTTCTCTGATTTTTCATTTTGTGAGCATTGTCAATATGGAAAGCAAACCAGAAATGTGCATAAAACACACATTGACTCTTCAATTCAGCCTTTAGATCTTGTTCATACAGATGTGTGTGGTCCTATGCCCACTAGGTCCTTAGGTGGTTCTCTTTACTTTGTCACTTTCATAGATGATGCTACTAGAAAAGTCTGGGTATATCCTATCAAATCGAAGGATGATGTATTCCCTACTTTCAAAAAATGGCTTGCTTCAGTTGAAACTGAAAAAGGAACTAAGCTTAAGGCTTTACGTTCAGATAATGGGGGTGAGTATACCTCACATGAATTCAGCCTTTTCTGTCAGTGTAGAGGGATTCGTAGAGAGTTTACAGCTCCTTATACCCCAGTACAGAATGGTGTAGCTGAGAGGATGAATAGAACTATTCAAGATAGAGTAGTCTCTATGTTGCATCATGCAAACCTCTCACAAGGTTTTTGGGCAGAAGTAGTATTGACTGCAGTTCATGTGATTAACCTTTCACCTAGTACTACCAAAGGTCTGAAAGTGGCACAAGAGTTATGGACAGGGAAACCACCATATTATGATCATCTTCGAGTTTTTGGGTGTGAAGCATATGTTTATATACCCAAGAATCTTAGACACAAGTTGGACCATAAGTCAAAGAAATGCATTTTTCTTGGATATGGTCGAGAAGGACAATTTGGATATCGCTTATGGGATCCTGAAACACGGTCAGTGATCAGAAGTAGTGATGTCATTTTTAATGAGTCTAAGATGCATAAACAACCGATTAAGGAGGTTGAAGTGAGAAGAGTGGTGTTTGAGGATACTAGTCCTCCGGTTAGCATGCATAAAAATGCTGCACATAGGGATGTTCAAGAGAATGTCCATTCAGATCAGTCTACACATGTTCCTGTTCAGCAACCATTGAGACGTTCTGCACGTGTCTCATATCCACCTAATAGATATGTTCCAGGTTTAGATTTTGTTATGCTAACAGATGCCGGTGAGCCCTCTTGCTACAAAGAGGCTATGCAGACAGAGGATCATGTCAAGTGGGAGCGTGCCATGAAGAGTGAGTTGGATTCTATTCACAAGAATGGTACTTGGGACTTAGTACCTTTGCCAAAGGGCAGGAAAGCTTTACCATGTAAATGGGTATATAAGCTGAAATTCACATCAGATAGTGCTTCTCCAAAATATAAAGCACGACTTGTTGCAAAGGGTTTTAAGCAACAACATGGTGTTGATTTTGAGGAAATCTTCTCTCCAGTGGTCAAGATGACTACTTTGCGCATGTTGCTTGGATTCGTTGCAATGGAGGACTTAGAGCTAGTCCAAATGGATGTGAAAACAGCTTTCTTGCATGGAGATCTTACAGATGAGATCTATATGGAACAACCAGAGGGTTATGTAGTTCCTGGCAAGGAAAGTCTAGTTTGTAAGCTCAAGAAGAGCTTGTATGGACTTAAACAGTCTCCTAGACAATGGTACCAAAAGTTTGATGCTTTTATGAAGTCCCAATGCTATTCTCGGAGCAATGAGGATCATTGTCTCTACACAAAGAGATGTTTTGATGGCAGCTTGATATGCTTGATACTTTACGTCGATGATATGTTGATTGCTGGGAAGTCCTCTTATGATTTGTCAATTCTCAAAAAGAAGTTGAGTCAGACATTTGATATGAAGGATTTGGGGGATGCCAAACATATTCTTGGCATGCGCATTACTCATGATAGGAATAAAAAGATGCATATACTTGTCTCAAAGTGAGTACATATCCAAAGTACTTCATCGATTCAATATGCAGGGTGGAAAGGCATTGAGTACACCTTTACCCACATATGTGAAATTGAGCAAGGATGACTGCCCCAAATCAGATGAGGAAAAGGAATTCATGACCAAAATTCCCTATCAGTCTGCTGTTGGTAGTCTCATGTATGCTATGGTAGCTACGAGACCAGACATTGCATTTGCAGTGGGAGTTGTGAGCAGATATATGTCTAATCCTGGCAAGAAACATTGGGAAGCGGTCAAAATGATTTTGAGATATCTGAGTGGCACTAAGGACAAGTGTCTATGCTTAGGTAGAGGGAAAGCATCCATTATTGGTTACACAGATTCTGACTATGTTGGTTGTGTAGACAATCGTAAGTCTACATCAGGGTACATTTTTTATTTTGCTGGAGGTTCTATCTCTTGAGATCTCGTCTTCAAGAATGTACAGCTGTTTCCACCACAGAAGCAGAGTATGTTGCAGCAAGTGAGGCATGTAAGGAAGCATTGTGGCTTTCTCGTCTTGCTTGTGATATGGGTTTGCCTCAGCATGTACCTCACTTGCTCAGTGATAGTCAGAGTGCCATTGCTTTGGCTAAGAATCCGGTCTATCATGCAAAGACCAAGCACATTGAGGTGAGGTATCACTTCATTAGAGATTGCTTAGCCACTGAGATCATTATTCTTGAGAAGGTACACACTCGAGATAATGCTGCAGATGCTTTGACTAAAGCTCTACCACAGGATAGCTTTCGACACTGTTGTCACTTGATGGGGGTTACTTGATTCTTGATCTTACGCAGTCACTTGTATACTGTGTAACATGCCCATCAGGTGGGAGGTATAGTTTGTATACTTACACTCAGGTATTCTTTATCATTCTTTCTTTTTTCTCCCATAGTTACTCTGGCCATATTGGCCTTTAGTGGGAGATTGTTACTGTTAGTGTCCATGTGAAATGCCAAATGGCCACCGGACACTTCTTTGTATATGTTCTTTAATAAAACATATAGTGGCTTGGTCAGTCACGGACTGTAAGTTCGACCGCATTTGTAAGACCTAAGAAGTCTGTCTTCGTGCTCCCTGTGTACTGTGTTTTCTGCGTATTCTACAGCCTCTGTGCGGAGTACTGTGTGCTTCGTCAGGAGCTCGATTTTCTACTCCGAGCATATCGTCGTGGAGCTCACAAGAAGGAGAGTGCAGTGCGGTGCATCGCCATCGAAATACTTCACATGTATCTTTGCACATGTGGGATTTATGCCCACTTCTTCCTCCTAATAGCATGTGTTATGGAGAACTACAACATTTTATCTCCCATTTCATCACCTCTCCCTTGTTTCCTCAAGCATATGCACCACTATGATCTAACATGCAAGCAACGAGAGAGAGAGAGAGAGAGAGGAAGGGAGGAAAGGGGAGAGAGAGAGAGAGGGGAGAGAGAGAGAGAGAGGGGAGAGAGATAGAGAGAGAGAGAGAGTATGCGCCATCTATGCATCCATTCATGCATATATCAGGCATACAAGCATCCATGCTTTCTTGCATTCACATATATGTTGGCACTTAAGGTGAGGCATGAGGTGCATGAATGCATCAAAGAAGTGGATACACAACAAGAGGGAGAATGTAGGGAGCTCCAAGAAGTATATGTCAAAATTTCAAAAGAAACCTCTATAAAAATAGTGATTTTGATCACTAAAAACCATTGTAAATATCATTTCATGTTTTTGCAGCTCCATTTTGTGCGAGTCGAGGAGTCATCAAGCTTGATGAGCCTAGATAGAACTCGTGTTTTGGATTTCATAAATTTTTAGAGCTCATTTGAGGCCTCAAATAGCATCAAGAACTTAAGTTTTAACTAGGCTAGCCATTAGGTTTGAAAATACATCTGTCATCAACAAATTTCACAACCAAGCCAATCTTGGCTAAAGCTGAAACTGATAACACATTCTTCTTGATCCCTATCATAAATAAAGCATCTGACAATGTAAAAGAACTACCATCAATAGTAGTCAGTATGATCTTACCAACTCCCATGACAGAATAAGAAGAGTTGTTGGTGCATGTGACAATATTCCCTGTAGGGGCAGGCTCAAGTGAAGTGAAGAATTTGTGCTACGAAGTAATATGTTTGATTGCCCCACTATCAAAGTACCAAACATTTGAGTCTACTAGAGACATACACTATTCATGAGAAGATGGGTCATAACTACAAACAATAGTAAATGTCCATTCTTCATTCTACAGAGGATTAGTAGACTCTGTTTTGGGTGTAGAGGCCTATGCAGCAACCATTCTAGCCTCTTTCTTCCTTGCCTCTTTAGGAGCAAGTTTTGGACAAATCTTTATGACATGATAATTTCCTTTATAGTATTTGCAAAACAATTTCTGCTTTTCTGTTTTCTTCTTGTCTTTGTCATCCTTCTGTGATTGTGTAGAATTAGCAGATTTTTGCTTACTAGTGGAAGAGCTCCATTTACCTTAGCCCTTCTGACTAGCCAAAAAATCTTGATTTGCAACACACATAATGGACTTGTTCTGCCTAGACTAATCTTCTTGCAAAAGAACAGAGAATAACTTCTCAAATGTTAAGGCATTTGGATTGCTTTTCATCATCAAATGAAGAGTAGAAGCAAAACTGTGATATGAATCGAGAAGACCATTCAAAACAGTCTGCACAAAGTGAACTGCCACGGAAGACTTCATTAGCAAAAATCAACTGGTCCTTCAAATCTTTGATCTTTGTCAGAAAACTATCCATGGAATCTCCTTCATTCATGTGCTCACTCTCCAACTGTTTTCGGAGGTAAGAAACATGATCCTCATTCCTTGCCTGGTATAAAGTGGAAAGTGTATCCCAAGCATCCTTAGTTGTTTTGCAAGAGCGAATGTGAGGAATAATGGCACGTTTGATAGACAAGGCTATCAATGCATGTGTCTGAGCATCTCTACCATCCCAACGAATTTGCTATGTAGTAGGTGTAGTAGGAAACGCAGCACGAACACGAATACGAAGAATATCACCATCTTCAACACCGTCTGCATCACCTTTAGTAACTGTATTTGCAGGTTTAATAGGACGTTTTTCAACACCCTACACAATATTTCATAGTCCTTTTGCAACTAATACATGACACATCATATAACCCCATAATGGCTAATTGGTACCATCCAACTTATCCTCAAGAACCAACATACAAAATGTATCAGTGCTTTTAGCCATGGCCACTAACTAAAACACCCTGCTATAGAAAAATGATTGTATCTCAAAAAGTTGAACATAAGTACCCTATCGAGTTTTGCTAAACCTATAGGAGACTTCAATGCTTATACTGGCAAACCAAAACCTGTATATATCTTTGGCACAAAAACATGAAATTGCCTACACAACCATTGCAATAGTGTGTTTGGAGGTCGAAATGAGCTCAGATCGTGATTTTGGCACCAGAAAGTGAAGTTGTTTTGATCTCCTAATCACCTTGAGTATGCTCACCAAATTTCATGTGATTTTGAGATTGTGATCAGAGGGATGTCGATGATGCCCTAGATGAAGTGATGACTTGCTCTGTTACCAATTGTTGGAGTTTGAGGTTTGCAAAAGCACATGAAGAACACGAGGAAGAAGAAGAAGCTTGGAGCACAACACAGAATATGGAATATATTACACTAGAATGTACAAAGATAAGTAGTGCATTAGGGTAATAGGCATATATACAAGGCGAGGGAAAAAACCTCCTAAAAGAAGGAAAAAAGTGCCCCAACAGTCCTAATGTGTTCACACACATCACTACCAAAATATATCAACATTCCTTTGGTTGAGTTTGCCTATAACAATGCCAAGAATTCATCAATTGAATTTAGTCCATTCATGTTGATGTATGGGCTCCAACCTAGGTCTCCTTATGTGAAAGGACTTCAAAATGAACGAGTACAAGTAGCTCAAAAATTCCTTCAAGACAAGAACTTTAAGCTTGAGATAGCTAAAGAAAACTTAAAGAAAGCTCAAAATTGAGGAGAATCTTATGCCGATCTGAAGCAAAGAGATGTTGCTTTTCAAGTTGGCGATTGAGTTTATCTTCATGTTCTTGAAAGGTTAGAAAAGTTGAAGACTGGCCAATGTGCCAAGTTGTCACCTAGATATTGCAGTCCTTTTCCAATTACCAAGAAAGTTGGCTTATGGGCTTATGAATTACAACTTCTAGAAGAGTGCTAGACATAGTTAGATAATCTAGTTAGACATCATGTTATAAACATACAAAAAGTATTTTGTATGAAGAGTGCTTAGTAAAATGGAAGGATGGAACTGAAGAAAACTCTACTTTGGGAAAAGTTTCCACAATCTAGCGACATTTCCCAACTTTCCAGTTTTAAGTTAGTCAGTGATAGATAAGGTTTTCTACTTTCAAATTCTAAGTGGATAATCACATTGAATTAATGCATGTTCTTCAAGTTTTAGAACATGAGGCTCGGGGGTTGCCTAGAGCATATGTAGCTTTATTTTTTAGGATGAAAATATTTTCCAAGGGGGGAAGAATGTTATAAAGTAATTCTATGATCTTTGTCTTGTACCGGTTCAAACAGAGGACCAACAATCATTTATAGCTATGACCCACGATTGTTTATGGATATGACCAATGATGTTAAGACTAGACTTAAATATAAGGTCATGTACTCTCTTGTAACTAAGTGATCCACTTAGCCCAATGGTTAAGACTCAAGGGTGTGAAGGAGGAGGTCTTAGGTTCAATCCCCATGGGGTACATGGGGAGAGTATTTTGCCCAAAGAGCTCTAGGACCTTTTGGAAGCATCAACTTGAGTTAACCCTGATTAATTGGGACACTTGGTGCACATGTAGTTACATGGCTGACACATGGATGGTTAGAATCCACCTGCCCAAGAAGGCAGTCCCTTGGAGAGAAATATATATAGAGGCATATGGTTGGGAGGATAGTCATTCATTCGTGAGCTTGTCTTGTGGTTATCCTATTGCAGTTTCTATAAGTTATCCAAGTTTTGACATAACAATATAACTTGTTAGAAGAACATCTTACATATTAATGTAGCAAAAGATGTCCACATGTATGTTGGAAAATGTTTTCTATGTCAAGAGAAAAAAGAAAAGATTAAGGTATAATTTCATTTTAACCATAATTATTGGTTTTACAACAAAATCATGAGTTAACTTTCATGGAATTCATAGTTAGCTTATCATAAATGCAAATACAAAATTATATTATACTAGTGGTGCTCAATGGGTTGAACAAGTTGGCTCATTTCATAGTCACTTATCAAGAGACACAAAGTGCTTCAGAAATTTGCAATCTTTTTATTCCTCAGGTCTTCAAATTACATGGGGTACTAAAATACATGTTTTCTATGCAAGATGAATACTAGTGAATATCCTAAAATCAATTGTCAAATCAAGAGAATCAATCAACTTTGAGAATCCATGTTCAGCGCATATGTATGTAAAAAAAAAACTAGGATAATTATTTCTAATGAGTAAAATTTGATTAAAATATCAAGCACAATGAGGCGAATTGTTTGCCCTCTTTTTGAAATGAAATATGGCATAAATCCAACTATTCCCAACACCTAAGACCACCAAAGAAATTTCCTAGTGCGTGAGTTCTTGGCTAATCTCCAAGGAAACTTAAAGGGAGCTCAAGCCAGGATGGAACAAGTCATTGACAATACTAGAGGATACATGATCAAGAAGAGATCTATTAGAGATAAATTTTTTCTAGTCATTGACAATACTAGAGGATACATGATCAAGAATAGATCTATTAGAGATAGATTTTTCTTCAACTGATGTCAAAGTATATTTCTTTGTCTATGTGATAAGCTTTTTCCAAGGTTTTGTGCACCTTGGAAGATGGACAAAAAACTGAGTGAAGTTATATATCAACTAGAGCTTCATCAAGGTGGTTGAGTCCAACTAGTGTCTCATGCCAATGAACTTAGAAAGGATATATCTAAGTATGATAATGTAATGGAGGATGTTACTCCTTTGAAGAACACAATAATACTTTTTTGATTTTAGAAGATTAGGTCAAATACAAAAAGGTTGAGAAACTGTGTGATCTCAAAACATCTACTAGCTTAGAGGGATTTATGACTTACAAATGCTACTTGTGATTCATAAGCTCTAGTTCACAAATAGTTTTCCTCATTGATAATAGAAGAGAATGATCTTTTGGAGGAGAGAATGATATAGTCGTTGATAATTGAAGACAAAAAACTTTATACTCACAGGTCAAGAAGGTCATCATTATGTGCCTAATGTGCCTAAAATAGAGGCAAGGTGCAAAGATCCTTTGCTCGGGGACATCCAAAGCAAATTAAAGGGGAAAAGAAGGTTTGTAGATATACTTGACCTAAACCTTAAAAAATTATAGAATCCACCTAAATGTGGCATGAAAGGAATATATACACTAGGAGTTTCTCACATATGGGATCTTCATTCAAGACTAGGAGGTGAGAAGACATACACGATTTTCATTCATCCTCTTAGAGTATCTCCTTTTCGTTGTGGCCTCCTATGAATGCATGAACGATGATAAAACACTACAAAAGTCTTCAGCTCCCATTACCATCCGCTACCATCCGCCTTGTTTCAACTCTTTTATATTCGAAGTACTTGAAAGGTATCCGTCATCAAATGGCCCTGTTATGTTATGCTATGGACATGGACATGTTATGGAGTCTATGCTGAGGCATGCTTCTGAGATGCAGAGTGACCAGGAAAAGTGACTACCATCTGCGCCAGTCCTCACTGAGACGCCGTCTGAGAGAGGATTACGAAGGAGGTTCTACAGTTAAGACCCATGAGTCCCTCACAGATCCGCAGAGCGCACCTGCACAAGCTTATTGGCGGGATTTCGCAAACTTGCAGCTTGGAGACCGGCCAGAGTCAGAGTATTACGCGTCTCTGCTTCGAATCAGTGGCGATGGAGCCTCCTTGGCGCATGTACACCTCGCGCATTTTCATATCATCCAGGGTGGCCGATATAAGAACAGGTACCTTGGCAGCCTCCTCATACAAGCCTACCTTAGATGTGAGGCACTTGAGGATGCGCGCTGTTGGTTCGATTACATGCATGACCGCACCCTGTACACATGGACTTTCCTGATCACCAGCTACGCGCAGCTTGGACATGGGCAAGATGCTTTTCTCCTTTTCAACCAGATGCTGCATGAGGGCGTTCTACCTGATGAGCACATTTTCACGAATGTTATCTCAGCATGTGGTTGTGAATTGGATCCTATTCAAGGCACTCAGCATCATGCTCGGGTTGTTGGTTCTGGTTTTGATGAATCCATCGTTGTTGGAAATGCTTTGGTGAACTTATATGGTAAATGTGGCCGCTTGCTCGATGCCAGGAGCACCTTCGATTCCATGCCCAGGAAAAATGTCATCACCTGGACAGCAATCATTTCTGCATATGTGAAACTTGGGAAGAGAGATGACGCTTTCACAATGTTTGAACAGATGCAGTATGAGGGCATATTTCCAAACAGAGTCACCATTCTTACTATGATGGAAGCTTGTGTATCTCAAGATCAAGCAAAGTTTATACACAAAGTCGCCCTACAAAGTGGTCTTGATGCAGACGTTGTAGCTGCAACAGCACTTGTAACGATGTATGGTAGGTGTTCAAGCCCAGACTGTGCTTTAAGTACATTTCGAAGCATGCGGGAACGCACTGTGGTTTCATGGAATGCTACTGTTGCTATGTGCACAGAGAACAATCTAATTAAAGAAGCTCTTGAGTTATTTGCTGAGATGCTTTACAATGGAATAGTCCCAGACAGTGTGAGCCACATCAACATTGTCAATGCTTTAGCCAGCAGAGGAGAACCACTAGAAAGCAAGTCATTTCATCATCTTATCATGCAGGAAGGATGTGATTCTGTTGGTGATGTTGCAACTGCCCTTATACATATGTATGGAAGGTGTAGCTATATGGAGGATGCCCTTTGCATATTTAACAGATTGCAGGATCGGACAACTGTATCTTGGAATTACATGATGAGGGTGTATTGCTGTGCTGGGGAATTCATGCCTGCTTTTCAGCTTTTTGACCAGATGAAGCAAGAGTGTTTCCTTGCTGATAAATATGTTTTTTCAAGTATATTATCTGCATGTGCCAGCAAAGCTGCTATGAACATTGGCAAGTGGATGCATGTCTTTATAACAGGTCCTGGCTTTGTATCTGATGTTGTTGCTATGACTGCCCTCGTGAATATGTATTGCAAGTGTGGTAGTCTTCAGAATGCACGTGGGCTTTTTGACAGCATGACAATACGTGACCTTGTATGCTGGAATGCGATGCTTGATGGATATGCTCAGTATGGCAAATCTATTTCTGATGTAATTGGGTTCTTTCACCTAATGGAAAAAGAATCTGTTGTGCCAGACTCAGCATCATTTGTTAGCCTGATATCTTCATGTGCTGATCTAGTTGAGCTTGCTGAAGGGCAGAGGTTTCATGCCTGTGTAGTCTTCAGAGGTTTTGAGGCTGAAACAGCTGTTGCAACTGCAGTCATGAACATGTATTCTAAGTGTGGGGGTATTCAAGAAGCAAGGCAAATATTTAATGAGGTTTTGGAGCATAATGAAGTTTCTTGGACTGCCATGATTGCTGCATATGCTCAACATGGCCATGGTGAGGAGGCACTTGATCTTTTCAAGCAAATGCTGGCTGCAGGTTTTCAACCAAATGAGGTCACATTTGTGAGTGTATTCACTGCTTGCAGACATGCTGGGTTGTTGGATGAGGGTCGCCGATGGTGGATCTCTATGCAACGTGACTATGGCATCCAACCAATAGCAGATCATTATGACTGCATGATAGACCTTTTTAGCAGGGTGGGCCAGCTTGATGAAGCAGAGGACTTCCTCAAGAAGATGCCAGTGAATCCAACTGCTATCTCCTGGATGAGCTTGCTTAGTGCATGCAGGGGTAATGCTGATGTTAGCCGTGGGACATTTGCTGCAGAGAAGATATTAGATTTTGATAGCGAAGACCCATCACCTTACCCGATATTATCCAATCTATCTCAGGCAGCAGATAGAGAGGAACCTAGAATTCAAGTGGTATGAAACGGATGATTAGTCCTTTACTTCAAGCCAGCCAAGATTTTGTGACACACCTGGATACTATTTGTAATGTCCATGTGTGTAACAGCCAAGTTATCTATTCTTTTTGCAACACAGATACCATTATCCAGCAGGTGTTGGCTGTTGGATATGATTGTGGAACCTGCACACTCAAGAATGTTGTTTGATTGGCACCTCTCTTCTCATATTTGTACTTTTGAGGTAGGTGAGATTGGGATGAGTTGCCAATCTTTGCTCTTTTTTTTGCAGGTATCATCTCAGACAACATTTCTAGATGTTCGTTGATGAGGTTTGTCATTCACACCTTTAGGTTTTCTTTGGTATGCCTCGGGTTTTCTTAGAGATCCCACAGAGTTTTCTTAGAGATCCCACAGAGTTTTCTTGTAGGATCATGCTTGGATAAATACAGATAAAAATACAAATGTGGGTGCCTAAGAGTAGAAAACACCTAGAAATAAGGATTATTTTACCATGTTATAGTTAAAGTAATACTGCATTTCTCTTTTTTTTTTTGGTTTTTTTGCAGATATCAACTCAAACATCATTTCTAGATGTTCCTTAACAAGGTTCATCATTCACACCTTTAGGCTTTCGCTGGTATGCCTCATGTTTTCTTACAGATCTCACATAGTTTTCTTGTAGGTTCATGCTTTGGAGAAATACAGAACAAAGTACAAATATGGGTGCCTAAGAGTAAACATCTAGCGATAAAGATTATTTTACCATGTTATAGTTAAAGTAATACTGCATTTTAGCCTTGTTTCATATATATCCTCAACAAAAAACTATGTAGGTGTGGGGACTGCCATTCCATGGTAAGGGTGTGGGGAGTCCCATATTGTTGCGTATAGTTCATTGCTCCAAGGTTACAATGTAAAGAACCAGGGAGGATTGTGGCATTGGTTGTATTTAGAGGATGATGTTAACTTGTTACAATGACACTCGTGATGATGTGGAGCATTCACATCCATGATGCTGTGTGAGGGATCACGGACTCCTTCCATTCCAGTAAATTTATTTCTCCATTATAATCTCTCCTAATCTAAGATTGTGACATCTTCACACCCACATTCACCTTGAAGGATTTTTGGTATCTGAAATATTGATAATGACCATCTTTAAAAGCACACTGCACCATGGATGAATATAAATGATTGCTGAGATTTCTCTCCGTGTGGGATAAGTTGTTTACCCTTGTACTGATGCAAACAAAGCCACGTACAACTGTGGAAAGTATGCAGCATAGGCCATGAAATGCATCATGTAATCATAAGATTACAAATCCAAGCAGCTACTTTGGTTAGTACAGAAAATGTTCAATCTGGAATCCGGAGGAAGCATTTCATGGAACATGTGTCTACGGAACATGCATCTATGAGCAACTCCAAATGGACTAAGCTGACCTCAATTTGCACAAAGTGCGCCATAACATTGCACTCCGACCCTTCACATCCAATTGTCTCACATAGCATTGCTTGAAGGCACAATGCATTGTACATGCTAATGAAAAAAATGGGCTTACATGCACACAAGCCTATCTGCCCACAAGGTGCAAGGTATGCAACCTAGGTCATGCATTGCATTAAATAATCGTCATAGAATATTGCTAATGGTTACAACATTGAACAAAATTGAAGAGGTCCTTCCTCTTGTAAGACTCTTTGTGAGGAAAAATCTAAGGGATTCTGAATTGAATTGATCGGTGGATTACAAAGAACACAATCTTTGGAGAAGTATGCTAAGTTTTAGCGACTCACACAACAATCACCATTTTCTATGTACATTGAGAAAAAATTATGATTCAAAAATATAGCTAATATGAAAGAGTCCATAATTATTCGACACTAAGAACTTCAGTTGAACAGAAGACTCTAAATTTTGTTGAAACTTTTTGAATGTGTAGGCTTTCTCCTTCTGAAGTTATGCAAGCCACCCATTGAATTGAAAGACGAGATTAGAGCCATCATATGCTTGTTTCCTTCTACATAAAAGAAGTGGATTGACAAGAAGATATGACTGTAAAATTCCTCCTTTCTTTGTAGACTTAAAAGTTGGCTATGTAACCGAGAAAGATGATTAGGATGGAGAAAGATGTGATAAATCTAGTATCTGTGCATAGATAGATCAAAATAAATCCAAACAAGACTGTAAGATTAGTTCAATGAAAATTTTTCGTGAGACATTTCATGCACATAGAAAATAAACTCAAACAAGATTGTAAAACCTTCTCCTCCTTTCTTTGTAAAGTTTAAAAATCAACTATCTAACTGAGAAAGATGATTAGGATTGAAAAAGATGCGATAAATCTATATGCATGCACTTCCAATACAAAGGCGATCGCGATGCTCTAAAAAAATATGAATTTTCCACAAAGTCGTGATTTGTCCACAAAGTTGAGATTTTCTGAGAGTTTTGGTAGGAACTTCAAAATTGAACTCCGAGGGTCTGTCTGTCCTGCTAAGGGTGGTGACGAACTCTGTACGTGCAGACGATCTCAAAAATGATTGCACACACAAACTCTCTCTCTCTCTCTCTCTCTCTCTCTCTCTCTCTCTCTCTCTCTCTCTCTCTCTCTCTCTCTCTCTCGCACAACCACGAATGATGAATGAAGTGAAAGTAGGGAATATATAGTCAAAAATGAAAAATTTTTGTGAAGGTGAAGATGGGAGATCGTGATGATGATGATGACGAAGGTGGAGAAAAAAAAAAGAAAATTAACAAAAAATAACTATTTTTTACCTTCCAATGTTGCAAATCTACGATCTTACCATTACAACACTCGCCCTCGAGCAACGTTCCCCTGGCAATGGTGCCAAAATTTGGTGTAGCCCAAGCGTGAGCACCACCTCCTTTACTTGTCAATCTATGGAGGTGTGAGGAGGATATGAAGATCGTGAGCAACTGTGGCGAGCAAATGTGAGTGACAAGCACATACATGCACGCACACACACATACATAAGGCAAGATCACAAAGATAGGAACAATGGAAGATTTGTTTCTCAATAATTCGATTACACTCTTCAAGATGCTCTTTCTCTAACTTGCTAACCCCAAAAATGAGCTCTCTAGCTCTTTTCGTAGTTTTTTACTAGTTTTACCTAGATCTGCTCACCTATACAAAAGCATTGATTACCAAAGATAAAAAAGAGTGACTTTTCATCAGGTGATGACGAGAAGGATTTGAACTCCTGACCTCCTACAAATAAAAGCACCCCAAGCACTACAATATCGAGCTTATGTTGTTTTGGTCTGTTGAAATATTATGTATGTGCTTAGTATACACATATTCTCTGCTAATCCCAAGCTAAGAAATTTTGTTTTCTAAATTCTCTTGAGTTTTTTGCTAATATCTCCATCCAAAACCGTACTTCAATCCATGCTGCACTTACGAGTAGAACAAGCATATCTATGTAAGTTTTGATACCACTTTCATCAGTATCTTCATTCATGTTTAGCCCACCTATAACATCACATGCATCTGCTAGAATGATATCAATTCCAACTCATGCGCCTAATGCATTGAATGTAGAATCAATGACTTTAGCTTTAAATGTTGAGGTTACCATGTAGCAAGGGGAAACAAACACTCCTTCAAATGAAAGGAACAAATTCGAAGATAGGTTGTTGAAAGTAGAGTAGGACCTTGGACATTTGTGCAATGTCCAAGCCGAGGTTGCAAAGCTTTTTCAATCTGTTGATGGGGTTCATCACCTTTGGGCTGTTTTGGACTTACTCTAGAAGCCCATACTAATACGATTGTGACTTTGTCTATATCTATTTTGTTGGAAAAGGATAAAGATATGTCCATTTCCCAAATGGACTTGTTTCCCTTAATTGGTAGTTTGAGTCATCTCAGCTTGATGACTCCTACCACTCTGCTTTTTGCTAATACTTCAAGGAAATCAATAGGTGTAAGCTGTCCATTAGATCTTTTTTAGGGAAAGATCTACGTCCTCATTATTCCTCATGAGAAAATAAAGATTGAGATAAGGATGCAGTCTTAATGTTCTTAGAAAAGTGGAACGATGTCCACCAACTTAAGAACACCCCCGAACATGTGCGACTACTCGACATGGGCCGAATTCACTCGCCTCTTCAAAAAGGAGTTTCTCCCCGAGAATGAGGAGGAATGTAATTGGGAGGCTTGGGATTGCATTTCAGAATATCGAGACATTATTTTGAAATTAAAAAACCTTGATGATATCCATCGGCTTTGTGGTTTCATTCGAAGACTTAACCAACAAATCTGTAATGAGGTAAAGAGACATGCACCTAAGTAGTTTGATGAAGCTATTTAGGCTTCATAAATCTACGAGGATAATTCTCATATAGATATCCCATAGGAAAGTGATCATTTCCAAAGAAATACTGCTAAACGTAAAGGAAAAGGGCCAATAATATTTGAATGCATATCTAAAAAACCACGTGTTTTTAGACATTTGCTTTCTCAAGAAGAATTTTCTAAAGCACAAAAAGAGAATTTGTGTTTTAAATGCCTTAAGCTAGGACATTGTAGTAGGGCCTATCCAATTAGAAGAGACAATAGGACCACTCTGACTGATAAAAGTAAGGGGAAATAACAAATACATCTCATAGAGACCTTGAAGTTGAATGAAAATCAAGTGCCAAGAAAGTTCAAATCATGCACTATGATAGTACCCATAAGTGCCAAGTTTCCAAAAACATATGGCAAACTCAAGACTTTGATCCACACGATTTGGTCAAGCTTCACGGTTCAGTCAAAGGTCACACCATCCAGATTATGGTAGATGATTTGGCCACGCATAATTTTAAAAATTATGTACTTGTTAAAAAGTTAGGTCTTCCTTAGAGCCCTTCTTCTCATAGATATGTCGTCTCTATGATGCACGAGCAAGATAGCCACATACGGGATACCATGATTTCATATTTGGAATCAAAAATCTAAGATTTCAAGGATAAATTGGACTTCCAAATTATGAATATGGAAAGGGTAGACTTGGCTCTAGGGAGAGAGTGGCTTTAGAGTATTGGATCTTCATTGTATAGATGTTATTATACAAACACTTTGGGATTCCAATGTGACGGGGTGTTGTTTAAAATCAAGGGCTAACACGGCGTTCCAAGTACTCCCTTTATTTCACAGATAGAACTTAAGAAACTTGTAAACATTGAAGCAAGGACCCAAACTTTTCTCATCCTTAGCATTGATGTAATTGATTCCAATAATACAGACCAAGTTTCTTATGTCTTGTCTTTTATTCCTTGTGAAGTGTATGTTGAATTTAATAAACTTATGAATGAATTTAAAGATATGTTCCCTAAGGAACTCCCCCATGTCTTCATGGAAACATTGATCATGGAATAGATCCATTTTCGGGAACCAAGATAAAATTTCAAAATCCCTATCGAGTCCCCTATGTCCAAAATCTAGAAGTCGAGAAACAAATTAAAGACTATCTAGATAAAGGATTTATTTAGCCAAGCTCGTCCCCTTGGGTCACGCCCATCCTTCTTGTATAAAAGAAAGATGGTGTTATGAGTTTGTGTATTGATTATACGGTGTTAAACAATCTTACAATAAAGAATAAGTATCCCATGCCGCTTGTTGAAGATCTCTTCAATAGCTTAAAAGGAGCTTAAATCTTTTCAAAGATTGACTTACACTATGGTTATCATTAGGTCAGAATCAAAGACGATGATATTCCCAAGACATCCTTTCGAACTAAATATGGCCACTATGAATTTCTAGTGATGTCATTCGGGTTAACAAACAGACCTACAACATTCATGATTTTGATGAATCAAGCGCTTAAGCTGTACTTAGGGAAATTTGTAATTTGTAGTAGATTTCCTCGATGACATATTGATCTACAACAAAGATCATGAAAGTCATCCAGAGCACTTAAAGAAAGTCTTTGAGCTTTTTCGCGATAGTCAACTTTATGGTAAAGAGTCCAAATGTGAATTCTTTACCCCAGAAGGAAAGTATCTAGGCCATATCATTTCTGCGAAAGGAATCAAATTTGACCCAGACAAAGTCCAAGTGATTCTTAAATGGTATGAGTCTGAGAAGATTTGCGAATTACAAAGTTCTCTCGGATTGGTTGGATATTATCTAAAGTTTGTGGCTAGGTATGCCAAATTAGTAGTACCTTTGATAGATCAACTCAAAGAGAAGCATCATAAGATTAATTGGAAAGAGGAACAAGCAAAGAGTTTTCAAGATCTTAAACTTGCTTTAGCTTCAGCCCTAGTTCTACAAAAATAGATCCAAATAAACCTTTCCAATCAGAAATAGATGCAAGTTCATCTGAGGTAGGAGCAGTACTAAACCAAGAAGGTCGACCAATAGCTTTTGAAAGTAGAAATCTAAGTTATGCTCAACAAAACTACTCTACCTATGAGCGAGAGATGTTCACTATTTATAAATGATATAAAGAAATGGAACGATTACTTATATGGATCAATGTTAACCATATTCTTTGATCAAGAGAGTATCAAGTGGTTTGCAAACCAACGAGATTTGAGAGGTAGAAAAGCTAGATGGTCCAAAGAGTTACAAGAGTTTGATTATCAACTTAGGTACAGGAAAGGAAAGTTCAATATAGTGGTAGAAGTTTTAAGTCGAATGCCTATATTGAACAACATAAGTTTTGTACAAATTTAAAGTGAGTTTATTTTAGCTTTGAGAGGAAGCTGCAAAGCAGATCCAATCTACACTCAAGCATGGAAAGCAACTGCACGAGCCCAAATGAATGAAGCAAGTACTTTTGAGGAAAAGTTTAGACACTACTCCCTCCAAGATGAATATTTGCTTTATAAATGTAAGGTTTGTGTCTGTCTGTCAGACATATGAAATCAAGTACTTTTCAAATGCCATGATGCTCCAAGTGCTAGACATCTTCGCATTAACTAAACCTATGAGTTAGTTAAACGATATTTTTACTAACCTAGCTTACATCGATATGTGCAAAACTATGTAGCAAAGTGCCATAAATGTCAAGTCAATAAGTTTGAACAACTTAAAGTCAGAGGATTGCTACATCCTTGGAGATTCCCAAAGGTAAATGGGAAAGTATTTCCATGGATTTCATTTCTGGATTACCATGCACTTAGAAAGGATTTGATTCAATCTAGGTTGTATTTGATTGATTGACTAAACTTGGTCAGTTCATTCCATTTAAGACTACTTATAAGACTCCAGAACTCGCAAAAATAGTTGTAAATCAACTTTATAGACTCCATGCTATTCGAGTAGATATAGTTTTTGATCGAGATGCTTGACTTACAAGTCATTTTTGAAGAGGAGTTCTTAGTAGACTTGAAACTAAACTAATTTTAAGTACAATTGAACTTCCCTAGACGGATGGCCAAATAGAGAAAGTCAATCAAATCTTGGAAGACATACTTAGAGCTTATATCACTTCCAAGTAGATTGATTGGGAAGAGTACCTTCCTTGTTGAAGTTTGAGGTCTACAGAATCACGTGAAAAACACATGGAAGAAGAAGAAACACAATATGAATGTATTATCATTAGAATATACAAAGATAAGTAGCCCATTAGGGTGATAGGCATGTGTACAAGCCGAGGGAAAAAAACCTCCTAATGAGGGAAAAAATTGCCCCGACGGTCCTAGTGTGTTCACATACATCACTACCTAAATATATCAACAAATCCCCCCTGGGAGTGATGTGGTGAACAAGGAGCTGGCACTCATGTATAAGGAAGTGCCAAGCTATGTGGAATCAATCCACAAAAGGAAGTAAGCCCAAAGCTTTGCAAAAATCTTCAAACTTCTTCCTAGGTGGAGCCTTTGTGAAAAGGCCTGCAATGTTCTCCTGTGTGGGCACATATGCCAAACTAATCTCCCCAACTGAGAACCTCTCCCTGACATAATGAGAGTGCACCTCAATGTGCTTAGTGCAAGCATGGAACAGAGGGTTCTTTGCAACTTCCAATGCATTTTGATTGCTAGTGAAGATGGTGGTGGCAGAAGACTGACGAACACCCAAATCAATCGTAAGGCATTTGAGCCACACACACTCAATAGTCATTGTGAAAGTTGCCCTATACTCAGCCTCACAACTAGAAGTGGCCACAGTAGGCTGCTTCTTGCTCAATGTGTACCTAAGAACCAACTCAGGGACTTGTGGAGAAAGAGACTATACCTCAATCCCCCTCAAGTGCATATAGTGGGGATTCACGCTTTAATTATCAATCCTTCCTACACTTCAGCACTTCCTACACTTTGCACACACCTTAACAACAGTAAACAAACACTTTCATGGATAGACAACACTTCCCTACACTCTTTCCAAGCAATACACAAGCATACAAGCTCACAAAGAAGAAGATACAGAGAGGAGAAGACAAGAATTCAAATTTCTGTGCTCTTGATTCTCACAATGGCAAAAAGTCTTTACAAAGAGTCACAAATTGACTTATATATTTGTGCCCTAAAAATGGTCTTTTCACACAAGAGACCGGCACTTTATTCACTAAAAGACTAATTTCCTACTAATTTACATGGGTAAGCTTCTAATCTTCTGTGGGGATGCATCTAGAGGAATCCTCTAGTGCATTTACATCGGAAAATATATTACAAGAATGGTTATAATACAAAAATAAGGTGTCCAAATCGAAAAAATTTTGGGGCCCTTCTTTTTCTCTGCCTTGTGCTCTTTTTGCTCTGCAACACTCTCCCCCTCTTCGTTTCTGTCGTCCCTTGATAGGCTTTATCTTCTCATCGGCTGCTTATTTAAGTCTTTTGAGTGCTTGCATCTAGTGGTCGAAGAAGCAATAAGGACCGTCAGACAATTGGTTATCTTATCCGAGGTTTGTCCTTTGCTTCTGTCTTCGCCTTGCTTTAAGAGGTCTGAATACACGCACCCAGTGGTCGGAGAAGCAATAAGGACCGTCAGAGAATTTTTTATTTTATCCGATCTATGTCCTTTGCTTTTGTTTTGCCCCTTGGTATTCTGTATATCACATATTTGGGTTCCTGTATTCAGTTGGGTTGCCACGCATGCCACCAGTGACCTATGTCTTGCTTGTGGTACTCTGATTTGTCCTGGTTGCACACATGTGACCCTGTTGTATTGCTTTGAGCCTGTTTACTTTTTTTTTCACTGCACGCTGTCAGCGGAAGGATTAGTACCTACCAATTATCTTCTTGCTAATCTTCATGGATACTTTCTTGGCCCTGGTCCCTCCTTCCACTTACGTGCTTTTCCTTGATGCGTGCCCCTGCGGGGCTCTGTGCAGAGATGGGTGTTGCACCCCTGCGGGGCTTCTTGCTTCTTTCGTTGTCTTCTTCTTTTCTTCTTTTTGCTCTGCAACACTCTCCCCCTCTTCGTTTCTGTCGTCCCTTTAGTGAAGCTTCTTTCGTTGTCTTCTTAAGCTTCTTCGAAGGTCTGCATATATGTGCTTGGCAAAAACATGAGTCTTGAATAATAAGCCATTATGGTAGGGCGGCTAGGCGTAACAAACAAGTCAAAAACCAGAATATCTGTTCCCTGGTTAATGCCAATGAAATTCAAAAATGTGTATGCTGCATGTTTGAAGACTTTCAATACCGTAAGTATCATACTGAGTATTTTATTTGTCAGCTTGATAGTTAAATCTGGTACAGTAGCATAAGTCTGCAGCCAAAACTCGATTGTTTTTACCATGTAATCTTCTGTAGGTAAATAAGTATGTGGTGGACTTGGAAGGAGTGGGTAGTT
The DNA here is from genome assembly GCA_020310875.1 of Ceratopteris richardii. Taxonomy (NCBI): domain Eukaryota; kingdom Viridiplantae; phylum Streptophyta; class Polypodiopsida; order Polypodiales; family Pteridaceae; genus Ceratopteris; species Ceratopteris richardii. Next base: position 116,723,243 of record CM035412.1, on the reverse strand, counting down.
TAGCCATTGTTTATTGATTACACCGGTCTTTTGCATTTCCAAAAATTCGCGTGCTTCTCTGCGACGTGGCGTTGGGCAAAAAGAAGGGTTTACCTGTAGTAAATATGGTGCTGCTTGCCAATGCACCCGTAGTGTAGGATTTCTCTCAAAAAATTTTCTTCTCCAAACAGGTTGTGCAGCTTCAAATTATTCTTGAGTGTAAGCGAACGTGTCCTGTTTGAAGTTTAGCTGCTTGTCTGGACTTTTCTGTGTAATCTTCTTTATATATTGTCTTGTTTTCTCTTTCATCAGTCCGTAGGGAATGTTGAAAGGCTTCATAATCATATCCAAGTCTTTACCCTTGATCTTTGCTTCCTTCATGACTTTGATGACTTCATTTTCAAAATCTTCTATCAACCAGGATAGTGCCCGTTCCTTCTGACCTATTTCTGTAGTGTATGGCATTGGATGATCATCATGTATGTCCGCCATCTCCTTGTGTATTGGAGAATTATAAATCGGGGGAGATAGAGGACGTACCTCTACCTCGTCAGTAGGATTCTCTTTTGTTGGCTCTACTGGTGCCCGATTGGTGCTTTCCGCTTTACTTGGATCTCTAACTGTGCTATATGTTCAGTCTTCTCTTTATTTTCTTGCATGGCTGCTCTGAGTGCTTCTTTTGCTGCAAGCAATTCATTGTCAATTTCTGCTACATTGTCTATGTTTTTGCTGTAACTTGTTGTAAGTTTGCCATGGGTTGTATTCAACTGCTTTTTTAGCTCATTTGTTTCTTGAATGTACTTACGTTCCCATTCTTCTCTCAATTCTTGCTCTTGTTTCAGCAAATCTGCATATTTTGCTATTTGATCGCTTAACTCTTTTTTATCAATATCTGTTGTTTCTTGTGTTTCGATGGGTTGATCATATAGCAATGACTTCATTAATTCTTTGTTTCTGTTTCGTAAAGTATCATTCTCCTCCATGTATACCTTCAGTTGTGTTTCAAGCAGGTGACTTCTAGCTTTTATTCGCTCTTTGTCGGCCTCGCTGGCTTCATGTAATCTTTGTAAGTCCATTAGTTGTGCCTGGAGTTGACGATGTTGGGTCATCAATGTGTCACATTGTGTTTTTACCTCAAGTAACTCCGTTCCTTTGACAACAATCTCTTTTTGTGCCTGGATTAATTGTGGAGATAGTTGTTCACTCATAATTTGGAACTGATTCTTTTCCCTCATGGCCTTGTCATAATCAGCATCTGTATCCATCATCTGTTGTTGTGTATCCATGGCCATTTGTATCATCTGCTTGACCACAGGTTTTAATTGTGTGACATCCACATTTAACCATGTTTTAGGAATACTCGGTTCTGCTCCTGTTGTCACATCTTTTCCTTGTGCTACGTGTAATGTAGTGTCATGGGGCTGCCTAATGTGGAGTTGTATCCTTGGCTCAGCCTCCATGTGATCCATCTTGCCTCGAGGTGTATCATCTGATACTTCAATCACAATTTGCTGCCTATTTTTGTGTAGGTCTGAATCTTCATCCACTGGCGTTTGCATTTCTTCCTTGATAGGTGGTATTACTCCTTTATTCGATAGTGTAGTTTCCTTGATACTAATCTTTGACTTATCATTTAATTGAATTACATGCTCGGGTTCAATGGATTCTGCTATGTTTTTTGCCTTTTCTTGGTGGTTGTCTGGCGTGACTTCAACTTGATTAATCTCTGTCCATTCTTCCTCGTGAGTTTCTGTCCTTATGTCTGTGTCCAAAGTATCTTTCTCAGGACTAGATTCTTCATTGTAACTCGAGTCTTCTAAGCCCAGTGTTTTGTATCTGGCGACTTGTTCTGGGGTCTTTTCTTTACTCCGTTGTTGTTTTTCTTGACTTGCTTGTTTGTAATGATGACCTTGAACATTTAGATTTAATTGCCCTTGCATGTAGTGATGTGTCTCTTCTAGGGCTACGGAGAGGTCTCTCTTGGTGATTGGTATTTGGGCTACAGGAATCTTCGGCAAAGTATGTGTCCTCTTTGATTGAGGTGTCGCTTGGGCTTCTTCCTCTTTAAGGCGCTTTGTACCCCTCATGGGTTTCTGTGAACTGGCTCCTACTTCTTCAACAGTGATAGCTCCTTTCTTTTTCTTAGGAACCGTAGCTGACTTGGCATATTTGGCTAGCCCTTCTGAGGTTGGCATCTCACGCAAGCAGTTTTTCATATCAAGTGCCTCATAGATGAGTAAGGTCAAAGCTGAACTGCCATTGAGAAACTTTTTCTGACCCCACTTCTTCTTGGCTTCAAATAATCGGTCTTGAACATAAGGCGTCATGTTTACTTTATTGCCGACTTGCCTCATAGCATGTGATAATAGTTGCACAACAATCTTTTGAGGTGCTGTGTATCTATGCATACTAGGAAAACAAAAGTGTTGGTGCACTAAGCGGACAGCATCTTCAATATCTGTTCTGTTGATATCCAAAAAGGATCTTTTTTGGGTCATGACATTCCTCCTTGACATTAGTGATTCCTTCTTGATTCCATCCAAAAGCTTTGTTGATTAACTCATGAGTGAATTGAATGGTTTTCCAGGTACCCACTTTGTCCAGTACTCTTGCTTCAGCAACTGATATCTTATTCGCTGCCGGCTGGAGTGTGTTCATCACTTGCGTGCATCTTTGAAAATCTGGCAAATAAATAGGCAGTTTTAGAAATGCCTCTATTCCTGCTTGTGTCCACACATCCACCATGCGAGGTAATCCTTGTATGATAGTCTTGAAGTCTTGCGACATAATAGGGAAGTAGTGATCCCTGTCCATAATCTTGATGGTAGCCATCAAAATGAGGTCCGACACCGGTTGGTCATCCAGAAACCAATGGCCTCTTGCTTTTGTTATTGATTCTAATGGAAGAAGCTGGACCTCTTCCTCTTGCGTAGCTTCGGAATTAGTAGATGCCATCTGCACTCAATATAGAGTATGAATTAGTGGCCATATAGTATCAGAAATCCTCCTTCATTTGTCTTTCATAAGATTGACATTGCTCCGAGTGAATGGTGTCGTCCCTTCCCCGTGGGTGTGAGAAAGGTAATACCTGGGATTTTTCATACTTTTAGGTATTTTTATGTTTTTGTCTGAAAGAAAAACAAAAAAGTTAGGTCATAGCCAAAGCGGTTATTCATTTTTTAATAATTTTCTTTAAATTATGTACAAGTGCTCTCCTATTTCCCAAGAGGAAAATGTGCTTCACTATCTTGAAATAGAAGAATAGCGTGCCGAATGCTTGGCCTTGTAATGTGGCCCTATTATGCATACTTTGGATTCTGGTAACTCCAAATGCGTGCAGCTCGAATCATTTGGTAGATGTATGTAGCTTGCTTTGTCTTTCGGCATCCAAATCTGCTTTATTCTGTTGGGAGACATCGTGTTCCCAACCTTCCTGGTGAATGTGATGCTTCTCATTTGTTGCTTCTGCTTTGTCTGCCTTTTGAATCTTGGAATGACATGTGAATTGTATGTAGACTCCAGCTCTATCCTGCAGCAGTTTAACTTCTATCGCTTTGCCTTTAAATCATACTGATTTTCCTTGTTCATTGGTTCGTCCTTTTTAATGATTGTCCTTTGAGTACATGACTTGGGAATCCATATTTGTGTGTGGTCCGATTGGGCGGCTATCACCTTCTTCGGAATCCATACTTTAGCAATTCTTTGTGTAACTGAATATCCAGAGCGATTTCCATATTGGTTCTGTGGGTTCTTCTGCCATAGCAAGTAGTTCTTCTGTTGAAGATATGCATCCATTTGGTCCTTCCTTATCCAAGCTTCTTGAGTGTAAGGAATGGGTTATATTCTAATAGGTGCAGACTTGGGATTATTCGGAGAACTAGTCTCTCTTGTGCATGGTTCTTCGCTAAGGCTGTTTTTAGATAGAATGACACTCTTATGACTTGCTAGATTAGAAGGTGGTCTGCAAACAGGATTCGGTGTGTCCTCACATGTACTCGATGAAGGGGTATCCATAGTGCTAATGAACATACATGCATCACTGTGTTCATTTGAGTGGGTTTTTGGTTCTATGCTTGCGGCTTTGATTGGTCGTTCGTCTAGCATGCTGAATACTTCACGATGTCCTATCTTGGCCGAGATGTATCCTAAGGCCAATTGAAGAGTTACTTCATATTCGTATATCCAGTCTTTTCCTAACACGAGCTCTTCCAATAAGTCCTGGTCATGACATACTAAGAGTTTCTGTTCCATAGTATTGTTTGCAATATGTAGAGGTAAGGTTACTTCACCCATACATTGAGTAATTGTGCCCCCTATTCCTATCAATTGTGCCTTTGATGGACGTAATTCCTCCTTGAGTTTTTGAGTCAATGAAAGTTTGATACAACTTATGGTGGCTCCTGTGTCAATGAGAGCATCCACTAAGTGGTATTCCTTTTTTCCAGCTCCCAAATTCAAATATGGTTATGTCCTCTGTTGACCTAGGTTTTCAGTGGCTCTAAAATTAGCCATTGGAATGAGTTCTTCTCCTAGTCGATATCTCTCATCTCTCTCTAATCCACTCTTTTCATTTCTTGATTCGTTATAGCGCTTCTTGTCTCGCTTCTTCTTGTATCCTTTCCTCCTCGATGCGTCTATTCTTACCCTTGATTAATCGTGACATTGTTTCTTCAGTCAATTGTTCTAGATATTTTTTCACTCGACACCCATTGATATAGTTTGATAGTACTTCTCCATCTAGGGTTGCTAGACTGATGGCTCCACTCGTAGATATACGATTGATGATCAACGGGCCATATCCTCTCTTCTGCAACTTCTTAGCGTGTTGTTTCAAAGTATAAACCAACACTAAATCTCCTTCCTTCAAATTTTTGTCTTTAATATGAGCATCAAAGTATGCCTTCTGTCGCCTTTTAGCAGCATAAATCCCTGCTACTGCTTGTAACCTAGTTTCATGAAGCTTCTCTTTTTTATCCAATTGAGCTGAGAGTTCATGTCCTGTCCACTCATAAGTTGTTGCTACTCTGAGAGTGGGTATTAAAAAATCAATTGGTAAAATAGCATTCTATCCATACACTAAGTTAAAAGGAGTAGTGCCTATGGCAGTTTTGTAGGCTACTCTGAATGCCCATAAAGCGTGATGTAATTATTTATCCCAATCAGATCTACCATTGTTCACAATTTTTGTGAGAACTGTGCATAAGATTTTATTGGAACTTTCGGCTTGTCCATTGGCTTGTGGGTGATAAGGGGCTGATTTCTTATGAATTATCAAGAATTCATTCAGTAAGGCTTCTATAACTTCATTCACAAAGTGCGTACCTTTATCACTCACAATTTCTATCGGTAGTCCAAATCTAGTGAAAACGTTCTCAAAAAGAAACTTGGCCGTAGTCCTTGCATCATTTTTCTTGGTAGCTTTGGCTTCAACCCATTTGGTCAGATAGTCTGTGGCTACAATTATGTATTCGGCATGGGATCCTTTAGCTGGGGGGCTAATAGGTCCTATGAAGTCTATTCCCCATTTAGTAAAAGCTATGGCACTCATCATGGATTTTAGTGGCATTTCATCCCTTCTAATTGGATATTTCATTCGTTGACATGTATCACATCGTTGAACATATGTGGCTGCATCCTGATGTAGAGTTGGCCACCACATACCAGCAAAGAGAATCATTTTTGTTGTCTTATCTACAGAAAAATGTCCTCCTACAGCTCCTGTATGTGCCATCTCTAAAACAGCAAGATACTCGTCTTCATGAATGCACATTCGCAAATGATTATCTCTTCCTCGTTTAAAGACTTGTTTTCCTATAAGAGCATAGTCCTTACTTTGTTCTACAGGTGCTCGTTTTCTCGCTAGTGTGGCTCCTTCTGGGTACTCTTGGGTCTTTAAGAACTTCACCAGAGGCATGCTCCATCTTGGTGCTACAGTGGAGTAGCATAGAGTGGAGTTCTCTTCTAGATTCCATTCTTGACAGGTTGGGCAGGCTGATACATAATTATGCGCATCCCTCTACATGGTTGGCCAATATATGCCCAATCTCCTTAGTGTTTGCCATGTTCCATTCGCATTTAGATGAGTTTTCCATTGATTTACATGTGCTTTCTGAAGCCACATTTCCTGTTCCTCCTCTTCTACGCATCTCATGAGTAATCCATTTGAGTCTTGGTGATACAAACTTCCAGCAATGATATGAAGGTTTTTAGTCTTCCATAGGTCTTGAGTTAGGTTTGGTGTGATCCCATCTTTAGGTCCATGTGTGAGTATGGGAATCAATTTTTCTGCCCACTGGGGACATACTTTGAGGTTAAACAGGTACGTGTCTGGGAGATCATCGGGTACTCCTATGGGTGGCTCCCCATGTGTCATTCTTGAAAGGTGATCCTCTCTTATGTGGGTATTTCCTTTCTTGACTACTACTTCAAAATCAAATTCCATCAACAATAGAAACCATCGTACTAGTCGTCCTGTATTACAAGGCTTATTGACTAAGTACAGTAGGGCTTGATGATCAATGAAGAATTTGAATTTTTTTGCCAATAAGTAGTGTCGAAACTTCTTTACTGCATACACCATTCCTAGGCCTTCTCTTTCAGTCGTGGTATAATTGCATTCTGCTTGATTCAATTGTCTACTGGCATAGGCTATAGGGTGATCTAACTTTCCTGTGTCTGCAGGTTGAGCTAAGATGCAACCATTAGCAAACTTGGAAGCATCTACGTGGATATGAAATGGTTTGTTCCAATTAGGTACTCGAAGGATTGGGGCTGAACTCAATCGACTCTTTAATTCATTAAAAGATTTTTCACATTCTTCAGTCCAGTTAAACTGGGTCAATAATGCATAAAGGGGTCTAGCAATTATGGCATACATATGTATAAACCTTCGGTAGTATCCACAATGTCCCATAAATGATTGTACTTCTTTAGCAGTCTTTGGTCTCGGTAAATCCAGAATTACTTTGATTTTGTCTTCATCAGTTGAAATTCCATTTTTAGAGACAATATTTCCTAATAACTTTCCTTGTCGAACCATGAAGACACATTTTTTTGGGTTGAGGCATACTCTATATTGTCGACATTTGGCAAATATCTTTTCTAGTTCAAGGATATGCTCTGATCGTATAGCTGAATAAGTACATAAATCATCCACGTATACCTCCATACTCTTTCTCATGAACTCTTTGAATACATGGCACATCAATCTTTGGAAAGTGGCTGGGGCATTGGTTAGGCCGAAAGGCATAACCCTAAAGGCGTATACTCCCCATTCAGTTGCAAAGGCTGTTTTATGTTGGTCCTCAGGAGCAATGGCTACCTGATTATAGCCTGAAAAGCCATCCAAAAAACTATACAATTCCTTCCCTGCCACTCTTTCCAAAATATGATTCGTGATGGGCAACAGGTAACTGTCTCTTATGGTGGCGGCATTCACTTTTTTTAGATTAATGCATACCCTTAACTTCCCATTCTTTTTCGGTACAACCACCAAAGGTGATACCCATTCCGTGTGTTCGATCTCATATATGAACCCAGCTTCTAACAACTTATCTATCTCTTCTTTAATCTTCGCTGAGTAAACATCATTGTATGTGTATGGTCTTTGTTTGGAAGGTTTAGCTTCAGATGTCATAGGAATTCTATGAGCACATATAGATGGATCTACTCCTTTCAAGTCCTTATAGGTCCAGGCAAAGACATCTCGATATTCCCTTATGAGTCTTATTAACTCTTGTTCTTCCTCCATTGAGACATCCTGTCCTATAAAAGTACATCGTTCTTCTCCTTCCTCTAAGGTTACGACTATTTTCTTGGTCTGTTCTTTGTTGTCATACGCTATTCCTGGCTGTGCTTCTCGTTTTGGTATTTGAATAGCAATTCTTCTCTCTTCTACTTCATATTTTTTGAAGTGGGTGGGCACTTCAAATTGGTCTTGAGGCTTGTTTTCTTCATCATTTTTTGCTTTTTCTAATCCAAGCTCCTCTTCTTGTGTTGGTTCTTGATTTATTTCATTAGCTATGATACTTACTTCTTGAGTTTCATTTTCTGTTTCCATGTGTTCTTGCTCCATTTCAATGCTCTCATAGTCTTCCTTCCATTCCTTTTCTATGACTTCTCCTTCTTCAGCCTCCTGAATGACTACCACATATAGACTCACGTCATATCCTTCCTAATCAATGCATTCATTCATGGTTATCACTTCTTCGTTTACACACACATCGAGGGTAGCTAAAATCTCCATCCAACCATGAGGTTCAAATTCTTCATCTAAGAATATTTGAGGCATACAGGCTGGATCTTGTACTGATCTAGCAACTCCTTGTTTTTGCTGCCATCCTTTCCTCCTATCTTCTTCCTTTTTCGCAGTTTGGCATATCCATAGATGAGTGTCTTCATTCATCCACGATTGGTCACTTGAACCTATACTATGAATCGACTGATTATCTTCCTCCTTATGAATCTGATTCCATTGTAAGGGGGGAACATCTTGATATGTGTATGTGTGGAGATTTATTCTTGTGGTGGTTCCTTCATGCTGTAAGTATACTGCGTCTTTTCCCCAATCTTGCACTACCTTTAGTTGTCTCATGAAAGGTCTTCCAAGTATCATTTCATAATTGCTAGGCCTTTCAAATTGAGAAATTGCTAAGGTGTGCTCGAATTCAACTCCACAAGTGGTGAAAACTACTCGTTCCAATATCCCCAAGGGTCGTTCAGTGTGTCCATCTACCATTTGTATCTTCATGCGTGTTGGTCTTAAAGCTGGTTTTCCCCATTTCTCCCAGATTTCTCTAGTAGCAATTCCTACTCCAGCTCCAGAATCTAAGATGGCTTTAGTAGTGTAACCTCTATAGGTAATTGGAAGGCAAGTATTTCCTCCATCTCCCTCACTAAAATCTCCAACCTTATCGACTGGGATTTTTACTATGTTTACTTCATCAGACATCTCCTTCTCTTCCGCCTTGATCTCCAATTGGCTGGTCAGTTTCCCTTTCAAGTGTGGTTTGACCTTCAATACTTCTTCTAACGTCAGGGTACAAGGGATTTTTACCTTTCTAAGGTGTTGTATGATATCCGATGTTTGGGCAGATGGGTTCAGTTCTTTTTTTCTCACTGAGGGAATGCGGTATAATTCTGAATTATGTTCGTACTCTCCTGTGTAATTTGGCAAAACCTTTACACTATCATTTTCTTCGTTACTTGGATCAATTGGTATTATTTCTTCTGAATTCAGTTCAGGTATGGAGTCTTCAATTTCACCTTCTGCTTCTAGCTCCTCAAAGGGTGGTTCTATTCCTTCCACTTTTTTCCATCGGTCTTCTTGGACTCTTGCCAACAAGTCTTTAGGTCATTCCCCTTCTACTTCGGGAACAATGGATCCATCCCTTTTATCCTCACAGTAATTTCCATTAGGTGTCTTACCTGCTTCGGGTTTCTCTTGATCATTAGCAATGACACACTCTTGGAATTCTTTTTCAGGAATTCGTGAGTTGGGTAATTGAAGAACAGGCTTTTCTAAGGTCTGCTGAGGCACTTCGATTAATTTTTTGCATATCTCCAACCTTTCTTTCTCTAGGTCACCTCTTGGATATTCTCTTTCATGTTGTTCGATGGTAGGTCCTGCTCTTATTCGTGCTTTGTACGCCTGAATCCACATGGCTAATTCTTCAGGCATGGGATCTGCTAAAACTGATCCTACCTCTTCTTTTTTATACTTTCCATTTTTATTTTATTCTTCAAATTTCTGTTCCTCTTTTGGATTTTGTTCGTTCTTCTCATTTTCCTTCTTCTGTAGTAACTTCTTTTCCTTTATCCTATCTCTACGGTTCTTCCATCTTTGTGTCCGTTTGCTTACAACACTTTTCTCAGGCTCTTCCGAGTCTTCAACTATCTGAGGTGTGGGTATGTTCACCTCTCTGTAGCTTTGATTATTTTCCTCAATTTTGTCTGGGGTCTCTCTAGCTTTGGCTCTAGTTATTGCTTTCAATGGTACAGTGTACTCCTTATCACTTCCTGATGATTCTATCACTTCTATCATGTTAATCTGCACATTAGATTTAACTTTGTTGGGATTCTTGGGGCAATCTCTGAAAAGGTGTTCCTTACCACAATCACTACAGTAGCCTTCCCAGACTCGTTGTGGTGGTGGTGGGTTTGGTAGTGTACATTCTCTGATATAATGATCACCTCCGCATCTATAACATGGTCCTCTAGGTACAGGCGGTCTGTTCATAGGTCGGGGGGTATGGATGCCCTAGGGGCTGTGTACATCAATGACACATAGTCCTGCTCGTATCCGTAGGAACTATCTGGCACTTCCATGCCATAGGCATATGGTTCATACATTTGTCCATATTCTATCATAGAGCTCTCATAACTGGGATAGTTTCCTTGACTATGGTCATAAGATGAGTCATATGGTTCATTACTAGTCAATGGTGTGGCTGGGACTATTGCTCTCTCTAAGTTTTCTTCAGGTTGAGCTATTTTCACTGGGACAACATTCTGAGGGTGGGGTGGTTGTTGTCCTAGCACCGGTTGTGGTTGATTGTAACCTTGATAAGCATATGGTCGTGGTACAGGTGCCTGCTGCTGATATGTGGGATATCTGAAGGCTTCTCCTTCTAGATCTCTCTGAGGATATCCGTAAGGTCTCATAATAGGTTGTGTTGGTCTTGCTTGCCTATTATAAGGACAACTTTCTGAGCTGTGATTTGTGTATTTTTGTTCTATGTTGCAATATTGTAAAGGTCCTAGAACGGTTGGTCTATTGTAAGCGTAGGCAGGTGGTGGGACTATTCCCCTAGTGCACAAATGAGAAGGATGATCACCTCCACAATGCATACATCTTCTAAGCATGGGCACTCTCATTGGGTTGTTGGGGTAGTTCCTCTGTCCTTGAACGTTCAACTTCTTTGCTACTAAGTCGGCTATTTCCTCAACATTGTTCTTAGGGTTAGATGTGCTGCTGGTTGAATCTTCACTTTTGATACTACCTTGAGGTATTTTCAGATCCTCTGCTAGATTGTCTTCTAAGTCAATACATTCCTTCATGCATTCTTGCAAGGTTTGAACTCTCTTCACGTACACCAGAGATCTTAATGATCCATTCAATAATCCTTCCAAAAATAATGACACCATTTTGTTTTGTGTGGGCCTCTCTTCCACTGGGCATCTATCCACATACTGTTTGAAACTTCTTGTTGCCAATCTCACTGATTCCGTAGGATCTTGCTTAAAGCTATGGATTAATGATGACGAGTTGTTTTTAATTCCAGACTTAGTGAATTCCTCAATCATTTCTTGATAGACTTGTTCCATATTTTGAAAATTGTTAGGATCTAATGGCTGGAACCAAGCTAAAGCTGTGTCTGTCAAAGTTAGACCAAAAGACTCATATTGGATCAAAAAATCTTCTACTTGTTCCGCTCTGATTACTTGCTTAAATTCAACTATATGATTGTAATGTTCACTAGAGCCATCATAGTGATTTCTCATGCATTTGGCCACTTGAATTGGCCTTAATCTTTGTCCTCCTTCAGGCAGTCTAGGCATCACAGGGAAAACTGGTCTTCCAATGGGTATACCAGGTCCTCTTGCTACAGGTGGTCTAACTGGGACATGAATTCCATTTCTTGGATCCACAGGTGGCTAAAGCCGATAATTAGGGTTATTTGCAGGCATAGCAAACTGCACATGTGGTCTAACCGGGATTTGAGTTTGTTGTATTTGTCCTTACTGTTGAAATGAATTATTCTGAGAGGTTCCATGTGGGTTTTGTGAAGTAGTGGCTTGATCCCTCGGGGGAAACACTAGAATGTTCTGATATTTCAACCCGGCTCTCTCTGAATCTATTAGGGGCCAATACCTTCTCTGGTTTTTGTCCAAATATGTGATGATGGTGGGGAAGTCAGGATCTTGTAACTCATAGACAGTCACGGGGTTAGGGATTGCTTCCCATATTGAAGAGTCTGCTCTGAGGAGATGCTCCATTCCATTGATCAAATACACATCCATTAAGGAGTCATCTTGGGGAATCAGGTCTCCTCTCCAAACCCTAACAACAGTAGATCTCCCTCTAGGTGTGGTCACTTGCTCTTCATTTCCTTCTTCATTAAGGTTTGGAGCAGTGTTTTCTTCCCTAAGTTCATTGATATTTTCCGGATATTCTGTAACAACATATTGGATATCCCTTTTGTCAATATAAAATCCTCTTGAATACTTGACTGCTGGCCTAGGCACTATGTAAGCATCTGAAGCTTTCTTTAGTCTAGCCACTGATCGGTTTAGTCCATCTAGGTATATGGGTATCTCATGTTGATTGGTGGTCACATATTCTAAAGATATCTGATATTCTCCCACAATAATTGACATCATGCCAATCATTGGTACAGTGTTTTGCATATCCTCTGAAGCCATGGGAATTTCTTCTTCTGACTCACTAGAGGTTTCAGAATATTGTGAACGGCTACTTGGTTCGGCTACACTTCCTACAGAAGAGATTACACTTCTTCGGCTTCCTAGGGTTCTCCCAGATCTTAGGTTCATCCACTTTAAAGTTCTATTTAACCTTGCCAGCCCCCAACTTCTAGAGTTCTTCACTCAAGGTTAGAATCCTAGAAAAATTTGGCTGGAAAAGGACTGACCATGAAATCTCAAGTCACGATACTTGACCTCCAAAAAAGTTCACGATACTCGACCTTTGACTCAGACGATACACGATATCTACCCGAGACGATACACGATACTTCAAGGGAGACGATACTCGACACTTGGATAAAGGTGATACTCGATACTCAGCAGACATGATACACGACACTTGAGCAAACACGATACACGATCTCTGTGAGGTATCGCGATCGGTCAATCACGATACACGATAGTTGAAGAAGTCGATACACGATACTTGAGCAGACACGATACTCGATACACGATACTTGAGCAAACGTGATACTCGATACTTGACCAAACACGATACACGATCTCTGTGAGGTATCGCGATCGGTCGAACACGATACACGATAGTTGAAGAAGTCGATACACGATACTTGAGCAAACGCGATACTCGATACACGATACTTGAGCAGACGCGATACTCAATACTTGAGGAAACGTGATACTCGATACATGATACTTGAGCAAATGCGATACTCGATACTTGAGCAAACGCGATACTCGATACATGATACTTGTGAAGTATCGCGATCAGGCAATCACGATACACGATATTTATGCAATATCACGATACTTGACCACAGGAGACCACGATACTTGTCAGGTATCGCGATACTCGACCGCAAGAGAACACGATACTTGGCACTTTTTAACTTTTTGCAAGTATTTTTTTGGATTTTAATTTCATACACATGTGCCTAGAGTGCATCTACTCTCCCTTTTAAGCTTGAATCAGAAATTTTCTTCTTTTCTACCCCTGTATGATCAACACGATACTTCACGCAGATCTTTTTTTTTTGAAATGCTGAATTTAGGTGGCAAGAATGAGTGAATGTTGAGTGTGCTCACCTAGGTTACTCCCTCTCAACCCTTTAACAACTCTCACTAGCTCTGCGCAGCTCCACAAGCTCGGATCTAGCCCACGATACTCGACAACACCTCTCACAATACTTGTTTAAAAGACAAGTGACTTGCAGAATGGCATTTTTTAGCTTTTATACTTTTGAATTTTCCTACTCACTAAAAAAAAGAACAACAAGACAAGGACTAAAAGCTACTCTAATTACTTAACCTACTCCCTTACTCCTCCTACTCTACTCACTCCACTCACTTCCCTAGACTAATAACTCACTACACACACTTCAAGAGTGAGAAGTAGTAAGTGCGGATAAAAGTGACTTACCAAAAAAGAGAAATTCACCACTCCTCTTGCTTCAATGCAAAAGCTACTTACCATCACACGAATGCCTCGGTTTGATTCGACACTCCCCGGCAACGGCGCCAAAAAACGTGTGTACCTAAGAACCAACTCAGGGACTTGTGGAGCAAGAGACTATACCTCAATCCCCTTCAAGTGCATATAGTGGGGATTCACGCTTTAATTATCAATCCGATGAGTATCAAAACCTAGCCGAGTGTATGAAGACATGCATTCAAATGACGATCAATGCAAATGAGTTACTCAAAGAGTGCAAACAAGGCAAAGACTAATCCAAACAAGCTTCAACTGTCAGTCATAGTTTCACGATACTTGGAACAGCAGCCAACAGTAAATTGAGCTTTTCTCTCAGCTCCGAACTCCAAATATAGTGAATAGCATATGCGTTTCGAAGCTCTCAAGAAGACGCATCCAATGGTGTATTCTCAATCAATTCTGACGCTTTTACTTCAAGTTATGAGCAAAATACTAAGTCATGGGAAAGACCTTCCTACACTTCAACACTTCCTACACTTCGCATACACCTTAACAACAGTAAACAAACACTTTCATGGATAGACAACACTTCCCTACACTCTTTCCAAGCAATACACAAGCATACAAGCTCACAAAGAAGAAGATACAGAGAGGAGAAGACACAAATTCGAATTTCTATGCTCTTGATTCTCACAATGGCAAAAAGTCTTTACAAAGAGTCACAAATTGACTTATATACTTGTGCCCTAAAAATGGTCCTTTCACACAAGAGACCGGCACTTTATTCATTAAAAGACTAATTTCCTACTAGTTTACATGGGTAAGCTTCTAATCTTCTGTGGGGATGCATCTAGAGGACTCCTCTTAGTGCATTTACATCGGAAAATATATTACAAGAATGGTTATAATACAAAAATAAAGTGTCCAAATTGGAAAAATTTTGGGGCCCTTCTTTTTCTCTGCCTTGTGCTCTTTTTGCTCTGCAACACTCAACCAAGATATGTGTGAGCTACCAAGCATGAAGCAAAAACCACTGGTAGACACGTGAGTGTCATAGCAACCAACCCAATGAGAGTCAGAAAAAGCATGTAAATCTAGCTGTAGTGATTCCCCTTGGGATAAAACAATCCAAGTAGCCACGTACCACTCAAGTAGTGAAAGATGCACTTAACCACTTGCCAATGCTTGACACCTAGGCAATGCATAAACCTGCTCATCTGTGAGACAACAAACTGAATATATGGTCGAGATATGCATAAGTAAATCAAGCATCCAACAGGTTGTTGATAGAGAACAACATTAAATGCATCTCCAGCATCATGAAGACTCAATTGTAAACTTGTTTCCATAGGAATGGCAATACGTTTGCATTCTTCAAGGCCAAAATGTTGCAATAATATGTCAATATATTTTGTTTGAGACAAAGATATTTTGCCATCAACTTGCATAAACTGAATGCCCAAATAATGATGCAAATACCCCAAATCTTTCATCCCAAATGAGGCATGCAAATCAGCCTTAAAATCATCAATATGTTTCTCATGAGGACTAGTGAGTAGCATGTCATCAACATACACAACAATGATTAGAAGCACATCATTTGCATGCTTAACATATAAGGTGCTCTCAATTGGACTGTTCTCAAAACCATGTGCAATCAGATAGGCATGTATCTTTTCATACCAAGCACGTGGTGCCTGTTTCAAAACATGTAATGCCTTTTTCAACCTACACACTTTGTTTTCATGCCCTTTCTACACAAAGCCATGGGGATGAAAAACATACACTTCTTCATGCAAGTCACCATTCAGAAATGTAGTTTTAATGTCCAACTGATGTCAATTCCAACCATGATGAGTTGCAAATGCACAGATGCTATGAACAGTAGTCATTCAACAAGTAGAAGCAAAGGTCTCATCAAAATCAATGCCTCTTTCCTTAGCATAACCTCTACAACAAGCCTATCCTTATACCTATCAACTGTTTCATCAAGATTACACTTTAGCTTGTATACCCACTTAGTGCCAATGGCCTTCTTGCCAAGAGGCAAGTCACATAAAGATGAGGTACCTTTTTTCATAATAGCATCATATTATGATTCCATAGGAGCCATCCAATTTTCAGGATTTTATGCTTCATCAAACAAAACAGGGTCATTCTCATCATAGAGACTAGAGGCAGCCATAGCATAGCAATTTGATGCAAAAGAAGCACTATGAGAGCCAGAATGAGTATGACATGAAAGAGGTGCATCCAATTTGTTGTCACACAAAGTCTACACCAGCCATTTTGGCATAGTTTATGCCTCCTCAATATCAACTCTCTCATCAACAAGTGCATCATGTAAATCTGTGTTAGAAATGGAATGATCTACATCATCACATGAACCCTATAAAGGCTGAGAAGTTGCTTGATTAGGACTAGCACTAGACTGTCCACCTGTAAAAAGAGGCAGCAAAGTGTCATACATGTCTTTGGAGCTAACTGATGTCTCCTTAGTGCATGAAAGCAATGGCTGAATAGCATTTTCCACAAAAACAACATCACGGCTAACCAGAATGTGTTTACTCTGTGAATGATATAGATGATAGCCTTTGTTTTCAGAACTATACCCAACAAAAATACATTTCACTACTTTATTATCCAATTTCCTACGTTGTTGTTTAGGCACTAATGCATATGCCAAATAACCAAAAACATGCAGGTGAGCAACATATGGGTTATGACCATGCTAGGCCTCATATGGAGTGATAGACTACAATGCTTTAGTAAGAAACCTGTTAAGTACATATGTTGCACACATAATAGCCTCAAGCCAGAAATTATGTGGTAAAGCTTCACTCTTGACCATACACCTCGCCATCTCCATGAGTGACTTGTTGTTTTATTTAGCAACTCCATTCTATTGAGGTGTATACGGCTCTCTACACTGATGTTTTATCCCTCATTCACTAGAAATGCATTAAAATCAAAAGACATGTATTCCCCGCCTTGATCAAAATGGAGGGTGCCCATTTTACATGCTGACAAATTTTCAGCCAAAACTAAAAACTATTTGAAGCACATAAACAATTCGGACTTTTCTTTCAATGGATATACCCATGCATGCCTGGAAAACTCATCAATGAGAGTCACGAAGTAAAGATAGTTTCCAAAGAGTGTGTTTGCATAGGACCACATACATCACTATGAACAAGGTTCAATTTCTAAGTAGCTTGAACTGAACCATCCTTTAGGAATGAGGAACGTTTCATTTTTCCCAAAATACAACCTTCACAAACATGTTTACTAGGTGCCTCAAGTTTGGGCAGAGAGGAAAGCATTTCAGTTTGGGCCTGAGAATCATAATATACTACACATGCCGAATAATTCATAGATTTTTCATAGTCTATGAGCTTATACAGCCCACGATATAAAATGCCAGAAGCAGTAATGGCATCGCCATTTGACAGATCATGAATGTGCACAAATGCTACAAACATTAGTCATTCGACAAGTAGGAGCAAATGTCTCATTTAAATCAATGCCTCTTTCATGAGCATAACCCTTTGCAACAAGCCTAGCATTATACCTATCAACTCTTTCATCAAGCTTATGCTTTAGCTTGTATACCCACTTAGTGTCGATGGCCTTCTTGCCAGGAGGCAAGTCACATAAAGACCAGGAACCATTCTTCATTATAGCATCATATTCAGATTGCATAGCAACCATCCAATTTTTTGAATTTTGTGCTTCATCAAACGAAACAGGCTCATTCTCATCACAGAGACTAGAGGCAGCCATCACATAGCAATTTGATGTAAAAGAAGCATTATGAGAGCCAGAACAAGTACAATATGATAGAGGTGCATCTAATTTGTTGTTGCACAAAGTCTACACTAGCCATTTTGGCATACTTTTTGCCTCCTCAATATCAACTCTCTCATCAACAAGTGCATCATGTAAATCTACATCAGAAATGGAATGATCTCCATCATCACATGCAACCTGTAAAGGCTAAGAAGTTGCCTCATTAGGACCAGCACTAGACTATCCACCTGTAAAAAGAGGCAGCAAAGTGTCACACATGTCTTTGGAGCTAACTGATGTCTCCTTAGTACATGAAAGTAATGGTTGAATAGCATTTTCTACAAAAACATCACGGCTAACCAAAATGTGTTTTGTCTGTGGATGATCAGATGATAGTCTTTGCTTTCAGAATTGTACCCAACAAAAATACATTTCACTGCTTTATCATCCAATTTCCTATGTTTTTGTTCAGATACTAATGCATATGCCAGCCAACCAAAAAACAAGTGAGGAACAGATGGCTTACGACCATGCCAAGCCTCATATGGAGTGATAGACTGCAATGCTTTCGTGGGACACCTGTTAAGTACATATGTTGCACACATAATAGCCTCAAGCCAGAAACTATGTGGTAAAGCTTGACTCTTAACCATACATCTCGCCATCTCCATGAGTGACCTCTTCTTCCTTTTAGCAACTCCATTCTATTGAGGTGTATATGGCACTGTACACTAACGTTTCATCCCACATTAAGCCAAAAATGCATTAAAGTCAGAAGACATATATTCCCCCCCTCGATCAGAATGGAGGGTGCCCATTTTACATATTGATAGATTTTTAGCCAAAATGAGAAATTGTTTGAAGCAAATAAACACTTCGAACTTTGCTTTTAATGGATATACCCATGCATACATGGAAAAATCATCGATGAAATTCATGAAGTAAAGATAGTTCCCAAAAGAAGGTGTTTGCATAGGACCACGGGCATCACTGTGAACAAGAGATCACTATGAACACGCTGCAATCTTATATTCAAAATTCACTTTGAAACTTCTTGGACAACACAAAAAACTGTTTTTTCTCGAATTGAACCATCTTTTGGGGAGGAGGATCACCGCATTTTTCCAAAAATACAGCCTTCACAAACATGTTTACCAGGTGCCCCAAGTTTGGGCAAAGAGCACACCATTTCAGATTTATGTAGGCATAGCAAACTAGCAAAATTCAGATGACCAAAGTGTGCATGCCAAAGCTTTGCATCTGACATAGCCTGAGAATCATGTACTGCACATGTTAAATCATTCATAGATTTCTCATAGTTTATGAGCTTATATAGCCCACCACATAAAATGCCAGAAGCAATAATGATGTCGGCATTTTATAGATCATGAACTGTACATCTGTCATCAACAAATTTCACAACCAAGCAAATCTTGTCTAATGCTGAAATCGATAACATGTTTTTTTTAATCCGTGGCACAAATAAAGAGGCAATGCATAAACTTGCTCATGAGAGACAACAAACTAAATATCAGGCTGAGTTATGCATTAGTAAATCAAGCATCCAACAACCTTCTTATAGAGAACAACATTAGATGCATCTCTAGCACCATGAAGAATCAACCATAAACCTGTTTCCATAGGAGTGGCAAAAGTTTTGCAATTTTCAAGGCCAAAACACTACAATAATGTGTCAATATATATTTATTTTACACAAAGTTATTCCCCCATCAACTTGCATAAAGTGAATGCCCGAATAATGATGAGAATTCCCCAAGTTTGACATCTCAAAGGAGGCATGAAAATAAAAGTTAAACTCGGCAATATGCTTCTCATTAGAACTAGTGAGAAGCATGTCATCAACATATACAACAATGATCAGAACTACATCATTTGCACACTTGACATATAAGGTTATCTCAGTTCAAATGTTCTCAAAACCATGTGCAAGCAAATAGACATGTATCTTTTTGTACCAAGCACGTGGTTCTTGCTTCAAACCATATAATTCCTTTTTCAACCTACACACTTTGTTTTCTTGCTTTTCTGCACAAAACCATGGGGTTGAAATACATACACTTTTTCATGTAACTTAACATTCAAAGTGCAATTTTAATGTCCAACTAATGTAGATTTCAACCGTCATGAGTTCCAAGTGCACAAATTCTACAAACAGTAATCATTCAACATGTGGCAACAAAGGTCTCATCAAAATCAATGCCTCTCTCTTGAGCGTAACCTTTTGCAACAAGCCTTGCCTTATGCCTATCGATTGTTCCATAAGGACCGAGTACCATTCTTCATACTATCATCATATTCTAATAGTATAACAACCGTCCATTTTTTATATTTTGTGCTTCATCAAAAGAAATGGGCTCATTCTCATCACAAAGACTAGAGGCAGCCATTGCGTAGCAATCTAATACAAAAGAAGCACTATGAGAGCTTGAATGAGTATGATATGGCAAAGGTGCATCTATTTTGCTATCTCTCAAGGTCTTCACCAACCATCTAGGCATAGTTTTTGCCTCCTCTATATCAGCCCTCTCATCAATAAGTGAATCATGTAAATCTACATCAGAAATGGAATGATCTGCATCATTATTTGAAACCTACGAAGATTGAGAAATTGCCTCATTTGGCCCAACACTTGACTCTCCACCTCTAAAAAGAGGCAAAAAAGTTTCATACACATCTTTAGAGCTAATTCATTTCTCCTTCGTACATGAAAGTAATGGTTGAATTGCATCTTCCACAAGAAAACATCACAACTAAACAAAATGCATTTAATATGTGGATGATATAGACGATAGCATTTGCTCTCGAAATCATATCCAACAAAAATACATTTTACTGCTTTATCATCCAACTTTCTATGTTTTTTCTCAAGCCAAAGACATGCAAATGAGCAACAAATGGCTTTCAACCATGCCAAGCCTCATATGGATTGATAGATTGCAGTTCTTTGGTGGGACACCTGTTAAGTACATATATTGCACACATAATGACCTCAAGCCAGAAGCTATGTGGTAAGGCTTTTTGACCATAGACCTCGCCATCTTCATGAGAGACTTGTTCTTTCTTTTAGCAACTCCATTTTTTTGAGGTGTGTAGGCACTATACACTATCATTTTATCCCACATTGAGTCATAAGTGCATTAAAATTAGAAGACATGTATCCCCTTTCGATCAAAACAAAGGGTGCCCAATTTACATGCTGACATATTTTCAACCATAACTACAAACTATTTGAAGCACATAAACACTTTGAGCTTTGCTTTCATTGAATACACCCATGCATGATTGGAGAAATGATCAATAAAATTCACAAAGTAAAGGTAGTTCCCAAAAGAAGGTGTCTATAAAGGACCACAAACATCAATATGAACAAGTTGCAATTTATGAGTAGCTCAAACTGAACCATCTTTTTGGGAATGAGGAATGGTGCATTTTGCCCAAAATATAGCCTTCATAGACATGTTTACAAGGTGCCTCAAGTTTGGACAGAGAGAACACCATTTTAGATTTCTACAGGTATAACAAACCAGCGAAATTCAGATGACCAAAGCGTGCATGCCAAAGCTTTGTATATGAGATAGCCTGAGAATCTTGAACTACACATGTTGAATCATTCATAGATTTTGCATAATCTATGAGCTTATATATCCCACAATGTAAAATGCCAAAAGCAATAACAATATTACCGTTTGAGAGATCATGAATGATATGTATATCATAAATAAATTTGACAGCCAAGCCAATCTTGGCTAATGCTAAAACTGACAAGAGTTTTTTCTTGATCCCTGGCACATACAAAGCATTTGACAATATGAAAGAAATATGATCGACAATAGTCAAAATGATGTTACCAACTCCCATTACATGATAAGAGGAGTTGTTACTACATGTGACAATATTCCTTGTAGGGGCAAGCTAAAGTGAACTGAAGAAACTGCATTGTGAGGTAATATGTTTGGTTGCCCCACAATAAAAGTACCAAACATATGAGTCTATTGCACACATACACTACTCATGAGAAGATGGGTCATAGGTGCAAACAATAGTAAACACCCATTCTTCATTCTGCACAAGATTAGCAGACTCTGTTTTAGGTATAGAGACCTCTGCAATAACCATTCCATGCACTTTCTTCTTTGTCTCTTTTGTGGCTAGTTTTGGAAAACTCTTTATGGCATGGTCATTTCCCTTAGAATATTTGCAAAAATGTTTCTACTTTTTTGTTTTCTTCTCATCTTTGTCTTCCTTCTTCGGTTCTGCAGCATTAGCAATTTTTCTATTACTAGTAGATGAGATTCATTTACCTTTGCCCTTCTAACTAGCTAAGAAATCTTGATCTGCAGCATGCATAATTGACATGTTCTGCATGCACTAATCTTCTTGCAACAAAACTGAGATTAAGTCTTCAAATGTTAAGGCATTTGGATTGCCTTTCATCATCAATCGAAGAGAAGAAGCAAGACTCTAATATGAATTTGGAAGGCAGTTAAGAATAGTCTGCACAAGTGAACTATCTAGTAAGATTTCATCAACATAAACAAATTGCTCCTTCAAATCTTTGATCTTTGTCAAAAAAATATCCACATAATCTTCTTCATTCATATGGTGACTTTGTAACTATTTTCACATCTAAGCAATACAAGCCTCATTTCTTGCCTCGTATAAAGTAGTAAGTGTATCCCAATCATCCTTTACTATTTCGTAGGAGCAAATGTGAGGGATGGCACGTTTGACAAGAAAAGCTATCAATGCATGTACCTAAGCATCTCTTCCATCCCAACAAAGGTGCTATGTAGTAGACACAACAATAACCACAACACGAATAGGAATTTGAAGACCATCATCTTCTACACCATCTGCATCACCTTTAATAACTATACCTGCAGGTGTAATAGGACATTTCTCAACACTGTATACTATTCCATAATCCTTTTTCTACCAATACATGATGCATCATATATGCCCACAATGGGTAATTAGCACCATCCAACTTATCCTCAACAACCAACATACGGAATGCATCATTGCTTTTAGCCATGGCTAGTGTCTAAACATCTTGATGCATAACTCTTTTAAACTTGTAGCACACTTCGAGTTGCTTGTACTAGTGAACCAAAACATATATATATGTTAATCACAAAAGGATGAAATTTCTTGCACAATCGTTGCGATAGTGCATTTGGAGGCCGAAATGAGCTCAAATTAAAATTTTGATGCCAGAGAGACATGCATCACATTGTGACACAAATTGTGTGTTGTCTTTGTCCACATAAGGTCAAAAGAAAAATTCTTTACATGCATAAATAGTATTTTGTATGCCATGGCGTCCCATTTATGGAGGCTCATGCATTTCTTTCATACCACACTCTAAAAGTTTGTGTACTACATAACATATTTTGGAAATATAAGAACCCATTTTCATAACATTGAACATCATGTGATTGTGAATTTTGAAAATCACTCTATGCATGTGAAGAATACAAACTGGATGCATATGTGGAGATCATGTCATTGAATCAATAAATTTGAATAGCGCAAAAATTATTTACACTAACAAAGTTCGTTTTTCTAAAAGAAAAATGGCTAAGAGCTTCAACAACTACGTTTGTCTTTCTAGGTTGGTATTGAAGCATATGATGAAAATTTGAATAAAAGAAGCCCATTGTGTGTCTATAAAAAAATCAACAGTTGATTTAACAAATGTTTTATTTTTTATCGATCTATTTTTATTAGAACTTCAGAACCCAAAAATAATGCTTCCAAAATTTTAATGCATGTACGACAACAAAAAACTCTTTATCGTATGCATTAAAATTCTTTCCTGAAGGCTTAAATTTGCTACTTGAAAAGTATCTAGATGATTATTTTGCATTAAAGATGAACCTATGCCTAAACAACTAGCATCAATTTTTAATACAAAGAATGGTTCTTCAAAATTGGATACTTGTGCAATAGGTACAAAGAATGGTTCTTCAAAATTGGATACAATAGGTACATGTGAAAGAACATGCGTGATTGTTTTGAATGATTTTTGTTGTGTTTTTCCCCATTGAAAATTAACTTTTTTCTTCAATAAAAAGGTCAATGGAAGAGCCAAGTATGAGACTTTCTTAACGATCTTTTATATACAACCGGCTAATTTAAGGGGTAATCATACTTTGTCAATAAATTTAGGAACATGCCAATGTTGAATAATTTTTAGTTTCCTTGGAACAACATGAAATCTTTGATTAGAAACTATATGCCTTGAATATTCAAGTTCCTTTTGAAAGAAAAAACTCTTATTTAGGATTAGCATACAATGTCTTTCTACATAACAAACTAAAAACTATATCCTAATGGTTTTCATGATCATCATCACTTTCTATATAAACTAAAATATCATCCAAGAAAAATAAGAACATCTTGATATCCTAATAAAATGCTATTCATCATTCTTGCAAATGTGATAGGGCAGGGACATTTGTTAATTAAAATGGCATAACCATAAATTCTTATGGCTAGTTTGAACTCTAAACGTAGTTATATATATATTACTATTTTGCATGCAAATTTGATGATAACAAGATTCATATTACTAAGTATAGCAACTCCTCTTAACTTATCCAACAAATCATCCACAGACAATATTGGATTTTGATTTTTAATAGCTTTTTTATTCAGAGCATGATAGTCTATGCAAATTCTTTAATTCTCAGTCTTCTTTTCTACCAATAGAATGAAAGATCCAAAGTGGGGAGAACTAGGCCTTATCAATCCTTTCTTATGCAATGGTCCATGCCCATAAGGTGCCTTATGTGGATGAGCACTACCAGGAATAAGATCAATAGGCTAAATCTCCTCTAGAAGATGTTAGTTGTGATGGATCTGCAACATTATCTCGAGTATGAACCTTCTCAAGAATAATGTGCTAAGTGGCTAAGCAATCTCTCTAGTGAAGTGATACCTCACCTCAATGTGCTTGGTCTTTGCATGATAGACCGGATTCTTAGCCAAATCAATGGCACTCTGATTATCACTGAGCAAAAGAGGTACATGTTGAGGTAGACCCATATCACAAGCAAGATAAGAAAGCCACAATGTTTCCTTACATGCCTCACTTGTTGCAACATACTCTGCTTCTGTGGTGGAAACAACTATACATCCTTGAAGATGAGATCTCCAAGAGATAGCACCTCCAACAAAATGAAAAATCTACCCTGATTTAGACTTACGATTGTCTACACAACCAGCATAGTCAGAATCTGTGTAACCAATAATGGATGCTTTCCCTCTACTTAAGCATAAGCATTTGTCCTTAGTGCCACTCAAATATCTCAAAATCATCTTGACTGCTTCCCAATGTTTCTTGCCAACATTAGACATATACCTACTTAGAACTCCCACTACAAATGTAACGTCTGGTCTCATAGCTACCATAACACACATGAGACTACAAAAGCAGATTGTCAAGGAATTTTGGTCATGAATTCCTTTTCCTCAACTGATATGGGGCAATCATCCTTGCTCAATTTCACATATGTGGGTAACGGTGTAGTCAATGCCTTTCCATCCTGCATATTGAACCTGTGAAGTACTTTGGATATGTACTCACTTTGAGACAAATTTATGCATCTTTTACTCCTATCACGAGTAATGCACATGCCAAGAATATGTTTGGCATCCCCCAAATCCTTGATATCAAATAATTGACTCAACTTCTTTTTGAGAATTGACAAGTCATAAGAGGACTTCCCAACAATCAACATAACATCGACATAAAGTATCAAACATATCAAGTTGTCATCTAAGCATCTCTTTGTGTAGATACAATGATCCTCATTGCTTGGAGAATAACCTTCGACTTCATAAAAGCATCAAACTTTTGGTACTATTGTCTAGGGGACTATTTAAGTCCATATAAGCTCTTCTTGAGCCTACAAACTAGACTTTCTTTGCCAAGAACTAGATAACCCTTTGGTTGTTCCATATAGATCTCATATGTAAGATCTCCATGCAAGAAAGCAGTTTTCACATCCATTTGGACTAGATCTGAGTCCTCTATTGCAACGAATCCAAACAACATGTGCAAGGTAATCATCTTGACCATTGGAGAGAAGATTTCCTCAAAATCAACACCATGTTGTTGCTTAAAACCCTTTGCAACAAGTGGTGCTTTACACTTTGGAGAAACACTAGCTAATGTGCTTTTTTGCTTATATACCCATTTACATGGTAAAGCTTTCCTGCCCTTTGGCAAAGGTACTAAATCCCAAGTACCATTTATATCAATAGAACCCAACTCACTCTTCATGGCATGCTCTGACTTGACATGATCTATTGTCTGCGTAGTCTCTTTGTAGCAAGAAGGCTCAACAACATCTATTAGCATAACAAAATCCAAACCCTGGGAACATATCTATCAGATGGATGTGAGACACGTGTAGAGCGTCTCAATGGTTGCTAAACAAGAGCATTTCGAGACCAATCTGATCAGACATTCTCTTGAACATCCCTATGTGCAACTTCTTTATGCATGCTAACTGGAGTACTAGTATCCTCAAACACCACTCTTCTCAGTTCAACCTCCTTAATGGGATGTTTATGCATTTTAGACTCATTGAAAATGCTATCACTAATTTTGTTTATTGATCATGTTTCAGGATCCCATAAGTGATATCCAAATTGTCCTTCTCGACCATATCCAAGAAAAATGCATTTCTTTGACTTGTCTAAGATTCTTGGGTATACGAACATATGCTTCACACCTGAAAACTCAAAGATGATCATAATATGGTGGTTTCCCTATCCATAACTCTTGTGCCACTTTCAGACCTTTTGCAATACTAGGTGAAAGGTTAATCACATGAACTCCATTCAATACTACTTTTGCCCAAAAGACTTGTGAAATCTTTGCATGATGCAGCATAGAAACTACGCTATCTTGAATAGTTCTATTCATCCTTTCACCTACACCATTTTATACTGGGGTATAAGGAGTTGTAAAATCTCTACAAACTCCTCTAGACTGACAAAAAAGGTTGAATTCGTGTGAGGTATACTCACCCCCATTATCTAAACGTAAAGCCCTATTTTGTGCACATTCCTAGTTTGCTTTCCATATTAACAATGCTCACAAAATGAAAAATCAGAGAAAGATAACACATGTAAGTAGCCAGAATGTGAAAGATTTTCCATTCCACTACGTGATATATGGCCAAAACGACCATGCCAAATACAAGTCATGGGTTGTTTAGTGATTGTTCTTTCTTTGATACAAATCAAGGATAAAGTGAGCCAATTGCTTCCTTTTGCAATAACCATATTGACCTTTGATATGCGAAAGGATTGAGCATAGAAGACCACCTTGTAACTAAGGTCATCAAGTTGACCAACTGACATCAAACTATGTGATAACTGAGGTACATGGTGTACATTATGCATAGTAAATTTTGAACCATCAATGAACTGCACAACCGCATCTCCAATCCCCACAACGTCACACTGGTAAGAGTCACCAAGTCTCACAGTACCAAGAGACTTTGTTGCATAATTATAGAACCATTCTCTATGTGATGTCACATGGAAAGAAGCACCAGAATCTAGCAGCCACGTGTGGGAAAGAGAATCAACCATAAGAGCCTCAGTTGGCATAGTACTATCAAGTGTCAACACATCAGCATCATCAAAAAAGCATTAATTTCTTCAATCTTCATTGTCGAAGTAGATGGTGCAGGTAGCTATTTAACGTGTCCATCAACATTCTGTCCTTTACCTTTAGCATTCTTTAATGCATAACAGTCTTTCTTCATGTGTCCTTTCTTATGACAATAATGGCATTCAATATCCCTCTTCCTTGATTTACTTCTACTCTTATTATGTTGACTATTCTTTTCTTTGTTCTTGCTCGTGCCACGTTGTTGATTCTTTCCTTGGTAAGAATCACGCACATTATATGAATCTCCACTCTGAGTGCCAACTGTTGGAGTTAGACGTCTTCGGAAGCACGCGAACAGCACAAGGAAGAAGAAGAGCTTAGAGCACAACACACAATATTGAATGTATTACTATGTAAAAAGATAAGTAGCCCATTAGGGCAATAGGCGTATATACAAGCCAGGTGAAAAAAACCTCCTAAAGAGGGAAAAAAGTGCCCCGACGGTCCTAGTGTGTTCACACACATCACTACCTAAATATATCAACAAATCCCCCCTAGGAGTGATGCAGTGAACAAGGAGCTGGCACTCATGTATAAGGAAGTCCCAAGCTATGTGGAAATCACTCCACAAAAGGAAGTAAGCCCAAAGCTTTGCGGAAAGCTTCAAACTTCTCCCTAGGCAGAGCCTTCGTGAAAAGGTTTGCAATGTTCTCCTGTGTGGGCACATATGCCAAGCTGATCTCCCCAGCAGAGAACCTCACCCTGACATAATGATAATGCACCTCAATGTGCTTAGTGCGAGCATGGAACATAGGGTTCCTCGCAACTGCCGATGCGCTTTGACTGTCAGTGAAGATGGTGATGGTAGAAGACTGACCAACACCCAAATCAACCATAAGGCATCTGAGCCACACACACTCAACAGTAGCTATGAGAGCTGCCCTATACTCAACCTCACAACTGGAAGTGGCCACAATAGGCTGCTTCTTGCTCACCCAAGATATACATGAGCTACCAAGCATGAAGCAAAAGCCACTAGTGGACACACGAGTGTCGTAGCAACCAGCCCAATTAGAGTAAGAAAAAGCATGCAAATCTGGTGGTAGTGATCCCCCCTTGGGATAAAACAACCCAAGTAGCCGAGTACCACTCAAGTAGCGAAAGATGCGCTTAACCGCCTGCCAATGCTTGACTCCTGGGCAATGCATAAACCTGCTCATTTGTGAGACAAAAAACTGAATATATGGCCGAGTAATGCATAAGTAAATCAAGCATTCAATAGCCTGCTGATAGAGAACAGCATCAAATGCATCTCCAGCATCATGAAGACTCAATCGTAAACCTGTCTCCATAGGAGTGGCAATAGGCTTACAGTTTTCAAGGCCAAAATGCTGGAATAATGTTTCAATGTATTTCGTTTGACACAAAGCCATTCCACCATCAACTTGCATAAACTGGATGCCCAAATAGTGATGCAAATGCCCCAAATCAGAGATCTCAAATGAGGCATGCAAATCAGCCTTAAAATCAGCAATATGCTTCTCAAGAGGACCAGTGAGCAACATGTCGTCAACATAGACAACAATGATCAGAAGCACATCATTAGCACACTTAACATATAAGGTTCTTTCAGTTGGAACGTTCTCAAAACCATGTGCAATCAGATAGGCATGTATCTTCTCATAGCAAGCACGTGGTGCTTGCTTTAAACCATATAATGCCTTCTTTAACCTGCACACCTTGTTTTCATGCTCTTTCTGCACAAAGCCACGTGGCTGAAAAACATACACTTCTTCATGCAAGTCACCATTCAAAAATGTTGTTTTAATGTCCAACTAATGTACATTCCAGCCATGATGAGCTAGAAGTGCACATATGCTACGAACAGTAGTCATTCGGCAAGTAGGTGCAATCTCATCAAAATCAATGCCTCTTTCCTGTACATAACCCTTTGCAACAAGCCTAGCCTTATACCTGTCAATTGTACCATCAGGCTTACGCTTCAACTTGTATACCCACTTAGTCCCAATGGCCTTCTTGCCAGGAGGCAAGTCACATAAAGACCAAGTACCATTCTTCATTATAGCATCATATTCAGATTGCATAGCAGCCATCCAGTTTTCTGAATTTTGTCCTTCATCAAACGAAACAGGCTCATTCTCATCACACAAACTAGATGCAGCCATAGCATAGCAATATGATGCAAAAGAGGCACTGTGAGAGCCTGAACGAGTACGATATGACAGAGGTGCATCTAATTTGTTATCACGCAAAGTCTGCACTAGCCATTTTGGCATAGTTTTTGCCTGCTCAATATCAGCTCTCTCATCAACTAGTGCATCATGTAAATCTGCATCAGAAATGGAATGATCTGCATCATCACATGAAACCTGTAGAGGCTGAGAAGTTGCCTCATTAGGACCAACACTAGACTGTCCACCTGTAAAAAGAGGCAGCAAAGTATCATACATGTCTTTGGAGCTAACAGATGTCTCCTTAGTACATGAAAGCAATGGCTGAATAGCATCTTCCACAAAAACAACATCATGGCTAACCAAAATGTGTTTAGTCTATGGATGATACAGACAATAGCCTTTACTTTCAGAACTGTACCCAACAAAAATACATTTTACTGCTTTATCATCCAATTTTCTGTGATGTTGTTCAGGCACTAATGCATATGCCAAACAACCAAAAACATGCAGATGTGCAAGAGATGGCTTGCGATCATGCCAAGCCTCATATGGAGGGATAGATTGCAATGCTTTAGTGGGATGCCTATTCAATACATATGTTGCACACATAACAGCCTCGAGCCATAAACTATGTGGTAAAGCCTGACTCTTGACCATAGACCTCGCCATCTCCATGAGTGACATGTTCTTTCGTTTAGCAAATCCATTCTATTGAGGTGTATACGACACTCTACACTGGTGTTTTATCCCACGTTCAGCCAGAAATGCATTAAAATTAGAAGACATATATTCCCCCCCCCTCGATCTGAACGGAGGGTGCCCATTTTACATGTTGACAGATTTTCAGCAAAAACCAAAAACTGTTTGAAGCACATCAACACTTCGGACTTTGCCTTCAATGGATATACCCATGCATGCCTAGAAAAATCATCAATGAAAGTCACGAAGTAAAGATAATTTCCAAAAGAAGGTGTCTGCATAGGACCACAGACATTACTATGTACAAGCTGCAATTTATGAGTAGCCCGAACTGAACCATCTTTTGGAAATGAGGAATGCTGCATTTTGCCCAAAATAAAGCCTTCACAATCATGTTTTCCAGGTGCCTCAAGTTTGGGCAAAGAGGACACCATTTCAGATTTCTGCATGCATAACAAACTAGCAAAATTCAGATGACCAAAGTGTGCATGCCAAAGCTTTGCATCTGACATAGCCTGAGAATCATTTACTGCACATGCCAAATCATTTATAGATCTTTCATAGTCTATGAGCTTATACAACCCACGACATAAAATGCCAGAAGCAATAATCACATCGCCATTTGACAGATCATGAACTGTACACCTGTCATCAACAAATTTCACAACCAAGACAATCTTGGCTAATGTAGAAATTGATAACAAGTTCTTCTTGATCCCTGGCACAAATAAAGCCATCTGACAAAGTGAAAGAACTACCATCAGCAGTAGTCAAAATGATCTTACCAACTCCGATGACAGGATAAGAGGAGTTGTTGGTGCATGTAACAATATTCCCTGTAGGGGCAGGCTGCAAGGTAATATGTTTGGTCGCCCCACTGTCAAAATACCAAACATTTGAGTCTACTGCACACATGCACTGCTCATGAGAAGATGGGTCAAAACTGCAGA
The DNA here is from genome assembly GCA_020310875.1 of Ceratopteris richardii. Lineage (NCBI taxonomy): Eukaryota > Viridiplantae > Streptophyta > Polypodiopsida > Polypodiales > Pteridaceae > Ceratopteris > Ceratopteris richardii. Next base: position 116,692,103 of record CM035412.1, on the reverse strand, counting down.
CAGTAGTAAACGCCCATTCTCTTCCTGCACAAGATTAGCAGACTTTGTTTTTGGTGTAGAGGCCTCTGCAACAACCATTCCAGCCTCTTTCTTCTTTGCCTCTTTAGCAACTAGTTTTGGACAGTTCTTTATGATATGATCATTCCCTTTACAATACTTACAAAACAATTTTTGCTTTTCTGATTTTTTTCTCATCTTTGTCTTGGTTCTTCGAATGTGCAACATTTGCAGATTTTTGCGTACTAGTAGAAGAGCTCCATTTTCCTTTTCCCTTCTGACTAGCCAGGAAAGCTTGATCTACAACATGCATAATGGACCTGTTCTGCCTGGACTGATCTTCCTGCAACAGAACAGAGACTAACTCCTCAAATGACAAGGCATTTGGATTGACTTTCATCATCAACCGAAGAGTAGAAGCAAAACTCTGATATGAATCAAGAAGATCATTCAGAACGGTCTGCACAAGTGAGCTATCTGGTATAACCTCATCAGCAGAAATCAATTATTCCTTCAAATCTTTGATCTTTGTTACGAAACTGTCCATAGAATCACCTTCATTCATGTGCTAACTCTCCAACTGTTTTCGGAGGTAAGCAACATGAGCCTCATTCCTAGCTTGGTACAATGTGGTAAGTGTATCCCAAGCATCCTTAGCTATTCTACAAGAGCGAATATGAGGAATAATGGCACGTTTGATAGACAAAGCTATCAATGCATGTGCCTGGGCATCTTTGCCATCCCAACAAATCTGCTCTGTAGTAGATGCAACAAAAAACGCAGCACGAACATGAATATGCAGAATATCATCTTCTTCAACACCTTCTGCATGAGCTTCAGTACCTGCAGTTGTAACAGCTGCAGGTGTGATAGGACGTTTTTCAACACCTTGCACAATGTTCCACAGTCCTTTTGCAACCAATACATGTCGCATCATATAAGCCCACAATGGGTAGTTGGTACCATCCAACTTATCCTCAACAACCAACATATGAAAGACATCACTGCTTTCAGCCATGGCCGGTGACTAAAATACCTTGATGCAGAAAATTGACTATATCTCAAAAAGTTGAACAAAACTGCCGAGACGAGTTCTGCTAAACCTGTAGTAGACTTCGAGATGCTTATACTGGCAAACTGAAATAGGTATATATCTTTGGCACAAAAAGATGAAATAGCCTACACAAGCATTGTGATAGTGCGTTCAGAGGTCGAAACGAGCTCAGATCGCGATTTCGACACGACAAAACAAAGTGGTTTTGATCTTTGAAACACCCTGAGTATGCTCACCAAATTTCGTGCAAATCTGAGACTGCAAATGGAGGAGTGTCGATGGTGCCCTAGATGAAGCGATGACCTGCTCTGATACCAATTGTTGGAGTTAGACGTCTGCGGAAGCACGCGAACAGCACAAGGAAGAAGAAGAAGCTTGGAGCACAACACACAATACTGAATGTATTACTAGAGAATGTACAAAGATAAGTAGCCCATTAAGGCAATAGGCGTATATACAAGTCGGGGGGAAAAAACCTCCTAAAGAGGAAAAAAAGTGCCCCGGCGGTCCTAGTGTGTTCACACACATCACTACCTAAATATATCATCACTAACCATAGATTTTCTATGAATCTCCTCACTCAAGAGTGCTCCACATATATCATCATAGACTAGTTTATCACTAGGTGCACTATTGCTAATAGTTGTGCAAAACATATCCCATGATGATGGCAAGGTGAATAACAATGATTGTAGGAGAATATAGCATCAAACTCATTTAGATGAGCAACAACACTATTTGTGTCCTTCATGCGAAGGTCATATAACTTTCTCATTAGATGCACTTTATTTGATGCCGTCTCTTTTTCATACGTGTTGCATAACTTCTTCCAAAGCTCCTCTGCACTTTCAGAGTCTAATACTATAAAGTAAACATTATTTTCTAGGTGCAATATAATGGTAGACCTAGCCATTTCATCTAACTCATCCCAATCATCTTCATCCATGTCAACAGGCTTCTTCGAGATTCCATAATATGATTCTTCATAGAGCAAAGTTTGTGCCATCAAATTTTCTGATGTTAAAATGGTCTTTACCCTGCAAGTCATAACTCCTCCTTGGAACACTGGCACTAGACCGTGATCCACCAAATGTGCCTGAGACCTTTAATGCCATGATGGTAGAGAATTGAATAGAATGATAATGGAGCTAGAAGAGTCCAAACCCCACTAAGGCTCAAAGAAGGATGACCAAGTGTCAGATTCTGGGAGACAATTCAATAGTCTTCCCAGAAAAATGAATTAATGAATAGTAATGACCAACCAAAAGGAGTATGTGAGAATAAATGTGCTCACACCAATAAGTGTATCAAGGAGTAAATTGACCACTGTATAGTTGACAAAACCAAAAATCAAGAAAATTTTGTTAGAGTATCCTTTGCAAAATGAGCATATGGCCAGTGTCAAAATGTCATAAAACTGCAAGTAATGACATGTTTACTTGCATAGTGAATCACTGACTCCACTGCATATAATCAGTTAGCCAAAAGAAGCCAACTAAGCTTATCGAGCACCTATGAACAACTATCAACATCTCCTATGGCGAGGTTGGGTAAGTCTTCCACCTGCATCATCAAAGAGACCCGACATGAGGGTGTCTGCCACTTCAAAAAACCTCACCACGACCCTCTTTATCAAACGTAAAAGGCTTTATGCAAAAATGTAACCGCTATATCAATGACCACATGGACATACATAAGCGATATCCACAAAAGCATACAAAGTGTGTATGTGCTCAATATATGTAGTAAAATGGCATTGAAAGGCTGAATTCACTGCTCAAACACTGGCCAACAACACCTACAAGTGTATGTCAACTCTATTCTTTAGGTTCAAAAACCTGCATAGATTTGTGGTGGCTTCTCCCACCACAACTAAAACCTTTCAAGAAACATGTAGATTAACTAGTGTGGATGAAAAAATAGCCCCAAAAGGTGAACATTCACTGTTGAAGAAATACAAAGAACACTCTTCTTGATGTTCTTGGACCTGTGTGAAGAGAACCATCCACGAAAGTACTCCAAAATGGCTCCTAAAAACACCCCAAAAATGCTTCAAAAATAGGCTTTGAAAAACAAAGAATGAAGTTTTGAGGACCCAAAACTTGTTGAAGATAATGATGAGTGTCGGCCCCTTGTTTACCGCATCACTCCTAGGGGGGATTTGTTGATATATTTGAGTAGTGATGTCTGTGAACACACTAGGACCACGGGGGCACTTCTTTTCCTTGTTAGGAGGTTTTTTCCCATCGGCTTGTATATATGCCTATAACCCTAATGGGTCTCTTATCTGTACATTCACTTGGTAATACATTCAATATTGTGTGTTGTGCTCCAAACTTCTTCTTCTTCCTTGTGATGTTTGCGTGCTTCAGTAGACCTCAAACTCGAAGAGCCTGAAGTTTAGGTAGAGAGGACAACATTTGAAATTTCTATAGGTGAAGCAAACTAGTAGAATTCAGTTGACCAAAGCAGGCATGCTAAACAAGATGAGGAAACTCTCTTGTAGGTGTAGAGGCCTGTGCAACAATCATTCAAGACTCTTTCGTCTTTGCATCTTTTGCATATAGTCTAGGAAAACTCTTTATAACATGATCATTAATTACAAAATTGTTTATGCTTTTCTATCTTGTTATCATGTTTATCTTCCTTCTTTAATTGTACAACAGTAGCAGATTTCTTCTTACTAGTAGACCATTTACCTTTTCCTTTCTAACTAGCTAAGAATGCTTTATCAGCAACATACATAATTGACCACTTTTGCTTATATTGATCTTCCTATAACAAAATAGAGACTAGCTCTTCAAATGTTTAGGCCTTTCGATTCCCTTTCATCATCAACCAAAGAGTAGAAGCAAAACTCTTATATGAATTCGGAAGTCCATTCAGGATAGTTTGCACAAATGAGCTATCTGGCAAGAATTCCTCAGTATAAATCTTCTTGTCCTTCAAATCTTTGATCTTTCTCAAAAAAATCTCCATATAATCTCCTTCATTCATATGCTCACTCTCCAACTCTTTTGGAGATAAGCAACATGAGCCTCATTTCTTGCTTGATATGATGTTATAATATTATCTCCAAGTATCTTTTGCTATCTTGTAGGAGAAGATATGAGGGATAATGACACGTTTGTCACACAAGGCAATTAATGCATGTGCAAGTGCATCTCTACCATCCCAACAAAGTTGCTCTAGAGTAGGTGCAATAGGAGCTATAGCATGACTAGGAAATTGAAGATCATCATCTTCAACACCATTTGCATCACCTTCATCAAATTGTATTTGCAGGTGTATTAGGGTGTTTTTCAACACCTTGCACAATATTCCACAACCATTTTACTACCAATACATGATGCATCATATATGTCCACAATGGGTAATTAGTGCCATACAACTTATCCTCAAACAGACAACATATGGAATACATCACTGCTTTTAGTAAAAACAAGCTCAAATAAACATTTCAATGCCATAAACTGAAGATGTTTTGAACTCCTAATCGCCTCGAGTATGCTCACCAATTTTTGTGCGATTATGGGACTATGATCAAAGGGGTGTTGACAATGCCTTAGATGAAGCAGTGACTTTCTCTGATATTAATTGTTGGAGTTCAAGGTATGTGGAAGCAAACAAACAACACAAGGAAAAAGAAAAAACTTGCAGAACAACATAACACAGAATGTATTACCAAGTGAATGTATACAAAGATAAGTGATCTGTTAGGGTTATAGACATATATACAAGACAAAGAAAAAAACCTCCTAAAGAGGGAAAAAGTACCCCGATGGTCCTAACTCTCCTCACACATCAACACCCAAATATATGAACACTTTCTAGGGATGGTTCGAGGTGGAAATGCTTCCAAAATTATAGATGGTCGCCTTCATCCTCTTAACACATATGGGTGGAACATGGAATATAAGCAAAATGTTCTTCCACATTTTGAAGAAAAAATAGGAGGGGGGGGGCACATGAAGGTCGGTGACTCGAAATTCGTTCAAAAATACACTTCTTCATGGCATTAGATTTCGATGATCTGTCCGATGAAGAGTTGAGTAACCCGAACATAATGTCACCCTACTATTTTTTCCCATTTGATTCACCGCTCAAAGTATGTGGTGCCATCAAAGTATGCAATGTTACGTCACCCCATTTTCCTCGATTTGCTATTCTCATCAATCTTCAATCTAATATAATAATGCTGCTAATTTTCATCAAGGTAGTATGCCGGAGAGTGTGTGTTAAATTTTTCCTAAGTAGTAAGAGTGTGTGTTGAATTTTTCCTACGTAGTAAGGTGTGTCCAAATGCTACGTTAAAGCATACGTTAAATCATATGATTTTTTCAAATGCATTCCATAGATCATGCCTAGACATAGAGTTTATTCAACTTGTTATATATCCTTTGTACTTTCTTGTACATATAAAAAATCCTCTTGTTAGCATTGAATTGCGCAACATTTGTATACAACATATAACAACATGTATGTTCATTATGTTAATCCAAAATTCGATGACTATCACGTGCTTCTAATTTTTCATCAGACGTTTAGTGACTCCATACATGTGCCCATAAATCCGGCGATCGAAATTCATTGAACTTATTATACATGTGCCCTCAATGCTTCATTCGGTGATCCAAAAAGTCTCAACCAAAAAAGTGTGCATGTGGCCTTCCTCTCTAGCTTTTGTCTATGAAAAAAAACAACATCTAATTTTTGGGCCTCTAAGTTAGTCCATGTAAGTCTCGTTTCACATAATACTGGCGGAACCAACATAAAAAATCTATCTATTCCACCCAAAAATGCTAACAAAATACTTGTGCCATTGGTGACCTATTCACATAGGAGCATGGAATTCTAAGGTTACATTTTTATACCCCCACTCTATGTGAAGGCAACATGAAGAGAGACATGGACTTTATTGCAGGCAAAGCTTCCATATTTTATGAAAATATTAAAATTTTTAATGAGTTATATTCCATGGTGGAAGGTGAAATTGCTCCAAGCCAGGGGAGGGAGGTAAGAACAAATGGGCTACAAATGTACCGTGACATGGACTCTCTTCACTGCTATGTCACCGCTCTTGTGTGGATAGGAGTGTACATGCGTTCAAATGCCATTGGTCGAAAAAGTTTACCTTTTGGAGGCTCCACGCTATGTGAATTAAGCCTAAGTTTGAGTTAAGACAGGGCGGCACATTTTTGCTGACTCATCTGAAACTAAATGTTAAGCACTTCACATGGAACGGTGGCTCTTTCAAAAAGCTGAGAGAAAAATTTATATCTATTGCTTGAAGACTTAAAATAACAATTTTGTTCGAGGAGGTAGCCCGACTCAACTCATGATGATGGACCCTGAAGAATTGACCAAATATCCAATAAAATCTCTCCATGTGACAACACAAAGTGTGTCGTCCACAATATTAAAAAAAAAAAGGAAAGTGTGTCGTCCACAAAGTGTGTCGTCACTGTGTGTGAACCCAACCTAACTGGCCACCACCTTCTCCCGGACCCTCTTCATGTTTTGCAGCTAGAAGACGAGTCTGCCGATATCCTAGACATGAACAGAAGGTGAGGTCGCTCAAAATCTGCATTTTCGGCATTTTCTGCTGAGGAGTGTGAGTAGGTGATATTTACCAGAATCTGTGTAGCACATGAGTTTTTCGAGTGGAATTTTCCCGCTACAGTAGAGAGTCAAGGGCTTGGCGTGGCACTGAGGCAGACAGCCAGTTGTTCTAGTCTGGGTTAGGCACGGCTGTATGATGTTTACCCTTTCTGTACGGTCTTATGGCTATCATGAAGTGATTCTGTGTGGCAGCTCTTATTGGGACTAAGGATCTTGCACTAGCGATGCTTGATTTGCTGGATAAGGAATTGCTTAACCTTCATTATAGAGCTGTGATGTGGATGGATGGGATTGGAGTCCGATTATGTGTAAAGATCCTTGTGTGTGCTTGTGCATGGGAAAGAGACAATTTATGCTTCATTGTGAATGTGAAACCCACAAAGCTCAGCAGAACTTCTAGAGTGCATGGAAATTGCATTTTATTTCCGAGGTATTTGATTCATGATGTATTTTCCTGTCTAACAGATGTTATGTTGGAACATTACGGTCACTTCTTGAGAGTCTTCCGGTAAGTGCGCAATACTTTCATATTCTTCAATTGAACGGGAACTTTTTGGTGAAGAACAGAGAATACTATCTGAAGTTGAAGGGGGGCCTAAGGAAAAGGTAGAAGAGAGCCGTTTAAAGGCATCAGAGAGCGTCAAAGATGGGAAACAGATAGATAATCTAGACCAGACCTCATAAAGGGTGAGATCAGCGTATAACACAGGATACAATGTTTCAGGCATAAGATGCTTTCTATCCTTTCTTGTATTTTGAAGGACAAGACAGAGAATAGATACGATACAAAATATAATGATGGCAACTGGGAGTTAAGTTCTATCATTTGTAGTAAAAATGATGTGCTATAACTTTTTCTTTTGCATTCCCAGGAACCTTGGACAGCTCGTTACATTTCAAATAAGTCTCCCTCTCTCTCTCTCTCTATATATATATATATATATATATATATATATATATATATATATATATATATATATATATATATATATATATATATATATATATATATATATATATATATATATATATATATATATATATATATATTTGTATATTTGAAACGTCTCATGCAGTTAGAGGGAGGCAATTACAATAAGTTTTATTGGGACCAAATGTTCAAGAGATTTAGATTAATTTTGTGAGAGAAAGAGAAGACAATGACACCTAATTACCCCAAAAGTGTTCCTTATATTGCCACCCTTCTAGGACATCCGGATCGGAGTCTAGAGCATGAGTCAAGCCAAGAGGCTGCCGAGTCAGTGTGTATTGTGTCCAGTCAGTTCAGTGTGAGATTGCTCATATCACATGAGTCTTATAAATAGGATTCAAGGACTCATTTTTCATTCTGGTATTTACCATGACGGGACTCCTTGCCTTTCTTTTGTGAAGCCTTATGACACCTGTATTGGAGGGGCAAGCGGTATGGGGCACTAGTTCTTTGAGAAGGCTGCCTGTTGTGTTGAAGAATCCTAGGCTTGAGGGTGAGCCCGTTTGGCTCTATAGCTGGGAAGTGAGTTTGATGTCCACCCATCTATTGTTTCACGAGTATGGCTTATATATTGTCTTGTCTAGTAGAGACAATCCTGGAGGATCTAACATTGGTATCATCTTCTTGTATGGATGGAGGCAAGGTAAAGTGCACAAAAACACTAGAGCTCAAGGAGCTGGGATGACTCGGGTTGGCATGCTTCTCACCCTCTTGCATGGGCTGGTATTGGACTCTTCTAGTAGTAGAAAGGAGAAAGGGGAGCACATGGAAGCTGATGGGGGAAATACAAGTAAGTTTTCTCCACCTTTCTTGCATCTTCATGGCAAAATAAGAGCTAGTATGGTTGGCTCCCTTCATCGTCCTCATGACAGAAGCCATGGTTGTGTACCCCTCCTTACTAAGGGAGGAGAAGACATACAACATGGATTGTCCATGAGGGGTGTTTGGTGTATAGGGAGAGATGTGTATTGGAGGACAACCATCTCATATGTGAGGATAAGAATTTGAATTTGGGTGAGATGCAGGTGCTTCAAATGATCCTCCAATATCCTACTTGCTACAAGGATATTATCGAGGACACTACTACCCACTTCTCTAGATATGGACAAGATGAATTGTTCATCATCTTTTGAAAAGTGGAAACCATGTTGGTTAGGAGGAAAGGCAAAACAAAAAACTGGTTGTGTCCATATTGAGTATGAATCGCAATAGTCGAGACATGATCTGAATGTATCTTTATATGATGGTATTTGGACTTGAGATCGATCTTGGTGAAAACGAGCACCTCAGACCCGATCTATGAGGTCATCTATCCTTGGTAGTAGGTACTTTTTTTTGATGGTCACTTTATTGAGACCCTTACAGTCAACACAAAAACACATTTCTTCATCTTTCTTCTTTGCAAGAAGAATTGGAGCTCCCATAGAGACTTGCTTGGCTCAATAAATCTCTTCGCAAGATAGAATTGATTTTGCCTAGCTATCTCGTCTTCTTCTCTTTGACTAAACCTATAGAGTTGATGACAGGTATGACAACTACTGGGCATAAGCTCTATGTTGTGATCTAACATGGACCAAGGAGAAGGTGGGAATCCGTTAGACAAATCTGGTGGAAATACAATTACAAACTTACTCACGAATGTATCCAAAACCTCATTGAGCTTGACATCAAACATAGACATCCCACTTGTGTCATGCACACTATGCATACTTGCATCATGGACATACACAGAATGAAAGGAATAGAAATATGAAACATGAGACACTCTACATAATAGAAATAAAGTGAGACCTCATAGTTAAAAGATAAATCTTTGAACCTCATAGTTAAAACGGATTCCCACCAAGGAGAAGGTGGGAATCTGTTAGACAAATCTGGTGGAAATACAATTACAGACTTACTCACAAATGTATCCAAAACCTCATTGAGCTTGACATCAAGCATAGACATCCCACTTGTGTCATGCACACTATGCATACTTGCATCATGGACATACATAGAATGAAAGGAATAGAAATATGAAACATGAGACACTCTACATAATTAAAATAAAGTGAGACCTCATAGTTAAAAGGGAAATCTTTGAATTCATTATAGTGATGGGTAGGTACATCATATATTTGATATGAATTTTGTAGTGAGAATATGGATCAAACTTTAAACATGTAAGCAATTGTATATGGACCTACATGTTCAATTTT
>CM035412.1:116644041-116647238 GCA_020310875.1 Ceratopteris richardii | reverse complement strand
TATATGTATATATATGTGTATATATATATACATATATATATATATACACATTATACATATATATACATATATATTATATATATAACATATATACATATATATATATATATATATATATAGATATATATATATATATATATATATATAATTATATATATATATGTATATATATGTATATATATGTGTATATATATATATACACATATATATACATATATATACATATATATATATATATATACATATATACATATATATATATATATATATATATATATATATATATATATATATATATATATATATATATATATATATATGTATGTGTGTGTGTGTGTGTATGTATATATGTGTGTGTGTGTGTGTGTGTGTATAATTTACCTTGATGTGGTTGAGGACAGCCTCAAAGCTGAGATTGACTACTAAGATGATGATCTAGTACTTGCATGTTCAAATGGCTTTATGTTTGTATTGCTCAGATCATGGATGTTATCTTCACATGTCATTTTGTCTCAAAATCTAAGATCAGTGATGATGGTTTTTTTCAATGAGCATTTCATCATTTCATAATCATGAGTTTCTGAATGTAGGATGATGAGTATGGGATTCAGAATGCAGTTATCAACAAGGTAGGAGTAGCAAATGCAAATTATGTAAATCATACTTTTTTGAGTTTGTATCCTCAACAGGTTTTGAAGCAACAGATCCAACAATGCTCATTTTTTTGTATTTGTTGCAGGTGCAAAGGGAGCTTATAACAAACTCTCTATTAAATGTAAGGCTTTACTATCTATCTATCTATCTATCTATATATATCTGTCTATTATCCATCTCTCTTTCTCTCTCTCTCTCTCTCTCTCTCTATATATATATATATATATATATATATATATATATATATATATATATATATATATATATATATATATATATATATATATATATATATATATATATATATATAGAGAGAGAGAGAGAGAGAGAGAGAGAGAGAGAGAGAGAGAGAGAGAGAGAGAGAGAGAGAGAGAGAGAGAGAGAGAGAGAGAGAGAGAGAGAGAGAGAGAGAGAGAGAGAGAGAGAGAGAGAGAGAGAGAGAGAGAAAAGAAAGAAAAGAAAGAAAGTGTTTTTACGTCTATTAGGAGGCCGAACTCGGCCTATGAGACAAATCGATGTACATGGGTGTATCTTCTGTCAATCAGAAAAGATAAAAGTGCTGAAAAGAAACTGGTTAAGCTGATATAGATCTCCGTAGTATGCATGTGGAGATACCCATGAAAGTGGTGGGGGGTGTATGGAGTGCGATATCTATGATAGTCTATATGCAAAAGGGTAGTACAACAACCATGAGAATGCATCTAAAACGACTAACTAGCTCCATCCTGTGCTAGTGGGTGGTAATATGTGATACATAGGTGGAGGTGGAGTCAGGGCCACCCTAATGGCTGCAATGGGATCGGCCATCATCTGGGATCGTCTCTCCTCCATGGCGCGATGGTCACAAGCCTGGATCTCCGCAATCTGGTGTCGGTGAAGTCTCGGGGCCCGATATCCTACAGCACGGGGTCGTCTCCTAGCTCGAGATATCTGAGCCTGCTGAAGAGTCACCCCGCTCGGTATGTGGGCTGAGGGGGGGAGGGCTGCAGCACGTCGTGGAATAAAGAAGTCAGTGAGCTGACTCTGTCTCCCTCCTGTATGGAGTGCTACAGTATGCTGGAGTAGGGAATCTCTGTGACTCTGTATCTCTAGTAAGAATCGCCCGAGCTGTCTCTGGTCTCTATAGTCCATGATCTCTCGGAGGGTGGGCTGCCCTGCAAACAGAGTCTCGTATCTGCCTCTGATGCCATCATATGCGCTACATCTGCATACAAAGTGCTCCTCATCCTCCATCTCTACTCTGCATACTCTGCATATCCGCTCCTCTCTGGAAATGTCTGCGGCTCTGCCCGTCTCAATCTCGAGTCGGTGTGATGAGACTCTCAGCTGGCCAATCGCTACCCTCAAGCTATGAGGCATGTGAGTATCCATGTAGCGTGGTCGCTGGATGAAACCGTCAGCTAGTATGTCTATGAACGGGTCTCGATAGTGCGATAGTCTCGATCCCATGTGTGGTGTGTGCCATGTCTGACTAATGTAGAGCTGCCAGAGATCCTGTCTGAGCACAACATTCCTCTCACGACGAGAGAGGTGGATGTGAGGTGAGTCTGGGTCATACTGAAAAGGCGGCAATTTGTCCATATCAAGTCCATGACTATCAAACCAGACTCTAACCTGAGTGTAGCAAGCTCTCTCATATCCTAACTCTGATATCTGTATAGATGCCTCAAGAGCTCTGTGTGTGAGTCTATCTGTAGGGAGGTCCCTAATCCTCTGAATAAAGCAGATAGTCTGGAATAGTGCCTCTACTGCCATGGGTGGTGAAGCTAGCTCTGCCCTGATGATGTCATGTGGCACCGACTGTTTCCCACGAAATAATCGCGAGATCATACGTACCTGTGGCCTCTCGATCGCACTCCATTGGGTGACTGTGAGACCTGGGGCCCAAACCGTCGCAGCATACATCATAGCTGGTCTGACCAGTGTGTCAAATAGCCAGCCCTTCGTGCGGGGCTCCTGGAAGTGTGCTTGGTGACATCTCCGCTCTAACATGGCTAAAGCTGCATATCCGCGTGTGAGTCTATCGGTGGCTGCCTGTCTCATGCTGAAGGGGCCAGGCAAGCTCGTGAATGTGACTCCGAGATAGACATAGGAAGTGACCACCTCAATCTGTCCACCACCAGCTCTGAATCCTGCTCCATTCCTCACCATGGGGGAGGTGTGGAAGATCATGACCTTGGTCTTGCCAAGGTTTACTGTCAAGCCCCTCTGTGTACAAAACTCATCCAGGGCCTCAAGGTGGCGCTGTAATCCCTCGGGTGACTCTGAGATCAAGACAATGTCATCGGCATATAATAAAATGTGGACATGTGTACCTGCGAGGTCTGCACCCTCTCCTCCAGCTCGGAGAATGTAGTCCTCAATCTCGTCAATGTAGAGACCAAATAGAGTGGGAGAGAGTGGGCAGCCTTGCTTAACACCGATGGTGCTAGCAATGGCCTCAGACATACCTCCTGGACACCGTACCCTCCCAGTCACCTGCTCATAGAGTGCATAGATGGCCCAAATCATCCCTGATGGTACTCCCAAGCTCTGGAGGCGTT
>CM035412.1:116619041-116639041 GCA_020310875.1 Ceratopteris richardii | reverse complement strand
AATGGGAGTTGGGCAAACATTTGGTTACAGCAGCAGTTTTGCGATTCATATGCTCATTTGTGCATGGAGTGCACTCATATATTGACACTGAACATGAAGCAAACTTTTTTGGTGGAAAGCATTTGATGGCTTCTATCATCAATTTTTTGGAAGCTTTTTCACAACATTGCTTGCAACTTGAGCATCCCAACAATCTTCATCACTATTTACGCTACAAGTTCTTGGTAAAATAATCTTTCTATAGTTTCATAGTGTTTCTATTAGTTTCTTGCCCTTCAATGTTGATATGAATTGTGGATGAAGTCGTTTGATACTTTTTGACTCTTACGATTAGTGCGATTCATTCCAATTCATTCAAGCTTCCAGAAGAGTAGATCTCAAATGATCGAATTTCCTTTAATAAAAAAAATCATCATGTGTGCCTCTCTAGAAGAGAGCCACCGGGGCTACATTTTGAAGAAGATGGAATGTTACACTTCCCAGGACACCTTCTACTCAAGGCAATTCATTCCAATTAATTCAAGCTTCCAGAAGAGTAGATCTCAAATGATCGAACTTCCTTTAATTAAAAAATCATCATGTGTGCCTTTCTAGAGGAGAGCCACCGGGGCGATGTTTTGAAGAAGACGAAATGTTACACTTCCCAGGACATCTCCTACTCAAGGGTGGTTCTCCTTAGGGAAGTATACCCTGTAAGACATTCTGTGGAAGGAACACCCAACTAACAAAGGTTTGAAATGTACACAGCTGAAATAAACATGTGACGCTCAACAATACACGAGGGATTCAGAAGCATGGGGATATATGAAGTGAACAACATGAACAGCAATCAATACAAAAAAATGATACTCAGCTGGAGTCCAAATTCCAGCTCTTGGGCTTGTCCCAACTGACACAAAACCCGCACAAAGGTCAACTGATATGAGATTCTCCAGGACTTAAGCCCTCCCAAATAAAGGTTCTGCTTGCCCACTGCCCTTGGAGGCTACCTGCTCCATCACATACACCAGCAGGACTACACCTCAATTCACCAGCAGCATGACTAATTTACCCTCAACTTATCAGACCTTCGTTTATTGACTACAAGGATAAAACGAGAGCAACACAACAGAGATGTGCAGTTTCACACACAATAGACAAACTCCAGCAGTCCAGCAGACACTTAAACAACAAAATAATATTCAGCAGAGGAGTTTACAGCAGAGTACACAGTAGGGTCTGAACACACAGACTTGTCCAGCATAACAGTAAGTAGCCCAACTACATCTCTAGCCCAAGGACTAGTCCAAGCTCAAGACTACAACAAGAAAATGACTGATGGAGCTCAAACTTATGCTCACAACAGGTGCCTATAGCATAAGGTGCTCCTACACACATGTACATGGTATCCAAATGGCTGCCACTGCAGCCATATGAGTGGCCTTGCATGTGCAGAGGTAGTCCTTGGAGGAGGGCGAAAGTGCCCCTTGATTGCCTAGGTGTGCCACCACCCTATGGCAAACACCTTTGGACAGATTCCCCATTGGTTAGCTTCTGACACCCCATGACCTCCCGCTTTATGCATGAGTGGAGCCAAACTCCACCCTTTAGCATCGAACAATGCCGAGGGCACAGAGAGAGAGGGGACCAACATTAGGGGTGAGCATTGAAAGGAGAGACCAACACTAGGTGAGTCATCTCAGAGGCGACCAACACTTGGTGCCTTGGAGGGAGACCAACACTTGGTACTCTAAACTTGGGGCAACCAAATATGGTTGTTGACATAGACTTGGGGTGACCAAACTTCTTGTGTGCATTGCTTGAGGCGATCAACACCTTGAGTGTCTTCCAAGAGGGAGACTGATAACATGGGCAACCAACATCATCAGAGTGATCACCATCTAGGGAGGGAGACAATCATCTTTGGGTGTCTTGTAAGAGGGCGATCAACCTTTGTCATCTAGGGTGACCAATACTTTTTCATCTCTAGGGAGACCAAGACTTTGTCAGCAAGGGAGACCAACGCCTTGTTATCCAGGCGACCAACACCTTGTCATCTCCAAGGGGACCAACACCTTGTCATCCGGGTGACCAACACTTTGTAATCGAGGGCAACCAACACCATTTTATCTCCAAGTAGACCAACACCATGCTAGGGCAACACCTGGGAGACCAAGGGCAACCAAAGTATTGCATCTCAGGGAGACGACAAGTTGCATTCCAAAGAGAGGGTGGGCGATCAAATCTCATGACACCAATTAGGTAGGGACACCAATAGTTTGAGAGGTGCATGTAGGCGATCAATTGTCTTCTTTGCTAGACTGTGACATGCCTTCATCCAGATCTTGTCTTCTTCCAATTCTTATCTTCTTCTCGTGTTGTAAGTGCCACCATGTGCTACCCCTAGGGTGACCATGCTCAAGGGTGACTAAGCCCAAGGGTGGCCATGCCCAACAACGACCAACAAAGAGCATAGGCAACCAAAATCCATTGTCTATGCCAAGGAGGGAGACCACATATTGCTTGAGAATTCTTTTCTTAAGGAGACCAAATTGGTGGTCCTTATTGAGGTGACCACATGCGTTGTGCTATAGACCCCCACATCAAGTCTTTGGATCATCTCGGTGCAAGCTGCTCCTGATCCATTTGATTGCTTCAAAGGAATCATACTTTATTTCAACAGAAACAAACAACAGTGAAGAGATGAACTGAAAGTGGAATGATTATTATGTTTCATGATTGAAATGTAGTAGGACTTCACCTTGGAAATGTTAACTTGGGGAAATTTTTCTCCTTCCAAGTCTTTCAATTCTATTGTGCCTTGATATAGTAACTTCATCACTCTGTAAGTACTAGGGTGTGATTTTAACGGGCATTGGTGGGATTCGATGTACCAAGTCCAAAAATCCTTACGGTTTTTGTTATTAGATGCTTGTCGAGGGCTCCTTTGCGCTTGTTTTGTGTATGCTTTAGTCTTTCCATTGCTGCTTCCTTGCATTCTTCTAATGCAGCTAGTCTCCTTATGTGAGGATCAATTTCAGGAGTCGATCTTTCCTCCATCTTTTCTTAATGATGAATTCAAAAGGAGCAATTGCTTCCTTACCATATATCGATAGAAAGGGACTTTCACTTGTAGTACCCCTTCTTGTAGTCCGATATGCCTAGATTGCTCCAATCCAATGCTCTTGGCCAAGTGCTTTCGTGGCTTTCCAATGCACCAAGTCTTCTCCTTTGAGGTAGCTTTCACCATGCGTCGCTCCAAGTTGGAGGCTTGCTTCTTGTAGATACACACATCTGTGTAGAATACCATTTGTGCAATACTTATACAACTTGTCCTTTATAACTGAAAAAGATTTCTCTTTAAACCGTAACTTCCTTTTTTTAACGGAGTCATGTCGAGAAGAAATGCTCCTAAAGTGAGGAATTGTAGTATTTCTTCATACCATCGAAATGAGAAGCAATATGAAAAAGATTGCTATGAATAGGCTGATCATCAATGCTTGTGCGTTGCTTCCCCTTGGTTGTCCTTGGCACTTGATCTGGCATGTAGTGTTCTTTGCCCGGTTTGATATGTATTTCAAATGCCATACCTTTCCTCTTACTCACGACTTATTGATCAAATATCTTAAGGGCTGATGGTCGGAAATAACAATGAAGTGCATACTTAAGAGATAGTGACAGAATTTTTGAAGTGCAAGTGCAAACACATTGGCAAAACCTTCTCTTTTGATTGTGTTGTAGTTCCTTTTTTCCTTTGTGAGCTATGTTGCATTTATTCAATCGATTAATAAAAAAATACCGAATATGTTCGGTTTATTCAGGGAAATTTCAAATAATTATGAATAGAAAAATTGGAGGTCATTTTTTCGATTGAAAGCACTTTCAATTGAAATGCTTTCGGTCAAAAGCGCTTTCGATCGAAAATCATTTTCCAAGCCAAAAAATATATGTTTTTCATTCAGTTGAAAAGCTGATTTGTCCATGTGTTTCCAAGCAAGTTGATAGAGCTTTGTTGTCTACTGTACCATTCATATATCTCCCTTCTCTACCATAGCATTTAGGTATTGATTTCTTTTAATTTATTTTCTATTTTATTGTTATGTTTATTGTGTATCATGCATATGTTATGATTCGCATATGTGTCTCTTACATATGTACGATTTGTATTCATGTGATTGGTTTTTATATTTTTAAATCATCATAAATATACATGTTCGGCTGGTAAAAGTGTTCTTACTTGTTTACTTTGATGAATTAAATTTTAAAATAAACTACTACTGTGATTATATGAGGTGCGATATCGATTCATACTCTCACTGTAGTATAGGACTACGAACAATAGATCTATTGAGATTGTTTGAATCACAGCCTCTATTCCTATGCTCTCAATAGTATAGGGAGTGTATATGGACTTTGACTCTTACTCTCACAATAGTCATATAGATTTGTGTGAGCATAACTATACATAATATAGGGTCACAGATGTATAAAAACTATTGTGATTGTCTGATTCTTTGACTCTTACTTTCACATTAGTATATACATTCATGTGACAAGCATCATACATAGTATAGGAAGTGTATATGAACTATTATGAATGTTTGATTCTTTGACTATTACATTCTTGATAATTACATACGTTCACTTCAAGATTATAATAATACTTTCTATTTATATATAAATCTACTTATTTAACTTTGTACTATTTATCTATTTTTTAATATATTTGTCCATTTATCCATCCATTTATTCATTTATGTATTTATCTATTTATGTATCAATCTATTCGTAAAACCATCTTTCTATCTATCTATCTATCTATCTATCTATCTGTTTATCCATAAATTTATTCATCTACCTAATTATCTATATATGTACTTATTAATTTATTTATCCATTTATTTATTCATCTTTCTATATATCCATCTATATGTCTATTTATCTAACTATGCATTCACTTACAAAGCTATCTATATATCCATCTCTCTATCAATTCATTATCTATGCATTCAATTGTTCATCTATCGATCTATTCATTTATTTATCTATATATTGATCTATCTATCTATATTTATCTATATATTAATCTATCTATCCATGCTCTTATTCATCTATTTATGTATCCATCTATCTATCTATTCAATTATCTATCCATTCAATTATTCAGCTATCTATCTATTCATTTATTTATCTATATATTGATCTATCTATCCATACACTTATTGACCTATCTATTTATATGTCTACTTAAAGATGTATTTAAGTACCTATCATTTTATTTATGAGTCTTATTTTTTTTATTATTGCTTTCGTGAATTAGGACAATGTTTTAAAACTTAATTATATCCAAAAATTTAATTTTATTTGATAGTCTATTTGTTATTTTTTGCACAGATGGAAGCTAAAATAAATAAGCACGAGAGGAAGTTTTTAGAAGAGTTCGTTTGCTCGTACATGTATGAAATGCGAGAAAACCAAATAACATTAGCAATGATGTGCCAAATTACAAAGATTTCATGGAACAATTATGTAGAATGGTGTATATTAACATCGAAGATAAATTTGGAAGCATATCTAGAGGAGCACAAGTGCTAAGTTAGCAAATGAGCGAAGAACTCATTCGCATTTTCAGACAAATAGTCAAAGTGGCAGAATCCTTTGCATTGGATATCACAACAAAGTCAAGGTTTATTGACAAAATCAAATTTGTCGATTTACACTACTAAATGATGAAGAGGGGAAAGAGAGTGAGGCCGGATACTACCGAACAAGCAGAGAGACCAATGGTAGTAGTGACCGTAGATCCATGTGTAGATATGCATGTAAATATGGGAGATCAAACATCGAATAACCTATGTTTGCTCTCATATTCATAAATTCACTTCGAAGATGCAACCCTCGTGGGGAAGGACAATATGGTTTGGTCCATAAAGTCAGAATAAGCCACACGAGGTTTTGTAACAAGATTTTTGCTACAAAATTATTCAAACTACACGGTGGAGACATGAAGACAAGAGAGAATGAAGCAATGCATGAAGCCACAATATTAACTATTACCCATAGTGGAATAATCAGCCCACTTGCGTTAGCTAGACACCATATTAAAAACCCATGTCTTATTTTCAAATTATGGAATGGTGGTACGATGGACATGTGGCTCGAGAAAATGAAGAAAGAGTTGTTATACATACCATGTAAAAGAAATATCAAGGACACAAAAGGGGATGTAACTTGAGTGAAGATAAATATTTGGAAATTGATCAATGAATTGTTGCGGATAATATTATTTTTGCACACTTGTAATATATCACATAATGGTCTCCATCTAGGCAATATATTGTTGCATTTTGAAGAAGACTGTGTCTTACGTGACTTTGGCATAGCAACATGTTTGTCGACAAAAAAAAGTTTTCCGAAGTTACCAGGCCTTGAGATATCAACAAGGAACAAGTGGAGTCTAAAATATTAGTGGATTGCACAAGCATGCATATCGACTTGCCCTCTGCCGCTTAATAAAAGTAAAAAGACATATACAATTGCAGTACATATTTTGCAACTTTTGAAATATGTAGATTTAGATAGTTACCCATCGATAAAAATGGGGTTTATAAGTTGAAGTTTGCATTAGAACTAGCCATAGTTGTTACCGACGAGATTTTGACTTCTGAGAGGATACTGACTTTTGAAGAGTTTGCCAAAATGTTTTTGACGTTTACGGACGTGATCGTTTATTAAAACATAAATTTAAACGTAAAGGTATATATATGCTCATAAAAAGATTAGAAATAAATGATTCATCCATGAACAAAACATGGTTCTTGTAAAAAATGATGAAAAACCCAAAATAAGTACTTTTCATTCATGATTAGTCATAAAATCCATAAATTCACAGACAATATTTATAGTATGTCTCATGTGATAGATAACAATGTTGGAAGTGGAGTGCGTCCTTAATAACAATAATCATAGGTTTATATGATCTTCGAACAGATGAACCTTAGCATACACACCTTAATACTTAAAATGAGATGAGTAAGAGACAAAGAGAATAGACAAGATTTTCCAAGTGTAACAGTAAGCTAGAATGCCTACCTATACTATCTTAATATAAGTGTCAAATTACAATGTGCGTAGATGATACAAAACTGAATGTAAGTTGAAATTGGATACAAAATATGAATCTATGCAGAATTTCGGGAATTAGATACAAGAGTTTGTGTATAGTGGCTAAGAGGTACGTAGAAAGTGTGTGTGAGAGAATGGGGTGAATATGACCAGTTTAGAACTATCTTACAACAAACCCTAATTCTAAAATTAGGGTTTCAGAAACCCTAAATCAGAAATTGATGACCTAGCAAGTGAGAAATTGAAATTAGGCTTGCTACTCACAATAACTCAACAAGATGCGGCTGGTTGGCTTCCAAAATCTCCTCCAATGCTGCACCAAATGTAGACCATATCTTCATCAAGATGTAGAGTACCTCCAAAGTAGAGTGTAATTGAGCACTCTTGCGTTGATTGATCTCCAACGATGATCAAAGTGACCCTCTATGTTTCTTATATAGGTTCTATGCTGCCTACAAAAGTCTCTTTCGCTAAAGCTCAAAAGCAAGAAAAAACATGCGAAAAAACTAAAAGCAATTTGCGAAAATCTGAAAAATTGGGAGCTCTTTTTTATATCGCTAAACTTGCTTTTTGGTGATGAATTTAAATAAGGTTAGGGTTTTCTCTCAAACTGGACCTCTGATGATTGAAGGTTATATACTAAATGAAAGCTGTCTTCAAGCTCTATCTAATGAGCCAATAATATTTTTTTAACCTTATTTGACCTAAAATTAGGCTAACTTCTAAGTATCCAAAAATTAGGGTTGCTGGAAATTAGGGTTTTGTGCTATTCTTACACTGCTTCCAATAATCCCCCTTTCAATGTCATAATGGTACAAGGTTCAATAATCTACAAAACTTTTGATGTCTGTCTCTGGGTAATGCTTTGGTAAAAATATATGCAACATTCTCACGTGTAGGTATGAAGACTAGCTCAATGTGCTCCTTAGATACGTGTTCCTGAATGTGCTGGTAATGTACCTCAATATGCCTTGTCCTAGCATGATGAACACGATTCTTTGCAATAAGCAATAACATTCTAAATGTTTGAAAGGAAAATGAACTTCAACATCAAGATAACTCAGAATTTTCTGCAACCTCCAAATCATTTTGTTTGTGATGTTCTCTTTCAAATTAGAGGGAGAGCGAAAGAGACAAAACCATTAAAGATCTCTGACTTACAACATGAAGGATTAGCAGAAACTTTACTTCGAGGTCAATGATATGGATTGAATGATGTCAATGATTTAAAAATAATGTTTTTGTTTTGCAGATTTGAAAGTAAAACATGGAAAGAATGCCAGATGTGAAGAATGACCTTGATAATGTTGAATCATAAAGGATTTTGTCTTAACATAATGCTCAATTTGTGCAATTGGAATTAGCACTTTTTATTTGACCAAGATTTAGAACCCAGAGGGTTTAGAAGAAGAATCATTATCAATGAAAGAAGTCAAAAAGTTATGTCTGAATCATTTTGTTTTTGATGTTCTCTTTCAAGTTAGAGGGAGAGCTAAAGAGAACACCATTAAAGCTCTTTGACTTACAACATAAAGAATTAATAGAAACTTTACTTCCACGCTTTGTTCAAGTTGAAAAATATTATCAAACAATAATCAAATCGCACTATATTTCATTCAAAAAGTTTTTATACAAGATATGCTTCACCGACGTGTAGATTGGGATGATCTCCCAAAGAATGCAGATATAGGTTTGGGGCCTAGGCCATCCTCAAAATGGTGCAGAATTTTGTAATCACGGAAACGAAGGCCCTCTTCCTCGAAAGCGGCCATATATTGTGCTACTCGAAGAACATAACCTTATTCATGATTTACCATCACGAGGAGCAGAGTTATACAATGCAGGATTAACAATTCTAGGTTTAGATAGAACAATTGATGATAAACAAAAGGGAATTGATGATTTCAAAAATCAAGTGGAAAATTTACAAATATCTCTCGATGCATATGAGAATTAATATGCAAGACTATGAGAGGAATCATCATCTTTTGATTGGTTCACTACCGATGAATTATTCGATCAACAAAACACTCAATAGACAAGCCACTTTTTGTAATATTTAGAATCATCACTTTATGATAAAGACATCTTTTTTTGCAATTAAGTGTAATCAAAGTATTTAGACTATATCATTTTCTTCATTTTGAATATCATCATCTATTACAAGTACCATGTCATCTATTTCTTCCATGTTTTGAACCATCATTGTGGTCTACATCTAATTCATGATCACTCAATGAATCATTTGCTAAACTTTCATGCGTTTGAAGTTCTCTAAAAGTTTGTTGTGCTTTTGTAGAAGCTATCTTGGTTGGAGCATGTAACAAATGCATATTACAAAAAATGTATACCAAATCATTGGTACATGATACACTTAAGCGATTTCTTTATCTTGAATGAAGAAAATCATATACATTCCAATTACGTTCACAACCACGGCTTGAAGCTGTTATTGAAAGCACTCTCACCTTCAACTTATCAGACCTTACAAAGATAAAACTAGAGCAACACAATAGAGATGTGTAACTCCACACACAATGGACAAACTCCAACAGTCAGCAGAAACTTAAGAAACAAAATAATTTTCAAGAGAGGAGTTACTACAGAGTAGAGTGTAGGGTTTGAGAACACAAACTTGCCCAACACAATAGTAAGTAGCTAAACTCACAACTAGGCTAAGCCCAAGGACTAGTTCGAACTCAAATATACAACACGAAAATGACTGATGGAGTTCAACAGTTAAGCTCACAATAGGTGCCTACAGCATAAGATGCTCCTACATACAGGTACATGGTATCCAAATGGGTGCCGAACAGCTGCTTGTATAGCTACACAAGTAAGCCATATGAGTGGCTTTGCATGTGCAAAGGTTGTCCTTGGAGAAGCACAAAAGTGCCCCCTGACATGGGTTGCACTCCTGGGAATGGCCTTGGAGGAGGTGGCTACCAACATAGGACAGTTGCCCAAGTGAGTTACCACCCCTAGCATGGCAACTACCTTTGGACACATTTCCCGTCTGTTAGCTTTTGACGCCTCCATGACTTTGACAACCTCCCACTTTATGCACGAGTGGAAGCCAAACTTCATCCTTGGTGTACTTGTATACTTTTGGGTGACCAATGCTGAGGGCATAGAGAAAGGCGAGCAACATTAGGGGCAAGCATTGAGAGGGGAGACCAACTCTAGGTGTGTCATCTCTAAAAGGCGATCAATGCCTGGTGCCTTGGAGGGAGACCAACACTTGGTACCTTAAACTTGGGACAACAAAATATGCTTTATCATACTACGAGATCACAAGATAAGACAAGAAAACTAGAAATTTTTTCTGAACACAAGATAAGGCTATACTTTTTCTGTAATTTTTCCTATCTTTTGTTTGCATTTTGTGCTAGGCTTCATTATGGATGAGTTTGCCCATCACTTTCGGAAGTGATAGAAAGTCAGTTCGCAAAGCTTCTTGTGAGTTCATGCTCGTGGTGTGTGTGCGTTGTGGGGTGCATGTGTGAGTATGTGTTCACCCTGAGTTCTATACCTGCTATTGGGCATTGATGACATTAGTGGGGATGTCATAGTATTGAGTCGATACTCTGCATAATGGAGCTGATATGCTATATAGTCTTGTGGTTGACGACCATGAGCTTATAGTTGCACTTTCATTTGAGGGTGAATTTGGGGTTTGCCTGAATTCATTCTGGTATATAAGAAGACTACAAGTTAGAGTAGACAAGACTAGAATAATACCATATGGCATAGACTAGACAAGACCAAGACCTAGAAACTAGGAGGCACTTACTTGGAGACTACAACTCCTTGAGCTCGCATGATTGGCATGGGCAAGACTGAGGATCTCTATTGGAAGCCCCTCCTCATATAGATGTTGAAGGGTGGCTAAAGGTTTTTCTAGAATGTTTCATGATGACATCGTTGATGATGTAAGCAATGACATGGCATCTGTTGTAGAATCTTCCTTAATGATGTCACAAGGGATCACATGGGTAATGATTGTCCTCCAAGTAAGGGTTTGTTCACATGATAGCCAACATGATAGTGCATAATCATGATAGAAGTTGGGATCAAGCACAAATATGTAGTGAAGCAAGGCATCAAGCATCTTGTATACGCATGGTTCTGAATGTCCATGAGAATATTGAAATTCTTCATGGAAAATGGGCAACAGGAAGATGAGTTGATTGCACACTTCAAAGAAGATCGCCTATTTGAGTGGCTTGTTGCAAAAAAAATTATTACCATGTTACGTGACCACAAAAGTAGATCCTGTTCCACATACTTAGAGAGGAAACTCTCCTATAAATCTTCTGCAACATCATGTTACATGACCACACAAGTTTGTACATGTTTAAAAGAAGAAAGCCCAAAGGTTTTTTTCTTTTTTGTGCTTAGGAATCTAAGAATTTATTATACCAAGTCCATCCTAGATTCCACTATCTAAACTTAAAGTTGTTGAGCTAATTGTCATGGAACAAGGTTTGATTACCCTCATTGTCTTTCTTGCCTTTTAAACTTACCCTCATCCTAGCATTTATTGGCTTCTTTCCTCATTTTCTCGCCCTTGTGCTCGTTTGAGCCCTCACCTTACTTTTCACTTGCGCCGACCACATTTTGCATTATCTATTACCAAGCATTGTCTCCATCTTCTGCCCAACCTTTGTCTCTTCCTTTTTAGAATTGGTTACAACTCACTATTTATGCAACTTCATATTCTCAACACTTTTACTTTCTACTTTCAAAAATGTCACATATTATTCATCTTTTATGCTTTTGGCATCAAGATCCTTTTCCATCTCTTGCACAAGTAGCTTGTCACTTCTTGCCTACTTGCCTCATGTGTAGCTTGTCGCTTTCTCTCATCATGTGCATAAGACATGCTTATCACGTTTCCTTGCCATGGATAGTCAATCTAAGCTATTGCACAGGTATGAACATTGCTGAGCACTGATTGTGCTTGCATCAGAGAGATATTGAGATATCTCCCCCCATATAATTTACCATATATCAATCATCACTATCTTATTGTTTGATCACCAAGCACCAATGTTTCGCATGACACTTATCTCACTTATCACGTGGCATGTTCAATTGACCATTTGCTCATCCAAGTCAGGTCACCACTTTTTTCTTTCAACTCGCCACTTCTTAAGAGTCATCACATCCACGATGATTGCTCACCATGACTCTTAATAGGTTATGAGCTTACCACTCAGCAACTCACATTCTTAGTCATCTACTTGTCAGCTATACTTAGTATGTGGTATGTGTTGGCTTATCTGACTAACTAAATGCCATACTCACTAAATGTTGTGTGGTTATTGAGCTAACTGGCCACTTGGCGCCACCTCATATGACTCATTTCTCACTCAACATCATATCAGCTTGCTTCCCATATCCAGTTCGGCACACCAGTCTGAATACCACCAGCCAACTTATGCATCTGCTACTTATCCAACTCACGGTATCAGCTTTCTCGCCAGCAACTAGGTTGCTGTATCAAATTGGCTAGCCACTAGGGTCCCCTTCTTCCACATATACTCTATACCTGGCCCATATTAGTTGCCCCACTGCACGCTTGCTTAGTCCCATCTTGGTTGCACTCAGTCCCACATGCTCTGACACTTTTCTAGCCTTGATCGCCATTACCCCCAATCACTCATTGATCTTGCCAATCCAATAGCCTAGCCTTGGTGACCTTTCCATTTGCAGCTCTTACAGTCCATGCATCGATCTTCTACAAACTGTAAGCTTTACAATATTTACATCAGTTGATGAGCCATTTCAACTGGGATTTTAAGTAGTAAGTCACTAAATCATTGTGCAATGCTATTACTGAATCAATACTCACCGAAGCTTTTATTGCTGGATTTGTAGTGTCTTGAACCAGCAATTTTTGGAGAATATTGCATTGTGTCTTTTGGCAGGTGCCTTACCACTAGAAGAATTTCAAGTACTCTTATCTAGCATGCAAGAAAGTTGTACATGACTCTGCCTGTAATGACAATCATCTTCAAAGTGCTTGCCCATTTTATTTTTTCTTGTGAACTATTTGTCTTTTAATTGAAAGCATCTATTCGTTTTCAGGAAACGCAGGAAATTGTCCTCATTGTTTTTAATATTTATGTTATTTGATCACAGATGCTGATGTTTCAAATGTGTGACTGGTTCAGCGAGTCGCCTTCTTTGGCATCAACATGCTCAACAATTTTAAGAACACACATTAGTAGCTTATGTCCTTCACTTTTTGTACAGAATACATCACTTTCAGCCTCGTCATTATCATCTCCATTTGCAGCATGTATTTTGCAGAGCATAACCCAGAATATTTCATCCTTACCAGTTCACCGGCCAGAAAAACATGCTATTTTCTTAATCTTCAAGTTACAGTTGTCTTTTACAAGAATTCCACCCAGCGGTACTATCCAAAACACAGGATGCAAGTTTTCATGCTTAGAAGAGCCAACAGGGCAATGGATGTACCATTGGCTATTGTCACAATTAAGGCCTTCTGAGCATCATACAGCTCCTGGTAATCCTGTAATTGCAAATGCACTAACATCTTGCTTCCTTCAAAATTTCATGGATGAGGTTAGAACTGAATCGCAAAATTTTAATTGTTTCTTGCTATTTCATACAAGATCTTCCTTTTTGCCATGCTTGCATGATTGTGTACCGTCATAATCTGTGTTCATCATGTCACAATTATGTATACAATATGAAGTAGATGCATTGTGTTATGGTCTTCTAGGTCGCACTTATTCCTTTTTTTTTTGAAAGTTATTTGCTAAATCCTTTAACCTATTAAGACAAAATTCAATCAGTATCTGTTTCAGGCCCCTTGATTTCTATCTCTGGTATCTCTTGATAAGAGCACTATCACCTCTTTTGGCTGTTTTAATCCACTTATTTTAAGAGCTTTTGGTTGACAGATGTTGTATTATAAGGTAATAAGAAAAGTCTGTTGCATAGCATAAAATCAGCATAACTAGTTGCTTAATATTGAAATGGGAAATCGGTTCAACTCACTTGAGTGGGTCCCTTATGTTGTACTACCTGAAAAACTATACTGTAAGCATTTGATTGCTATACTTTTTTTTTGGGTCCCATCATCATAGAAACATAATATTTTAACCTTCTTTTGAGGGCTTTTAATATGAAGAATGTACTTAATTTGCAAGTAGGGAGGACCTGTCATTACTTCTTTGATATATTGTTTTCAAGTATGCACTTCATAGATGTAATGGAATCTACCTTCAATTATTTTTGGTGCTAATAGGTATGCTCCACATGGATGGACACAATTGATTCACAGGGTGATGTAGTCTACAATGATGAAATTTCGCTTTTTTAATAATGCATTATTGTGGAGAAAATCAAAGAGTGCGAAGTGCAGCCAAGGCAAGAGAATGGCCAGACAATTCTTTTTCTAAACTTTAAAGGAGGCCACTGAGTGCAAAGCACTTGATAACAATAAAATTTGAATATTAGATCTCCATGAAATGAGAATTTGAACTTATGGCTAAGAAACTGTGGACTAGGGCTAAATTTCAAGTAAGTTAAAAATGAGTGTTTGACTAATTGGAATAGGGATATAAAGTGCAAATGAGATTGATTTTTGTGCTACTCACCTCCCATCCTGCGTATCCCTTTGCCCTTTAAATAGATAGTATCTAGAGCCATAGTTGTTACTGATGGGATTTCACGTGTCTGGATGGTAGCAGTTTGTGCTTCAGTAGGTGTAATCATGACCATATTCGTTGTTGGATTTTGTCACTACTTCTTTCGTTTGTCGTATCCTTGAGCGTCTTTACAATATTTGTGGATGTGGCCCAATGCATCACAAAAATGACATGGCTGGAATGCGCGATTAGTCGTATTGGAAGCACCTTGATTCGAGCATGGCTGCTTGTAATTTCCTGATCGCGGTGCCTTGAATTTCATGTAGGAGGAGTAAGCCGTGTTTTGCATCTGAGGAGGGACATAATTTGCTGCAGGTTTGCCGGACTCCTAGATGACTGCGTTTACTACTAATTGATTCTGTGTCTTAGTGTTGTACATACACATGTCTATGGAGTGACTCTTGTTCTCGCAAATTGCACAATAGACCTGATTTAAGGCATAGTTTGCTGTCACATGCCCTGGATTTTTGCATTTTACACAAAAAAACCTATTTCAAAACATCTTCAGCTTTTCTCTTACTAGTCTTTACCCATTCAAGGTCTTCTGCAAATCTGCCTATTTTATGTTCCAACTGCAAACAATCTCGATCACAACATCTAGTGTCATTCCTCCAATACACCGGATTATCATCACCTGTCGTAATTGTGGGTTAATTCCATTTATAAACCATTGTGTAATTACATTATTTGGCGAATTGGCATTTGCTTGCGGCAACTATCTGAGGTGAGTGCAGAAGATGGTGGCATACTCCTGCACTCCCTCATTCCTTTTTGTTTGTTGTTCTATAGGAAATCAAAAAGTTTTGCAGCATTCTTCTTTAGCTGAAAGCATTGCAGAAAAGCGTTTCGGACGTCAGCATACCATCGGAAGTCATTGAGATCAAACTCTGTCAATCATCGTGTTGCTTCATTAACCAGTGTTGATTGGAAAGCTATGGCTTTGTATTCATCATCATCATATGGATTGTCTAATAAAGTGTAATTAATCTCGAACGTTCGGCCATGCGCATCGGGGTTATCTCCCGGAAATCCTCCGAACTTAGCATAGGGCCGGAAATTCCCTTCTTTGTCCTTTGTGTTGTCAGTTCTCTTGGCCACCATGTAAATCTTCCACTGCTCTAGGATTGAAGTATTCACGTGCGCCCACTACTTTGTCGGAATTTGAGGTAGTGGATGAAGCTTCATCAGTAACTATGGGTAAACCTTGCGGGAGTTGCAAATTGAGTGGTTGAATAGGTTCTAAATCTTATGTCTGGGACACTTTCCTACTATAGGAGAATAGCGGGAATGTCATTGCAAGACTCCATTTAATTGGCATTCTCAAACCTTCTCTGATAATGACCGGCTTCAAGTCCGGTTCTTTGTAATCTTTGTTCTCTAGACTACTCTCACGAGACGAATTAACTAACTTGTCAGACACAATACAAACTTATTTGCTCTAACTTCACCTAATCAGAGATACCGAACAGACTGCTTAATCACCGAATTATTTAATCACTGGCACTTCTCCACACAGACAATTAACTTACTACACAACAGAGTCAAATAACTTTGGAACAGTTCAATTTAGCGAAGAGATCTTCTCTGCACATCATACTAGACAGTCCGGCATGTCTGGTACCTGTCTTACTTGTCTCTTCGGCTTGTTGTCTTCGTACTCGAGATAGAATGATGTATATTAATTTGAAGGGTTAGATCCGATGCTGTTCCTCTTCGGCGAGAGGTTTCAATACATTTAATATTTACATAGTTCGGCGTCCGACGGCTAACACTAGCACGCCCGGTGGGACACCCAGTAGGATCACCAGTGTTAACCTCTCTCACGTCGAGTCCGGTGAAGGAACAGGACAGGTTAACGAGGTCCTTGGGTGACAGAATTCAGTGATAACTGAATCACTGTGTTTCTCCGGACCATAGTTGCAACGCAACGCGTTGCGTAACGTCTGCAACGTTCGCAACGCAACGGCGTTGCGTTGCGACGTACGCAACGCGTTGCGTTGCAGACAAAAAAATTTGCCCCTCCTTTGAGCCCGAAACGGGCTCGCGGGAGAGGGCATTTTTCCTTGCCTTCTTCCTTCGAGCGAACGCACCCGAGAGCACTGCTAAGCCGAGAGAGAGAGAGAGAGAGAGAGAGAGAGAGAGAGAGAGAGAGAGAGAGAGAGAGAGAGAGAGAGAGAGAGAGAGAGAGAGAGAGAGAGAGAGAGAGAGAGAGAGAGAGAGAGAGAGAGAGAGAGAGAGAGAGAGAGAGAGAGAGAGAGAGAGAGACTCACCATGCCTAAACCAAAGCAAAGTTGTTGGAAGTATGTGAGTAGCCAAGGGAAGTTTGGATCGGGTGGGAGTGAGAGATGGACATGTAACCTATGTGGTTACAAAGGGGGTGGTGGGGCAGATCGTATCAAAGCCCACCTTGCCAAATTTAGTGGCTTGGGCATTTCAGCATGCAAGCAGCCTATGCCAGCTGATATCAAGGATGAGCTCCTTGAGTGGGTAGCTCAAAGGGAAGCTAGAAAGTATCCACAAAGCTCTCGGGAGTCTCGGCCCACCTCCACCTCTATTAGCTCTAGTTATCCTCCTCCACACGATGCTCCAGCACATCAGCCTCATATGGGATCCTCTAGTGGAGGGAATGATGAGCATGTACATGATACCGTCGATCTTGAGGGTGACACTCAGCCACCGGTGAAGGCACCTAGAGGATCACTTTCTTCGGCATCCGTACGTGCGGGTTTTCAGAGGCAGCGGGAGCTTGAGGCCAAACAAGGTATAATGAAGCTTTTCATACAGTGTGGCCTCTCTTTTAATGTTGCACGCACACCCGCATGGAAGGAAGCCATGGAGTTAGTGAGCACATTAGGATATCGATGGAGCGGTCCTTCATATGAGGAGTTGAGGACTAGTGAGCTACGCAAAACAAAAGATATAGTGGAGAAGCAGTTACAGCCGATGATGGGCACATGGGAGAAGTATGGATGCACTATTATGTGCGATGGATGGACAGACATCAGGAAAAGGAATGTATATAACATACTAGTGCATTGTTGCAAAGGCACTATGTTCCTTCGCGCCATCGATGCATCAGAGCCTGGACTTACAGTGACAGGTATGTATAGGTGAAATTTCAAGTTTTAATTTTAAGATACGCATTTGAATTTTGCATATGCTATATATATGTATTATGTATGTAGTATGTACTATGTACTATGTACATGGCTGATTTGGTGTAATTTTTGTGTCACAGGTCAGTTTATATATGGTCATATCCGCCAGGCTATTATGGATGTCGGTCAAAAGAATGTTGTGCAAGTCATTACCGACAATGGAAGTAATTGTGTGGCCATGGGTAGATTGTTAGAGGCAGAGTTTCCCTCCATTGTGTGGACCCCATGTGCCGCACATAGCATTGATCTTTTGATAGAGGATCTTGGAAAGATCCCTTGGATTCATTCTATTTTTTCCACCTGCCATAAGGTGGTCTCTTTGTTCACAAAGAGACCAAAACTATTAGCTATTTTCAGATCATACAGTGAGTTGGATATCCTAAAGCCTGCGAAGACCAGGTTTGCTTACATGTGCATAGTGATGGAGAGACTACTTCGGGTGCGGCAGGCTTTGATGCAGACAGTTGTGTCTACAGAGTGGACTGCCTGGGATGGACACACTACCCCGAGAGCAGATTTTGTACGGATTACATGCTTGTCGGATTCATTTTGGAGGGATGTAGAGGCACTTGTGCGTGCCATACATCCATTATATTCTGTCCTTCGCATCGTTGATATGGAGGGGAGTACATTGGGACTCGTCTATGAGTTCATGGATCGAGTTGGCGAGTCCCTTTCACGTTGCCCACATTTGACATTGGACAGGTATTTATTAAGTTATTACTTATTACTTTGAATTTTTGACACTTAAAATTCTTATTATCTTAAAAATTAGTCTCTAAAATTTATAATTTCTTTGTTTATAGGATCGAGCAGCTTAAGGCTGTGTGGAGGGATCGATGGGATTGGTTTCATCGCCCGATCCATGGGATGGCACACTTATTGCATCCCTTATGGAGATCTCAGCAGGCCATCGTGGATGAGGAGCTCTTGAGTGCATGGAACACATATGTATATAGGCTTTATCCAGCTGATGTAGAGTTGCGACTTCAGTTGGAGAGACAGCTCTTGGTATTCCAAAATGGTGGTGGCCATTTTGGAAAGGATACGGCTTGTTTGAGATCTGCTCAGTTGCGGCCAGTATCATGGTGGGAGATGTATGGTGCTAGTGCTCCTCAGTTGGTAAGTACTAAGTCAAAAGTCTTTAGTGTACTGTGTGACATGTGATAAATATGTATATAGATTTATGTACTAATTATTTTTTGAATTATGTTGTAATGCAGAGAGAGTTAGCTATTCGTATCCTTTCACAGGACTGCAGCGTAAGTCCTTGTGAAAGGAATTGGAGCACATGGACCCTCTTCCATACAAAGAAGAGGAACAGATTATCTACAGCGCAGTTGGAGCGGCTAGTTTATTGCCACTGCAACTTGCGTCTCTTGGAGAGCGGCGGACATACAGGAGATGTGAGGGAGGTCAACGTGGACACAGTAGATATAGAGAGAGTCAGAGATATTCCAGATATTCCTCCAGAGGATCTGGACTTATATACTATGCTGTACCATGAGTTGACCTTACCTCAGCATGATACCATATCATCTCGGAGCCGCAGAGGACCTAGTGGTAGTGGTGATGCATCCACTAGTAGCCGACCACATACCACTACTACTAGGGATGATGATGATGATGATGATGATGAGAGTGATGATTTGTCATCTGACACCATGTCAGAGTGACAAAGTTTGTATATTGACATTTGAGGCTTTGACATTTCATGTTTGACATTTGGTATTTCATGATATGTACATTTGGTATTTCATGATATGTATCATTTGCCACTTATGATTTATGTATCATTGGGTATTTCATGATATGTATCATTTGCCACTTTGTCATAGTGATCTCTATTGTTTTATTTTGATGATGTTATGATGTTTGATGTTATGATGATGTTATGATTATTGATGTTATGATTATTGATGATGATGATTGTATTTGAATTTTGATACAATGATGATGTATTAGATTGATAATCTCTATTATTTATGATATATCTTATATTGTAATAAGTATTTTATGGTATATATAGTCATATCCCACCTTATTACAT
>CM035412.1:116611541-116614041 GCA_020310875.1 Ceratopteris richardii | reverse complement strand
AAAAGGGTCCGAGTGCTTAAGAGGTACTATGTGAGTGAATATGTGCATTATGAAGTGTGAAAACTGTCGAAAACAGTGATTACAGCAAACCCTAAACTGAAATTAAGTCTTCTCTGTTATTGAGCAGAAGTTATGGAAGCTTCATGTGTTGAAGCAGTAGATAGAAACTTGATACAACAGCAATATGAAGAAACCCTAATATAAGAAGCTTATACTCATAGAAACAGCATGCACACTATCAAGTGTGAGAAGATGAATGGTTGGCGGCCAAAAACTCCTTCAAATCTGCATATGAAACTCCAAGACCTCCTAGCTCAAAACTCTAGAGCTCATAAGCTTGTAGATAGCTCGTAGATTGATGTGTCAAGTGGGTAATAGGCTTGTTTATATAGCCTTGTGACTTAGGTGAAAAAGCTGCCTCGAAAAGCAAGTTAGAGCATAAATCAACTTTCGATTTGCAGCAAAATATATGTGAATAGCTTTTTGATAGCTTTTCATTGATCAATTATTCTTTTAGAGCTTTAAAATTAATCGCTTGATCCTAACCATTGGATTGACATGCTTTTTTTGCTTTGAATCTGAGCCATTGATATAATATAAGTGAAAAGCAACATGAAAAGCAGAAATTAGGGTTTGAATTTTGGTTGACTTCTAGGCGTCCGATGGCGTAATGTTATATACGATTAGAAAACTCTCATAGAGTACTACCCAATGAGACAATAATTTTTTTTGACAATCTTTGACCAAAATTTGATTAAGTTCCAAAGTTAAGGTTGCTGGAATTTTGGCACTTTTAATGCTATTTTGACATTGTTTTCCAACAATCCCCCGCGCAATGCCATAATGAGTTCAATAATCTGCATAACGTCTAATGTTTGTCTCAGGATCATGCTTTGATAAATATATGGGCTACATTCTCACTTGTAGGTACATAGATTAGCTCAGTGTTCTTTTTAGATACCTGTTCCTGAATATAATGATATTTTACTTCAATATGCTTTTTTCTTGCATGACGAACGTGATTTTTTGCAATAGCAAATAGCACTTTGGCTCTCAAAAAATATTCGCATAGGAAGATAAACATGAACATCAAGATAACTAAGAATTATGCACAATCAAATAGCTTCAAGTATAGTTGTAAAGGAAGCCTTATACTCCGCTTCACTTGAAGATGTAGCTATTGTTGGTTGTTTCTTGGAAAGCCATGAGATAAAGCATTCTCCAATATAAAAACAATAGCCAATTGTGCTTCTTTTTGTGTCTTTGTCACATACCCAATCAGAATCTGCAAAACCTTGAAGTATAAAATATGGAGGCTTTGGAAATATCATTGCATGATTCATAGTCCCTTTTAAATATATGAAAATTTAATTAACTGCTTGCTAATGAATTTTGAGAGTTTTGTGCATGAACCTTGGTACTTGAGAAACTACAAACTAAATGTTTGGTTGTGTATTACATAGATAGATCAAACATCCAACTCCATGACTATATAGCATAGCGTGAAAGGATTCTGCATTTGCATTTGCTTGTAATGACACATTAACATCCATAGGTGTTCGCATAAGTTTACAATTTGTCATTTTAAACCTTTCTAATACTTCCTCAATGTATTTTTGTTATGATCATATAGTTACACTCATTATTGATTTGAATTCAATGCTAATATAATAATGTAAAATACCAAGAACATTAATATCAAATGTATGCTTAAATTGTGACTTAAAGAATTGAAGATATGATTCCTTGACACCTGTCATAATCATGTCATCAACATAGATGATAATGATGATCGAAACATCTGTTTGTGATTTAACATAGACGGTAGGAGAAGCTTCAGAGTTTTCAAAACCAATAGAAAAGATATCGTTGAATCTTTTCATATCAAGCACTTCTGCTTCCTTCAAACCATAAAGAGTTTTTATAAGATTGCAAACTAAGTGTTCTTTACTTGGTTTTTCAAAACCTTCTCGTTGCTAAATATAAACATCTTCAGGAAGATCACTATTTAGAGTTTGTGTCTTGATATCTAATAAGAATGCAACAAGAGAAAGAACCATCTAGAAGTAGGTGCAAATGTTTCATCATACTCTATACCTTTCTTTTGTGCATAACTTTTGACAAGTAACTTTGTTTTCGATCTTTCTTTGTGTGACTTCTTGTTCTTCTTGTGAAGTTTTGTATACCACTATCTTGCATTGTTTGAACTTTGAAAGAATCACTTTGGAAGTGACTTGAAAGCTGGCGCAACATCTTATTCCTCTGGAGGTCTTTCCTTTGGAGCTTTTGAAGTTTCTCTAACTTCATGAATCATAAGTTGGTAGAGCAAGAGGTTGTGTAGGACTAGGAGAGGATGATGTAGATAGTGGTGAAAATATAGGAGTTACAACTTTCTCTTTACCTTAAACAACAGAAACCTTTGGAATTTGAGAAGATCGATCACCCCCTTGTATGAATGAATGTAGGTATTCAAATTTCTTTGAAAAATGTAAATAATTAT
>CM035412.1:116561541-116606541 GCA_020310875.1 Ceratopteris richardii | reverse complement strand
CCAAAATCAAGGACAATTTAAAGTTTATAGCAATCTAGAGCTCATTGGCCAAACATGGAACGAGATATCTACGAGGACACAAAGACTTGTGGGACTTGTTAGCTAAGGGTGCTAACAATGTACTCAACATTGTACCAAATCATGTCTATTCTTTGGTGGGCTAGGCCAATAGGCAATTATTTGAAGCATGGAGAGTACCTCGAAGGAATTTCAAATGAAGAAGAATGTAGAGACTATTTTCTCATAAGGAATCAACCATACAGGAGAGGACGAGATAACTTTTCATGACTATGTAGTCATGAAAACAATTCTCTCGTTATATGAGAAATGGGAGATGCTTTAGTGGAAAACGGCTATTTTTCTATCGGTGGAATTGCAAAAAGATCGTATTTGCAGGATTATGATGGCCAACTCCTTAAATGGATGTGGAAGCCTATGTCAAGTAATGTGACACGTGCTAGAGGGCAAAATAACCTAGGAGAAGAGACCAAATGCCCTTACAACCAATGATAAGAGGTAGAGCCTTTGCTAAGTGGGGCATAAACTTTATTGGACCCATGAGTCTATTAGGCATGAAGAGATGCAAAATACATAATATAGCCACAAACTATCTAATGAAGTGGGCAAAATCCAAAGCCAAAACTAATTGTGATACACAAACAATCACTAAAATCTTGTACGAGCAAATCTTCACATGTTTTGGCCTTCCAATAGAAATCGTAAGCGATAGGGGCACTCATTTGGTCATTGAATGATTGATAGATCAATTTCTAATTGTTCATAAGAAATTTGCCCCATATCACCCACAAGCCAAAGGTTAGGCTAAAACTACCAACTAACAAAATGATATGTACATTGCTGACGAAACTTGTACACAACCGAAGAACGGATTGAGACAAGAAATTTCCTCTATGCACATTGTGTTGTTTACAAGAGAAGCATCTTCTCAATACCTACATAAAGGGGGCCTCGCCAGCAAGCCATACAACAATGTGACTTGGGAGAATACTAGGAGAGAAGAGACTAGAGAGTCGTGTGCAGTGACACTTGGCAGCAAGCTTAGCACAACAGACCTAAGCACTGGCTTTACAGTGGAGAAATAGGTGCCGTTTGAGAGCTTGCTGCCATGGAAGAACCTGGATTCAGAGCTCCAAGAAATCATCAGTTGACCATCCAGAAGATGACATCACATGTTATATTTTTCACAGATTGGGGATGGTTATATTGTGCATGGTACAGTGTACCTACAGTGGAGGCCCCTTCTATGCATGCAGCATTATATCTGTCTGAGCACAAAAGTTGGAGAAAGGATTTCCCTTGCATGTGGAGCTACTATAATGTCTTCCATCAAAACATTAGAAATATGTGATTGGCTTATCAAAGACACAAAACAGGTATAAAGGATGTATATGATGTTGATTACGGTCTTTGTTGATGTGTTGCAGCTTGCACTCATTTGAGCAGTTATGGTTGGAAAGTTTGAGCTAACCATTGTTGACATCATTATTTCTCTTATAGTAAGTTCATTCTATTTTCGTTTCAGATAAAGCAGATTGATGAATATAGGCTTTCCTAATGTTTAACCTGTCTATACAGGGCATTCAGTGTACATGATTGTTGCCCCAGTTTCACTTTTGCACTGCTGTTTATGGTGTCAAAAAAAGATCAAGCTGATGTGAACACAACATGCTATCTGCATTTCATCTATCTTTAAATGAAGAGGATCTTTACACTATGCCTCCTTAAAGTAGTTGTAGAACAGCCAGAACCTATAAGACACCAATACTTGTAATTTAGGGGCTAAAGCAGATGTAGAAGAAGTTAGAACTAGAGATAAGAGTGATATAACTGTAATTCAGAGGCTTAAGTGTATAGAATTAAATAGGGATCCGGAATACTGTGCAATCAAGAGAGCTAATCTGTAAAAAAGCTGGTGTCGATACTTTAGTCTCATCCAGATGTGGGAATATGATTAGCTTATCTAAATGCCTCCAATGGTCAGAGAAGTCTCAATTAAGTTGTAACAAATGATTCCTAAGCATATTTTTTTTGAACTATGTTAACAGTTGGTATGAGAGAAGGTGGGATCATGAGCATCTATGCATGCCGGTCTGACCATGGATGATCACAAAAGCCACATTACCCTGAAGATCATCGGGAATGCCAATCATTGGGTGGAAGCTTCTTATGACAACTGTGGTGAATTTTCGTCATTTTATTTGCAGCTTAGAGATTAATTAAGAAAGACAACTTTTCCTTCCTTTCTCCAGCTGGAATTGAAATCTTAGAAATAATGTTAAGATGATTATAATAACAATGACAACAATAATAATGATGATGATGATGACGATAATAACATTGACTAAGAATAATTTATTATTATTATTATTATTACTGATAATAATAATAATAGTAAACATAATCATTATAGTCATAATAATAGTACGGATGGTGGTATTGGCAGCAGCAGCGGCAGCAGCAATGGTGGTCAACCATATGAAATCCTGACAGGCTAAGTGTGTGCAACCTTGAACTATATCATGTATGGAAGACTCTATGTTACGAATGGGGTTGGATCCAGTCACGAGTGGAAGTGTTTTGACGAGATATGAGGTATTCTGAATATTTACAAAAGCGTCTAGGACTGTACGACCAATCCACAGCCGGTTTTGAAGTTGCCCAGTGTGAACTGACATATGAACATGCCAGAAACAAAGTCCTCATGAGAGCGGTTAGATATTTCGTTCTGAACCGTTTTGGGTCCTAGGTCCCTTGTGGGGAGGAGGAGAGTGCTGATACCCCAATCATTCGTAAAGAAGTTGGAGAGGCATACCGGTTACTGGGCATCTACTTGACTCAAGCACCAAACTGTAACTTATGTTGAATTCAAGGAAAAATGGATCAACACACATGCTTCATAGTGCGTCATGGCTAGGAGGTTATGAGACACTCGCTTCACGTCCAGGTGATGGGAGGAGGTCAAGATTCGGCTTGGGAGGAGCCCCCTCTGTTTTGGCTGTCACCCCTTGTATGCTCTCCCATGGGACACAACAACCTTTGAACTGTGCATGGACGTCAGTGGTGATGATCACAAGAAATCTTGACATGTTAAGTGGCTGCGCTTGGATGGTGGTGGTGGTGACCACAAGCAATCTTGACAGGTGAAGTGGTTGTGCTTGGATGGCAGTGGCGGTGACTACAAGAAATCTTGACAATTTAAGCGTGTGGAGCCCTCAACCGTATGGAAGGCTATCTTTTGGCTGAAGTCCGGATGAATTGGCACTTGCTCTCTATGGCTGCTCTAGAGGATCCGTGGGTCGGGTGTCACATTGGTTTCTAAGAGTGGTAATGGTACTTGCTCTCTATGGCTGCTCTAGAGGATCTATCCGTCTTGTCACATTGGCTTCTAAGAGTGGTAATGAGCTCTGCCTACAACAGAGATAGAATCGGCTGTATGTTTGCAATGTGCCCCAAATGAATGGCCATAACTTGCTATCCATATACACCAGAGAGTGACATAACTGAAGGTCAAAATACAAAGGGTACCTCTGTAACAACGACAGACTGGACGTTATCTTTGCAATGTTTCCCAACTGTATGGTCATATCTTGCTTTCTATATTCACCAGAGCGACCTGTGTACGGCTTAAAAAATCAATGTAACTGGAATACCTCTATGAATGATAAGAAAAAAGAATATATTGTGCTTGGAATAAAAAAATATTGCGAAAGTGTTTCAGTATTGCTGTTCGATTCTTAATGGTAAAGATATTTATAGAGCTGAATTTTAGTTTTTGGCATTCACAATGAGATGGCTGCCGTGTTCTTATGCTCCAAATGCGCCTTTTAGATGTTGTAACTACAAATTAAGGGAAAGTTCTCCTCTATTCTGTACAAGGTGAACATGTTTTTTGCATAATTTTACTCTCCTTACATGGTCTCTCAGAAAATGTCTTTTACTCCGTGAATATGTGTGAATTTCAGGGCACGAACCTTTTACACGTCATTCTTTACAGAGCTAGTGATTGAATCTAGACGTCTGAACTGAGAAAATGGTCCTTCTTTCCTTTTTAAATTCTTGCCTATCAAATCTTGCCAAACTTTGTTTACGTGAAGTGTGCAGTTGTCAAAACAATATGAAGGACAAAGGAGAGAGCTACATTATAAACAGTACGAGATACTTATGTTATAATGCAGTCTTAGGAAGGGGCACCGAACATTTGAGCCAGCGACTCGTTCATGGTTACATGCCATGGGAGGAAACTTTTCAAATTCTTCCAAGCTACACGACTCAACCCTTTGTTAAAATTTTGCAATGAAGGCTTACATTATTGATGCAAGTTAAAAAAACCGTGCTTTCTACGCAAGAAATTTATGCATATCTTTGTTCTAGCTAGCTCTTTGAAGTGATATTTCTTTGAAAATTAATTGAGGGGTATTGTTGTCAGTTGTTTAAGGGAAAAGAGAAACAAATATTACTTCAATCATCTGATTGGATGAGAATGCGAATTTGACTAATGCATTATTTCATGGAGTAACTAATGGGTTAAATGAAAAATCATGGAAGTTTAGCCAAGGGTAGCTCAACCAAATGAGTTATTTTATTGAAACTTACACTAAAAAATCTCCAGCATATTGAAATGACGAGAAGAAGATAATTAACTCTTGGTACTAATGTAAATTTCAAAAGAAAAGCTTTGAGATTGGAGAGAATTTTTTTATTACAAGTAGACTCGACATCAGGTTGTTGATTGTAAGAATGTAATATAGACGATGACGATAGAGAAAAATAAGGAAAATGAAGAATAAGTTTGATGCTAGGTATGATTAAGTCACCAACTTAGATACATTTGAGCTATATCTAACATTTATCAAATGTGAAAACCAAATATTCCTTACTTCTATTGACCTTGGACTGCGAGTGAGAAAAAACATGTCTTTGGGTCTTTTTCTTTTAAATTTCTTTAATCCTTACTAGTCATGCATGGGCCCACCAAGAAACCCATCACCCACTTATTACTCTTCAATTTCGCCTTAGGATAATGGTTCCCACCACAATGTTTCCAAAGGCACAAGGGAGGGGAACCGTGGATCTTGGATGATTTATGAGGTGTTGGATAAGCTCTATGAGGTGAGGTGGTAGTGGAATCAGAGCTTTATCAATTTGTACATGATGCAAGGATCACAATAAAGAATTGTTCAGACGTAGTCTATGAGTTGAGGCCAATTTTTCAATTTACTTTTGCTTGCGTTTCCACACACACACACACACACACATAAATAAATAAATAAATAAATAAATAAATAAATTTAATATATATATATATATATATATATATATATATATATATATATATATATATATATATATATATATATATATATATATATATATATATATATATATGTATATATATATATATATTGCATAGGTTTTTCCTCTCTTTTAGATTTTCATGTTTTAGTGCATGTAAAATCTTGCAACCTTTTTGAAGGCATTAAATGATTGGTCAATAAGGGATGTAGCTATATGGGGTGCCTTGACGGGAGAGTTATAAGATTGACAAAAATAGATATTACCACTTTGAAGGAAGTAAATCCAATAATAAATGGTCTATTGGAATCAAAGTTCAGAATGATAATACAATCCATTAGGTGGGCTATTTTTAAATTTGAAATCATGTATGTTGATTAGATGTGGCATAATTGTAACAAAATTGCTATAAAAGGCATCAATTCTAAATAAAAATCATATTGAAAGTTTTTGAAGTGACATCTCTTTATTAAGTGCACCATTTTATGTGTAAGTTCTTTGTAAGCTCTAAAGTTGCCCCATCTATTGTTAACAATAATATATGCATATGACACTTCAAGAAGTTATTAGCCACTTGTGCTTCTTAAAAAAGAAATTCATAAATTTATGTACTTAAAAATTTGGTTTAAATGAGTACAAGTGGTTGAGCAATAAAACCTTATGGATTAATTTTCTTATTGATATATTATTGCACATGACCTTTTGATTTCTTTTTGAAGTTGTAGAGCTTGATTTTCCTTTCCTATCATTTGCATAATTAGATTTGTGTGTTTCTTTTTCCAAACCTTCATCGTTTATCCACTAATTTGTTTGAAGTAATAGAAAACAAATATTGGAAGGAACTTTGAAATTGATAATTGTTACTACCTTACATGTTTCTTATAGCAGATTTTTTTCTTATACGAATCTTTGATCTTTCACAAAGTTTATTGGCTTTATCACCCTATGGTTGTGTAGGTTTTCTATGTAGGTTCTATTGTCAGAATATCTAGTTTAAGGCCTTAAGTCCTAAAAAGGGAGGGTTTGACACTCACTATTGACATTATTAACTGAATACAAGATAAGATGATAGATGCCCCATTATCCAATAAATTTGATGCTACCTATGTAAAATAGATTTATTGAGTTATCCAAGGTGAGGAAATGTTGAAAGTTATGGAAGTTGTGGCAAGCTTCAACTATGAGGCTTGAAACATACTCACCTCTAATTATTTACCTCTTCACCATTTATGAATTTATACTAAATTCTTGTAACCTCAAAGGAAAGGTAGGTTTTGAAGATATAGACACTACACTCATAACCTTGAGTGAGACTTTTGAAAATAAAGGTGCAAGTTTATGTGCTTATGGCTTAGATAAAACCCAAAATATGAATCAAGAGCGAGAGTTCACAAAAAAGATCCCATCTTATCCATATGGAGTGAATCGGAGTAACAAAAGTCTCCAAAGTTAATAAAAGAACAAAGGACAAGAGGTAGAAGGTCACGAGGTGAGAGAAGATGCAAGGGTAGATGAAGAAACACAAGATTTTGTGAAAGCTTCTTTATATCTAGAAGGCTCTTGGGCATGAATTTTTGTGCAGATGGCAAGGAGAAGCATGCGCTAGTCATTCTCTTGCAATAGCCTATTAGAATTTCCCCCAATAGCATGCTATAAGGGCACATATGTATTCTAGTAGTATATCTTTTTGTACATAGTCACATTGTTGAAGCTATTTCTCTTTGTCTAGATATCCATTTAGCATATATGTATCGTGTTAGAAAGATTATCTCATGTAATTTCTTTGGACTGAATATCACTGATTAATTCTTCTCCAGTACTTCGAGGGAGCAATTCTTCTAAACCTCTATTTTTTTGCTTAACTTGAGTTGACAGGTAGTCTTTCTTTAGGTAGTTGGTTTCCTAGTCATTTGAACTCCAATTGGAGTGGTCTATAGCTTGTTAGAAAGTTGCTAGGCTCTACTTTGTGAGGAAAAACTGTTAGAGTCATTGGAAATCTCAGACGTGACTACCTATAACCCTAATGGGTAGCTTATGTTTGTACATTCTCTTGGTAGTACATACAGTATTGTGTGTTATGCTCCAAGCTTCTTCTTCTTCCTTGTGCTGCTCTCATGCTTCCTTAGACCTCAAACTCCAACAATCGGTATTAGAGCAGGTCATCGTTTCATCTAGGGCGTCATTGAAACCCCTCCGGCCACAGTCTCAGAATCACACAAAATTTGGCAAGCATACTCAAGGTGATTGGGAGTTCAAAATCGCTTCTCTTTCAATGTTGAAATTGTGATATGAGCTTGTTTCGACCTCCGAACGCACTATCACAGATCTATGTAGGCACTTTTGTCTTTTTGTGCCAAAGATATATATAGGTTTTGGTTTTCCAATATAAGCGTTCCGAAGTCTATTACATGTTTAGCAAAACTTGACAGGATAGTTTTGTTCAACTTTTTGAGATACAATCATTTTTTTGCATCAAGGTATTTTAGTCACCGGCCATGGCTGAAAGCAATGATGTATTCCATATGTTGGCTATTGAGGATAAGTTGGATGGTACTAGTTAGCCATTATGGGCTC
Source organism: Ceratopteris richardii (assembly GCA_020310875.1). Taxonomy (NCBI): domain Eukaryota; kingdom Viridiplantae; phylum Streptophyta; class Polypodiopsida; order Polypodiales; family Pteridaceae; genus Ceratopteris; species Ceratopteris richardii. The sequence continues at coordinate 116,598,654 of CM035412.1, read as the reverse complement.
ATATGATGCATCATGTATTTGGTGCAAAAGGACTATGGAATATTGTGCAGGATGTTGAAAAACGTCCTATTACACATGCAAATACAATTACTGAAGGTGATGCGGATGGCATTGAAGATGGTGATATTCTTCATGTTCCTGTTCGTGCTGCAGTTCTTGCTCTACCTATTGCAGAGCAAATTCATTTGGATGGTAGAGATGCTCAGGTGCATGCATTGATAGCCTTGTCTATAAAACGTGCCATTATTCCTCACATTTGCTCTTGCAGAACAACAAAGGATGGTTGGGATACACTTACCACTTTATACCAGGTAAGGAATGAGGCTCGTGTTGCTTACATTAAAAAACAATTGGAGAGTGAGCACATGAATGAAGGAGATGCCATGGACAGTTTTTTGACAAAGATCAAAGATTTGAAGGAAGAGTTGATTTTTATTGATGAACTCTTTTCGGACAGTTCACTTGTGTAGAATATTTTGAATGGTCTTCCAAATTCATATCAGAGTTTTGCTTCTACTCTTTGATTGATGATGAAAGGCAATCCAAATGCCTTAACATTTGAGGAGCTGGTCTCTATTCTATTGCAAGAAGATCAGTTTAGTGAGATTAGGTCCATTATGCATGTTGCAAATCAAGCTTTCCTAGCTAGTCAAAAGGGAAAAGGTAAATGTAGCTCTTCTAGTAGTAAGAAAAAATATGCTAATTTTGCACAATCAAAGAAGGATGACAGAGACGAGAAGAAACCAGAAAAGCAAAAATTGTTTTAAAAATATTGTAAAGGAAATGATCATGTCATAAAGAGTTTTCCAAAACTGGCGACAAAAGAGGCAAAGAAGAAAGAGGCAGGAATGGTTGTTGTAGAGGCCTCTACACCTAAAACAAAGTCTACTAATCTTATGCAGAATAAAGAATGGGCATTTGCTACTATTTGTAGTTATGAACCATCTTCACATGAATAGTTTATGACTTAGATGTTTAGTACTTTGATAGTGGGGCAACCAAAAATATTACCTCACAGTGCAGTTTCTTCACTTTGCTTGAGGGTGTCCCTATAGGGAATATTGTCATCGTTACCAACAACTCCCTTTATCCTGTTATGGGAGTTGGTAAGATCATTCTGACTCCTGTTTGGTGGTAGTTCTTTTACATTGTTAGATGCTTTATTTGTGCCAGGGATCAAGAAAAATATGTTATCAGTTTTAGCATAGCTAAGATTGGCTTGGTCATGAAATTTGTTGATGATAGACGTAGAGTTTATGATCTATCAAATGGCGACATGGTTACTGCTTCTAAAATTTTATGTGATAGGCTGTATAAGCTTATAGATTTATGCAAAATCTGTGAATGATTCAACATGTGCAGTTCAAGATTCTTAGTCTATGTCAAATGCAAAGCTTTGGCATGCACACTTTGGTCATTTGAATTTTGCTACCTTGCTACGTGTGCATACTAAGGGTGATTAGGAGATCAAAATAGCTTCACATTGTGGTGCCAAAATCATGATCTGAGTTTGTTTCGGCATCCGAATGCACTATTGCAGTGGTTGTAAAGGCTATTTTGTCTTTTTGTGCCAAAGATATATACATGTTTTAGTTTGCTAGTATAAATGTCTCGAAGTCTACTATAGGTTTAACAAAACTCATCAGGATAGTTTTGTTCAAATTTTTCATATACAATCATTTTTCTGCATCAGGGTATTTTAGTTAGTGGCCATGGCTAAAAGTAGTGATGTATTTCATATGTTGGCTGTTGAGGATAAGTTGGATTGTATGAATTACCCATTGTGGGCTTATATCATGAGTCATGTATTGGTCACAAAAGGATTGTGGAATATTGTGTAGGGTGTTGAAAAATGTCCTATTACACCTACAAATATAGGTACTGAAGTTGATGCAGATAGCATTGAAGATGACGATATTCTTCATGCTCTTGTTCATGTTTCAGTTTCTATTGCACCTACTGTAGAGCAAATTCTTTTGGGATGATAGAGATGCTCTCTCACATGCATTGATAGCTTTGTCTATCAAACGTGCCATTATTCCTCACATTCGCTCTTGCAGAACAACTAAGGATGCTTGGGATACACTTACCACATTGTACCAAGCTAGGAATGAGGCTCATGCTGCTTACCTCCGAAAATAACTGGAGAGTGAGCATATGAATGAAGGTGATTCTATGGAAAATTTTCTAACAAAGATCAAAGACTTGAAGGAACATTTGATTTTTGTTGATGAAGTCATAACAGATAGCTCACTTGTGCAGACTGTTCTGAATGTTCTTCCTAATTCATATTAGAGTTTTGCTTCTACTCTTCACTTGATGATGAAAGGAGATCCAAATGCCTTTACATTTGAGGAGTTATTCTCTATTTTGTTGCAGGAAGATCAGTATTGGTAGAATAGGTCCATTATGCATGTTGCAGATCAAGCTTTCCTGGCTAGTCAGAAGGGCAAAGGTAAATGGAGCTCATCTACTAGTAAGTAGAAATCTGCAAATGCTACACATTTGAAGAACAAAGACAAAGATGGGAAGAAATCAGAAAAGCAGAAATTCTTTTGTAAGTACTGTAAAGGAAACGATCATATCATAAACAACTCTCCAAAATTGGTTGCAAAAGAGGCAAAGAAAGGCTAAAATGGTTGTTGTAGAGGCCTCTACACCAAAAACAAATTTTGCTAATCTTGTGCAAAATGAAGAATGGATGTTTACTACTCTTTGCAATTTTGAACCATCTTCTCATGAGCAGTGTATGTCTATAGTAGACTTAGATGTTTGATACTTTGATAGTGGGGCAGCCAAACAATTACCTCATAGCGCAATTTCTTCACTTCACTTGAGCCTCCCCTACAGGGAATACTATCACATGTGCCAACAACTCCTCTTATCTTGTTATGGGGGTTGGTAAGATCAGACTGAATATTTTTTATGATAGTTCTTTCACATTGTTAGATGCTTTATTTGTGCCAGGGATCAAGAAAACTATTATCAATTTCTACACTAGCCAAAATTGGCTTGGTTGCAAATTTCTTTGATGACAGATGTACAGTTCATGATCTGTCAAATGGTGACGTGATTATTCCTTTTGGCATTTTATGTCATGGGCTGTATAAGCTCATAGACTATGAGAAATCTGTGAATGATTCAACATGTGCAGTACATGATGCTTAGGCCATGTCAGATGCAAAGCTTTGGCATGCATGCTTTGGTCATATGAATTTTTCTAGTTTGCTACACCTACAGAAATTTGAAATGGTGTTCTTTTTGCCCAAACTTGAGGCACCCGATAAACATGTATGTGAAGGCTATATTTTGAGCAAAATGCAGTGTTCCTCCTTCCCAAAAGATGGTTCAGTTTGATCTACTCAAAAATTGCAGCTTGTTCATAGTGATGTATATGGTCCTATGCAGACACCTTTTGGGAACTATCTTTACTTCATGACCTTCATCGATAATTTTTCCATGCAGGCATGGGTATGTCCATTGAAAACAAAGTTTGAAGTGTTTATGTGCTTCAAACAAGTTTTGATTTTGGCTGAAATTCTATCAGCATGTAAAATGGCACCCTCCTTTCTAATCAAGGGAGGGAATATATGTCTTCTGACTTCAATGCATTTCTGGCTGAATGAGGATAAAACATCAGTGTCAGTGCCATATACACCTCAACCAAATGGAGTTGCTGAATGCAAGAACATGTCACTCATGGAGATGGCGAGGTGTATGGTCAAGAGTTAGGCTTTACCACATAGTTTTTGGCTTGAGGATATTATGTGTGCAACATATGTACTTAACAAGTGTCCCACTAAAGCATTGTAATCTATCACTTCATATGAGGCTTGGAATGGTCATAAGCCATCTGTTGCTGATCTGTGTTTTTTTGGTTGTTTGGCATATGCATTAGTGCCTGTATAACAACACAAAAAATTGGATGACAAAGCAGTGAAATGAATTTTTTTTTGGGTACAGTTCTAAAAGCAAAGGCTATCATCTATCATCCATAGATTAAATGTATTCTGGTTAGCCGTGATGTTCTTTTTGTGGAAGATGCTATTCAACCACTACTTTCATGTAGTAAGGAGGCATCAGTTAGCTCCAAAGACATGTATGATACTTTGCTGACTCTTTTTATAGGTGGACAGTCTAATATGATTTTATGAGTTGAGTTTAACTTGCTTCTTAGGAGAACTAGAATCATAGCTACTAGATGTAAGAGTTTCAAGTGGTAAGATAATCATCCAATAAGGGAGAGGAAAGCACTACGTTTACTATATCAACATATTCCAACCAGATGGGGGGACGTGGTAAGCTAAAGGAGTTTCATTACATAGATCACTAAACTTTTGTTTACCCAATGCCTTTTCATTATTCATCATAACGAGAAAAACAATGAGTGTTGGTGAAGTGGAAGAACACCACATCCTTCTCCAGATAGCTTCAATTCTTTACACATTCCATGCTCCACTCTTGCTTCAAATCAGCTTTCATATTCATTCATCACTTTGAGTTTTTTAACAGATAGGTAGTCTATTCAAAACAACATTAGTATACAAAAATTATACATTAAATACACACATGTTTCTGTTTATACCTCTTTCTATACCTACTTTTTCTATTATTATACCTTTTTATTATTTTCCTTTTCATTTTCCCATTAATTTACTATATCGTTCCCTTATTCTTATATTTTAATTAATTATCTACTTTTCTCTAAATCTATCTATCTTACTCTATCATTCACTCTTTCTATTTCTCTAACCCGTCTATTTCACATTTCCTATTTCAATCTCTCTCTCTCTCTCTCTCTCTCTCTCTCTCTCTCCCTCTCTCTCTCTCTGTCTCCCTACACTCAAAATATTCCATAGGCCAAATCAGATAGATTGTAACCATAGTGGTACAAACACATCACTAATGTTGTCATGTAGATGGTTCTTTTAAGTTCAATTTAAATTTTTTGTGATTCATGTTTTCGTTCCTAGGTTGTACTAGGGATTTGGTCTCAAATTCATTCCTTTATTTTAATTGAATGTATTCTTTTTGTTTCAATAATTAGTTTTCTTTATTAGTCTAAGGATTTGATTGCAAATTGTTTGCTTGATCTTTACTTGAGTGAAGTATTTTTAGAAATTAAATATTTTTTAATTGCAAAAGCATTGTAAAATTGATAAAATCACACGATGGAGTAATACATAATGCATATGCAATGTCCAGGCATGCAATAGAAACAACCCTTCAATTTTTGTGAGTGATTTACGCAACGCAAAAATAAATGAACATGAACAAAGTATACCTCATGGCTTGATGTAGAGGTTTTGAATAGTGGTTGATTGTGCCAAGAATTTTACATAAATTCAATTCAAATGCCTAAATACAAAGAGAACTAGAAATGAACTACTATGCGTGTAGGGGAGAATTGAAGAGTTCGATCAGCTTCCATGAACCCTTGTGGAGGTGCTCAAATCCCTAAAGATCAACCCTCGATAGGCAGGGGATATGTTTAGATATGCTACAATAAGAGGGAGCTGCAATTAGAAACACCTACAGACAATAACAGAAATGATCAATCAACAAAACTTTTTAAATCAACTTCATACCTAAGTTAAGCATGTCACAAATTTCACCTCGGTTTCAACCTTGAGAATGGGAAAGGTCGCCAGCATAGAGGGGTTCTTCTGTGTGCCTAGTTGGTTAGATGGACTCAAAAGGTATGAAAGACATAAACCAATTGGAATGTATAATAAGAGAAGACAAAAGATAAGCAAAAGATGAGCCTTACACGTACATGAGTTTATGAGCTAGGCTTGTCTTAACTAAGTTTAGTGATCTATGTAATGTAACTCCTTTAGCTTACATATTGGATTCAGACGGGGGTAAGCTAAAGGAGTTACCTTACATAGATCACTAAACTTTCGTTCACCCAATACTTTTTCATTATTCATAGTTACCTTACATAGTGTTTGCATGTTTATTGATCCACTCTTGCTTCAAGTCAACTTCCCGATCACTTGTATCTTCTCACCAATCACATAGTCTATTCAAAACAACATAAAAGGCCATTAGTATAAAGCTTAAATACACACATGTTTTTGTATATTTTGTTTCTCTCTTAATCTAGTTCTACCTCTTTCTATATATACTTTTTCCTATTATTATCCCTTTGTACTATTTTCCTTTTTATTTTCTCATTAATTCACTTTATTATTCCCTTATTATTCTATTTTAGTTAATTATCTACTTTTCTCTGAATCTATCTATCTTACTCTATCATTCCCTCTTTCTATTTGTCTAACTTATCAATTTCACATTTCCCCTCTCTCTCTCTCTCCATCTCTTGTTCTTTCTTCTACATCATAGTAGGCACTAGCAAATCTCTCTCTCTCTCTCTCTCTCTCTCTCTCACAGTGAGTAGCAACAATAACGTAGATTCCACATTCTTTCTCTATTAGGGTAATAACAACAACATGGTTCGCATCTCTCTCTCTCTCTCTCTCTCTCTCCCTTTGTACAACCGCACTTGTTCAAAACATCATAAAAAGAGCAAATTCTCAAGCACACATACATATATACATGTACAAACATGCATACATGCACACAAAATCTTAAACTTAACTAATACACACACACACACAAACACACACATGCACAATTACAATCTCACACACACACAACTCCATTCAATCATTTACACCATATAACTTAACGCACATACCTCTTCTACATACAATACCTCTCCTACATACAACACTTAGCACAAATAAAACAGGGACACAACAAACTCATCGCCTACATCATTCACACTCACACACTCATGCACATAATTGTTTTTCCTTTTATCCCCCCCCCCCCACACACACACATACATACATACATACACACACACACACACACACATATATATATATATATATATATATATATATATATATATATATATATATATATATATATATATATATATATATATATATATATATATATATATATATATATATATAGAGAGAGAGAGAGAGAGAGAGAGAGAGAGAGAGAGAGAGAGAGAGAGAGAGATGTACATACACAACACATGTACGCACATACTTTAACAAACAGAGCGCACACATATACCCATAGCCATATCCTCACAAGCACATACACATAAACACATAGTAAATATAAGCACACACATAAACACACAAGTACATATGACCACATCACATGCACATTCACGTATACCACAAACATACGTACACACAAACATATATTGGATTGACACAAATCTACAAATCATGCATATTTCTAATTTCACATAAACAATCATACCATACAAAGCACACATAAACATATAGACACCTTCATACCCACAAAAAGCACACATAACCATACATACACATGGACTCACATACAGACATATTTACTTAGAACACGCTTTAAACACACACACACACACACATGAACACACACGGACACATATAATCACACATTTATACATACACACATGCACATATAATGTAGACATCCACACATGCATTTATGCGCATATACATAGACCCACACGGATACATATACATCCTCTTAAGTGCACACATTCACATTCTCGCATATATACACACATTCAATCCATATGGACACATGTAGAAGCACACACAATCCATTTACATACACACTCCCTTTCACACATAATTATGCATTTAGTGACACTGACACATACACATAGAGACTTACATAATCTACAGCACATGGACACTTAGGTAATCATATCGCACATATAAATACTTATGCATAGTACGTTAGAACCACAAAACATAAATGCATAAAAATATATGCACAATTCTTCACACAATGACACATTTACATAGGTACACACATACAAATATGCACATGCACACACGTTCACATAGACATTTGGCACATTTGTTTTCTAATCTTCTTCATTTTTTTTTTTGGTTTCCTATAGCTACAAGAAAATTGTCAACCAGAAAGCAAAAAATGAATCCTGTTGCTAAGAGCCTACCATTTTCTTCATTAATCTTAATAAAATAAAGAGCATTCAATGGTAGAATCTTGTATTGTTCATATACTTTTGACTCTTCCTCAATTTCATCTTCTTTTCTCTTCTTTAGTTCCTATCCATGCCATAGAATCAATATGACCATGTGATACGATCTCTAATACAATCTATCACATTCACTTTTTTTTTTTTAATATATAAGCATCTTTTTATGCTTATACAAATAAGATGTTATGGTTCACTCTTCAATTTTTTTTTTATAATAAGATAACTTGTTTGGGGGTTTCTTTGAACATCACTAGAATACATAAGCCAAAGCATCATATCCTTCTTTATTACAACATTCATTAGTAACTTATTTGTTCCTTGAGATGTGAAGAATAGTCAACATCTATCAAACCACGATGTTCTGATTATTTATCAAGATCTTGCACTACTCTAACCAGTGTTGATATATTTAGGTAGTGATGTGTGTGAACACTCTAGGACCGCCGGGGCACTTTTTTCCCTCTTTAGGAGGTTTTTTTCCCCCGGCTTGTATATACGCCTATTGCCCTAATGGGCTACTTATCTTTGTACATTCTCTAGTAATACATTCAGTCTTGTGTGTTGTGCTCCAAGCTTCTTCTTCTTCCTTGTGCTGTTCGCGTGCTTCCGCAGACGTCTAACTCCAACAATTGGTATCAGAGCAGGTCGTTGCTTCTTCTAGGGCGCCGTCGACACTCCTCCGTTTGCAGTCTCAGATTCGCACAAAATTTGGTGAGCATACTCAGGGTGTTTCCGAGATCAAAACAGCTTCGTTTTATGGTGCCGAAATCGCGATCTGAGCTCGTTTCGGCCTCCGAACGCACTATCGCAGTGCTTGTGCAGGCTATTTCGTCCTTTTGTGCCAAAGGTATATACTAGTTTCTGTTCGCCAGTTTAAGCGTCTCGAAGTCTGCTACAGGTCTAGCAGAACTCGTCTGGGCAGTTCTGTTCAACTTTTTGAGATACAATCAATTTTCTGCATCAAGGTATTTTAGTCACCGGCCATGGCTGAAAGCAGTGATGTATTCCGTATGTTGGCTGTTGAGGATAAGTTGGATGGTACCAACTACCCATTATGGGCTTATATGATGCGACATGTACCGGTTGCAAAAGGATTGTGGAACATTGTGCAGGGTGTTGAAAGACGTCCTGTTACACCTGTAACGACAGGTACTGCAAATACAGGTGTTGGAGCTGATGAAGATGGTGTCGAAGATGATATTCCGCAGATTCCTGTTCGTGCTGCTGTTTCTGTTGCACCTACTGCAGAGCAGATTCGTTGGGATGGCAGAGATGCCCAGGCACATGCATTGATAGCTTTGTCTGTCAAACGTGCCATTATTCCTCACATTCGCTCTTGTAGAACAGCAAAGGATGCTTGGGATACACTTACCACTTTGTACCAGGCTAGGAATGAGGCTCGTGTTGCTTACCTCCGAAAACAGTTGGAGAGTGAGCACATGAATGAAGGTGATTCGATGGATAGTTTTCTTACAAAGATCAAAGACCTGAAGGAACAATTGATTTCTGCTGATGAGGTTATACCAGATAGCTCACTTGTGCAGACCGTTCTGAATGGCCTTCCTGATTCATATCAGAGTTTTGCCTCTACTCTTCGATTGATGATGAAAGGCAATCCGAATGCCTTGTCATTTGAGGAATTAGTCTCTGTTCTGTTGCAGGAAGATCAGTCCAGGCAGAACAGGTCCATTATGCGTGTTGCAGATCAAGCTTTCCTGGCTAGTCAGAAGGGCAAAGGAAAATGGAGCTCTTCTACTAGTAAGCAGAAATCTGCAAATGCTGCACAATCGAAGAACCAGGATAAAGATGAGAAGAAATCAGAAAAGCAGAAATTGTTTTGCAAGTACTGTAAAGGAAATGATCATATTATAAAGAACTCTCCAAAACTGGCTGCTAAAGAGGCAAAGAAGAAAGAGGCTTGAATGGTTGTTGCAGAGGCCTCTACACCAAAAACAGAGTCTGCAAATCTTGTGCAGGAAGAAGAATGGGCGTTTACTACTGTCTGCAGTTTTGACCCATCTTCTCATGATCAGTGCATTATTGCAGTAGACTCAGATGTTTGGTACTTTGACAGTGGGGCGACCAAACATATTACCTCGCAGCGCAGTTTCTTCTCTTCACTCGAGCCTGCCCCTACAGGGAATACTGTCACATGCGCCAATAACTCCTCTTATCTTGTTATGGGAGTTGGTAAGATCATTCTGACTACTGCTGATGGTAGTTCTTTCACTTTGTCAGATGCTTTATTTGTGCCAGGGATCAAAAAGAACCTGTTATCAGTTTCTGCATTAGCCAAGATTGGCTTGGTTGTGAAATTCGTTGATGACAGGTGTACAGTCCATGATCTCTCAAATGGCGATGTGATTATTGCTTCTGGCATTTTATATCGTGGGCTGTATAAGCTCATAGACTATGAAAAATCTGTGAATGATTCGGCATGTGCAGTTCATGATTCTCAGGCTATGTCAGATGCAAAGCTTTGGCATGCACGCTTTGGTCATCTGAATTTTGCTAGTTTGTTACGCCTGCAGAAATCTGAAATGGTGTCCTCTTTGCCCAAACTTGAGGCACCTGGAAAACATGTTTGTGAAGGCTGTATTTTGGGCAAAATGCAGCGTTCTTCCTTTCCAAAAGATGGTTCAGTTCGGGCTATGCAGAAATTGCAGCTTGTACATAGTGATGTCTGTGGTCCTATGCAGACACCCTCTTTTGGAAATTACCTTTACTTCGTGACTTTCATTGATGATTTTTCCAGGCATGCATGGGTATATCCACTCAAAGCAAAGTCCGAAGTGTTCATGTGCTTCAAACAGTTTTTGGTTTTGGCTGAAAATCTGTCAGCATGTAAAATGGGCACCCTCCGTTCTGATTGAGGGGGGGAATATATGTCTTCAGATTTTAATGCATTTCTGGCTGAACGTGGGATAAAACACCAGTGTACAGTGCCGTATACACCTCAACAGAATGGAGTTGCTAAACGAAAGAACAGGTCACTCATGGAGATGGCGAGGTGCATGGTCAAAAGTCAGGCTTTACCACATAGTTTTTGGCTTGAGGCTGTCATGTGTGCAACATATGTACTGAACAGGTGTCCCACGAAAGCGTTGCAGTCTATCACTCCATATGAGGCTTGGCATGACCGCAAGCCATCTGTTGCTCATCTGCGTGTTTTTGGTTGTTTGGCATATGCATTAGTGCCTGAACAACATCGCAGAAAATTGGATGATAAGGCAGTAAAATGTATTTTTGTTGGGTACAGTTCTAAAAGTAAAGGCTATCGTCTGTATCATCCACAGACTAAACGCATTCTGGTTAGCTGTGATGTTGTCTTTGTGGAAGATGCTATTCAGCCATTGCTTTCATGTACTAAGGAGACATCTGTTAGCTCCAAAGACATGTATGATACTTTGATGCCTCTTTTTACAGGTGGACAGGCTAGCGCTGGTCCTAATGAGGCAACTTCTCAGCCTTTGCAGGCTTCATATGATGATGCAGATCATTCCATTTCTGATGAAGATTTACATGATGCACTTGTTGATGAGAGAGCTGATATTGAACAGGCAAAAACTATGCCAAAATGGCTGGTGCAGACTTTGCGTGACAGCAAATTAGATGCACCTTTGTCATATCGTACTCGTTCAGGCTCTCATAGTACCTCCTTTGCATCAGATTGCTATGCTATGGCTGCATCTAGTCTCTGTGATGAGAATGAGCCTGTTTCTTTTGATGAAGCACAAAATTCAGAAAATTGGATGGCTGCTATGCAATCTGAATATGATGCTATAATGAAGAATGGTACATGGTCTTTATGTGACTTGCCTCCTGGCAAGAAGGCCATTGGCACTAAGTGGGTATACAAGCTGAAGCGTAAACCTGATGGTACAGTTGACAGGTATAAGGCTAGGCTTGTTGCAAAGGGTTATGCGCAGGAAAGAGGCATTGATTTTGATGAGACCTTTGCACCTACATCCCGTATGACTACTGTTCGGAGCATTTGTGCACTTGCAGGCCATCATGGTTGGAATGTACATCAGTTGGACATTAAAACAGCATTTCTGAATGGTGACTTGCATGAAGAAGTGTATGTTTTTCAGCCCCGTGGCTTTGTTCAGAAAGGGCATGAAAACCAGGTGTGCAGGTTAAAGAAGGCGTTATATGGTTTAAAGCAAGCACCACGTGCTTGGTATGAGAAAATACATGCCTATCTGATTGCACATGGTTTTGAGAACAGTCCAACTGAAAGCACCTTATATGTTAAGCGTGCTAATGATGTGCTTTTGATCATTGTTGTCTATGTAGACGACATGCTGCTCACTGGTCCTCTTGAGAAGCATATTGCTGATTTCAAGGCTGATTTGCATGCCTCATTTGAGATGTCTGATTTGGGGCATTTGCATCACTATTTGGGCATTCAGTTTATGCAAGTTGATGGTGGAATGGCTTTGTGTCAAATGAAATATATTGACACATTATTGCAGCGTTTTGGCCTTGAAGACTATAAGCCTATTGCCACTCCTATGGAGACAGGTTTACGATTGAGTCTTCATGATGCTGGAGATGCATTTGATGCTGTTCTCTATCAGCAGGCTGTTGGATGCTTGATTTACTTATGCATTACTCGGCCAGATATTCAGTTTGCTGTCTCACAGATGAGTAGGTTTATGCATTGCCCAGGAGTCACACATTGGAAAGCGGTTAAGCGCATCTTTCGCTACTTGAGTGGTACTCGGCTACTTGGGTTGTTTTATCCCAAGGGGGGATCACTACCGCCAGATTTGCATGCTTTTTTTGACTCAGATTGGGCTGGTTGCTATGACACTCGTGTGTCCACCAGTGGTTTTTGCTTCATGCTTGGTAGCTCATGTATATCTTGGTTGAGCAAGAAGCAGCCTACTGTGGCCACTTCCAGTTGTGAGGCTGAGTATAGGGCAGCTTTCACAGCGACTGTTGAGTGTGTGTGGCTCAGATGCCTTATGGCTGATTTGGGTGTTGGCCAGTCTTCTGCCACCACCATCTTCACTGACAGTCAGAGCGCATTGGCAGTTGCGAGGAACCCTGTGTTCCATGCTCGCACTAAGCACATTGAGGTGCATTATCACTATGTCAGGGAGAGGTTCTCTGCTGGGGAGATCAGCTTGGCATTTGTGCCCACGCAGGAGAACATTGCAGACCTTTTCACGAAGGCTCTGCCTAGGGAGAAGTTTGAAGCTTTCCGCAAAGCTTTGGGCTTACTTCCTTTTGTGGAGTGATTTCCACATAGCTCGGCACTTCCTTATACATGAGTGCCAGCTCCTTGTTCACCGCATCACTCCCAGGGGGGATTTGTTGATATATTTAGGTAGTGATGTGTGTGAACACTCTAGGACCACCGGGGCACTTTTTTCCCTCTTTAGGAGGTTTTTTTCCCCCGGCTTGTATATACGCCTATTGCCCTAATGGGCTACTTATCTTTGTACATTCTCTAGTAATACATTCAGTCTTGTGTGTTGTGCTCCAAGCTTCTTCTTCTTCCTTGTGCTGTTCGCGTGCTTCCGCAGACGTCTAACTCCAACAACCAGTGGTGTGTCACTTTCCTGCTTTCAAAGTTCATCTTTTTTGTGCTACTTCAAAAATCCATATATTTGCATCTACGTCCAATCATGATTCATCTTCTTTACTATCACCATCTTATTCATCTACATCATGCAATGTAAATTTCCACTAGAGAATGGAATGCCTCCATGCAGATGATTTAGAAAATTGATCCTATTCATGAATCCAAGAAGTTGAAGGTAGAGAGACTCACTTCCCCAATCTGGAACAACCCTAATTTTCCTCTCGAGTGATAGTCAAAATGAATTAGAAGTTACGAGAAAACTAGTATTCCATGCTTGTATAAAGATACACTACGCTTATGTAAATGAGACTAGGGGTGAGAGAGATGAACTTGTCCTCTATGGCTACATAGGACGACCTTATAGATCTTCCCATAGTTACGCTTATGTGAATGAGAGACTATGGGTGAGAGAGATGAGCTTGCCCTATATGCCTACATAAGACGACCTTATAGAACTTCCCATAATGTCTTCGCAATTCTAAGCTATTACTCACACTTGCGACTAATCCCATATTCATACTGGACCAATAGATAACATTGTCATACTATATGCTCCTCCCTCTTGTCTAAATGATAGGGAATGAAAGAGAGAAATAATGAAGATTTTTATATAGAGACTTTTAATGTTGTGAAATTGGGCTCTATTCCTTTACTCATAGATAGCTATACATTCGCCTTTCGAGAACATGGTCACTTGTAGAAGTATAAAAAACAAAGTATATTTCTATTTACAAACTTCTTTGAAGGAATGAGGAGTTAATTTATGGCTCTATTCCACTCTCAATGTGAAGTCAATAAGTGATGGGGCTTCATAGTTTGGAAGTATTTCACCTTATATGTCATTTTTTTGGCTTAGTACCTAGGGGATCCTTCGTATCCCACAAAGTAAGGGTTAGACCCCTATCATAATTAGGATTACAAAGCCATTGACAAGAAACAATTGAAGGCCATGATTCATTGGCCAAAGTGTCATTCGTCTACTTGAAACAAGTAGGAAGCGTCCAAACCATAAGCCATGTTTAAACATGTGCCCCCACCCTAGAGTAGGCTAAACCAATCAAACTACTCATGCTAGACATCTTGTATGCCATTTTAAGTTAGCATGAATCCATTCACAAGATACGCCTGAAGTCCATGATTCATTGGTGCAAAGTCCATTTATCTACTTCAAACAAGTAGGAGGCATCTAGAACACAAGCCAAGTTTGAACCTGTGCCCCCCACCCTAGAGCGGACTAAACCAATCAAACTACTCATGCGAGACATCCTATATCTGATTTTTTTTCTCCCTTGCTTGAATTGATTGAAACAACAAATGTATAAGTGAAGGGGCATATTACCCATGAGACTCCTACAAAGCATAGGTTAAGATGACCTGAAGGTGATGCAATGGTGACAACTTGAAGGTAGTAGAAAAGTTGGGTTTGAAGAGGAATGCAAAGCCCAATACATACCAATTGTGACCAATAGGGATTGAACCCTTCCCCTACCTCCAAGTCATTAAGTATAGCTTATAGCTTCTCACGACAAGAATGTTTTTACATGTTTGAGTGATGAAAATTAGTCACATCCTTGAATCTGCCAACACTGTTTTGCATTCAATTTTTATTTCTTCAAGCAAACAAAGAAAGAAGTGTGAATTAACGATGGTGTAATTGTACAAGGGGCAAGATCCCACAATTAGAGGGCCTAAGAAGCGCATACAATAAAGAGAAAAGCTTTCTCAAATACAAGAGAAGATCGTATCAAATCTAGCACTTGAAGACAAAGAAAGGAGGGTATCTCTCCATTCCTTCGAGGGTGGGGGAGCTTTATAATCAAACTAGATAACTGATAGTTTTTAGATATGCCAATTTTAATGGATTTGATACGCTTAAGACCACTTTCCCTTAAACAGTTGTCACATATATGGAAGTGCTTTGTCACACTCTTGTACATCCTTCATTTATGGAATATACAACTTTTTGTACATGATTCATGGTTCATTTTTGCTCATATAAAATCATGTTTTGGTTGCCATTAGAGTACATAACACATGTACTCGATTTGTGCAGATATGGTCGTCAGTATGGGCGTCGGTACACCTAGCACAGTCGTCGGTATACGCATCGGTACACCCAGTACGAGTGCCGGTAAGGACGTCGGTATAAACGTCGGTATTACCGACGCTTATACCGATGATCATACCGACGATTATACCGGCGCCTATCCCGACGATTATACTGGCATTATGTTTCTGACGCATATACCGACTGTGACACCGACATCGCGTGAAAATTATGCCCGTTCATTTTCCTCGGTAACAGCCTCGGTATACGCTCGATATGTTGTAGTGAAATCAAGTTTTGTATTCCTACTTTGGATAAATAGAATCACTTCATAATTTGATAAACCAATTCCATATTTTTAATTATAATTTTTATCATGAAATGCAAATGATATGCATAAATCAAACACATAGAAAATTTAGATCGTAGATAAATATCACCTAGAAATTAGCTTGATCTTCAATCATCTCTTCAAAATTCAAATTCATCAGTTCAAATATATCTGGCGAGCATGGTTTAGGGGATGTGCCTTGTACTCCTAGGCAGATGGCGAGGGTTCAAGTCTGGCCCGGGGCTGGATGCTTCATAGTTCCCCAAGATGGGTGCCTCTACTTTACGAGGTCGGGTGTGTGTATCTTTCCAATTCATTGTACTCTAAAAAAAAAGGGTCAACATAATTTTGTCATAGAAGTATCTTCAATTTTCTGGCTCAAGTGGTCATCAATCCAATTGGCATGCATCAAAATTAACTTTTATCACATTCATATAAATTTCGTCCTATTTTCATCCTATTTTTATCATATTTTCATCATAATTGTCATCATATTTCTATCAAATGTGAAAAGAAAATCATATTTGCATCATATTTTTATTCAAGAAAATTATTTTTTTCATCATAATTTTGGTAAAAGAAAAAGCATACTATATCTATCACGAGAAGATCATATTTTTAGCAAAGAAAAATGATAAAAATTCTTCAAATAATTTCGTAGAAAATTATCATGAGAAATTCATATGTTTCTAAAAGTGAGAAATTCATATCTTTCAAAAAGAAAAGCACAAATAATTAGCACATAAATCTTTTGAAATCAAAGATTTCTCATAACTTTTTAATAAATTTATCAATTATGGAAAATATTTAGGAGGATTTTTCATAAAAAATAATCAACAATAAAAAAAAAATATGTATAAATTCATCAAATTTGGAAAAAAATTTAATGAGGATATTTCATAGAAAAATTGTTAAGCATAAAATCAAATATATGTATAAATTCATCAAAATTTGGGAAATATTTAGGATTAAATTTAATCAACCAAAATTCATCAAATTTCAAGATAGATATGAATAAAAAGATCATAAGAAAATTATCCTTTCAATTTTGTTTCCCTCTGTGTCATAGATTTTGAAGAGTTTTAATAATTTTGCTCATTCTTTTGTATAACTTCTTGTATCCATTTCCTTTCGTTATTCATCAAATATTGATCATTAGTTAATTTTCCATTTTCCCTAATATCTTTGTAATTATCAAATTTATTGTAAACATTTATGTCATCATATGGTTGAACTTTTAATTTCGCAAGTTTATCTTGATCAAAATCTTTGTCATTCTCTTAGAATTTAGGTTCACAATTCATATAATATGTATCTTGCTTTTTATCAATTTTAATTGAATTACCAATCTTTTATTTGTCCAATTTCATTTGATCATATCTTTGTATATCAATAGATTTAGTTTGATTGTGACTTTTACTCATACATTTAGGTTTAGGAAGATTTTGCTCATCATTTCTCTTTTTGTCAAAGAATTTATTTTGAATTTCAAATTTCATCATAGATTCACAAAAACTCTTTTCATCATATATCTTAAGTTTAGAAAATTTTTTCTTATTATAGTTCTTGGATCTCCACTATTTTTGAATTCTTTTACATGTTTTAGATCTAAATTTAGTTTGATCAAAGTGTTTGGTCATCCCTCCTCTACCTAGTTTAAATGCAAAGGAGATGGGCTTGAAAATCACAAATCTTATGGTCAATTGTAGTGACTAAGTGCCATTCACATGCATCATCATACACAAGACAATCGCCATACATATGACCCAATTGATCATACCAAAAGCATTTTATTAGACGTTTTAGTCTCTTATGCATAGCCCTAAGGTTGGATTGCCTATGGTCAAACATATGATTTTTATCATGCACCTTTGTGGATAGGCTTTGAGTTTCATGTTCATTCTTGCACTTGCATCTAGGTAATTCATTTACTTGCTTAGTCAATTCATCAATTTTACTCTTTAAATTTATAACTTCATTCACAATAAATTCCTTTAAAATACCACACACCACATGACTTGAATCGGAGAAATCTCTAAGCTTAGCAATTAATAAAAACACTTGTTCAAATTTGGCTTGATTTGACAATTTTAACTTTTCTCCTAGTTCTTTGAATTGTGTTTCCAAGTCCAAAATCTTATCCTCCATAATAGAGTCTTTATCATGTGTATTTTCTTAAACTACCTTCTTCTTTCCCATTAGAATTTATCAAAAGGTAAGTACTAAGAGATAGATCAAATACCTCGAATATGGCTTGAAGAAGAGGCTCAGAGTGAATGTGTGTGTAAACTTTATACGATTTTTTTATCAAATTGTAATACATCAAATATCTAGTGAATGAATGTGTGCAAACATCTTTGCTTCAAATGTCATTGAAAATTGCATCATCTTCATCAAAATCTACTTCATCATCTGATTGGGGAGAGAGAAATCTCTCCGACTATGCGATAGCTATGATGGTCCGAAATCGATAGAATATCTAAGATTCGATGGGTGACAAATGTTTTAAAGAGAGTTACTCAAAAGTTTAATGATCTTTTTGTCATGCTCGTGAGTTACCCAGTTACGTTTAATCTTGTTGTTTTCCAAGACAAACATCCTATGTTGTCTGAAAAGTGGATATTTTTTATAATTACATATACTAACAAGCAAAGGATTTGTCAATCAACCACTATTTCTTATGGGCATCATATTTGATCACACATCTTTCTTTCCATATCTTCTAGAGCGCTTCCCCTATGATGGCATTCCACAAAGCTGAGAAAACAAGTGTTACTTGGAGAAAAAATTGAATCAAATACAAAATTACGGTACATCATTGCCACATAGGAGTGTAATACAAAATTGTGGCAATGTGACAAAGCACAACATCATTGCCACATAGGAGTGTAACACACACACATGCATACACACATACACACATGTGACATATACATACATACATACATATGCATGTTTTAGGGTTAGGGTTTTTGGCATTTACATATATACACACATGCTTACACAAATATACACATATAAACACATAACACATATACACATACACATATATATACACATGCATACACACATACATACACACACACACACACACACATACACACACACATACACACACACACACACACACACACATATATATATATATATATATATATATATATATATATATATATATATATATATATATATATATATATATATATATATATATATATATATATATATATATATATATATATATATATATATATATGCACATGCATACACACATGTGACATATACATACACACATATGCATGTTTTAGGGTTAGGATTTTAGGATTAGGGTTTTAGGGTTTTTACACTGCATACAAATATTTACACATATACAAATATACAAACATAATACATATAGACATACACATGTATATACATAGGCATACACACATATACATGTGTTCTAGTGGTTGTTTATAAATATCATGTCAATGTGTCTCATTTCTTTGTACATGGTTCATGATTCATTTTGCTCATGTCTTTTGTGTTTGATAGTATGTTTTGGTTTATCAAATCATGTTTTTGTTGCCTGTCATACATGTCACATGTACTCGGGTTTTTCTTGGACATAATGTATTGTCTTTTGCTACACAACAACATGGGAATGTTACTGTAGCAAGAGACAACACACTCTGTTGTTTTGGTTTATCAAATCATGCTTTTGTTGCTTGTCATACATGTCACATGTACTCGGGTTTTTCTTGGACAGAATGTATTGTCTTTTGCTACACAATAACATGGGAATGTTACTGTAGCAAGAGACAACACACTCTGCCCAAAATCTTTTTTGCAGATATGGTCGTTGGTATAGGTGACGGTATAAGCATCGGTATCCCCAGACACATACAGATGCTTATACCAACTATTTTGCCTAGGGGCAATACATGGCTTACGGATGCTTATACCATCGCTTATACCGAGGCTTATACTATGGCTTATACCGACACTTATACCAATGCTTATATCGACGCTCATACCGATGCTTATACTGACACTCATATCGATGCTTATACGAGCGCTTTGTTTTCGATGCTTACATCGACCCTTACATCGACGTCGGGGCAAAATCGCACCTATTCATTTTCCTCAGTAGAAGCCTCGGTATATGTCTGATATGTTGTAGTGTATGATCACTAATTATAGCAATCATTAAGTTATAAAAACACCCGGATGAAGTGATCTAGAGGAGGCCAACACATGTTATTATTTCTGGCAATTCATGGATGCCTTCAAGGGAAACACATGCGGAGAATTCTGACTGTAATTTGATCTGATGTGGACGGAGAAAGGAGAAGGAGGAAACCACAGATACAAAAGGACGATGTTGATCTCTAACATGAATTTAATGTATGCATCTCTGATACCATCATCTCTGCAAATCTTGGATGCGCTTATGATCTGACAACATTTACAATATTTACAATTTGTAATGCTCTTCTCCTTTGATAATTCGAAGTAGTTGCTCTCATGCATCTATGCTATCTTCTATTGATTATGAACAAATTTACGATAATTTCTATGTACATCTTTAGACATATATCATAAGTGTTGAGGATTGTCAAAATTGTTGTACCTTGCACAAATGCATTGTTTCTTCTTTCTGTTCTCCATGTAAATTAATTGTTGTAGGATCCTACACATGATGATTTACAAAAGACTATGGATTTTGTGTAATGGAATCTTAAAGAAGCTCATTGTTAATTTTTGATTGATAGATTTCTGGTACTCTATGTTAGATAGACATTGAGTCTAATGGCTTTCCATCTCTATAAACAAGAAAAGAGAGTATGGCAAAAATTTGTAATTGGAATCAACAAATGAGAATGTTAGAAAAGTTAAAATTGTCAAATCAAGCCAAATTTGAAGAAGTATTTTTGTTAATTGCTAAGCTTAGTGATTTTTCCAATTCGAGTCATGTGATGTGTGGTACTTTAAAGGAATTTATTGTGAATGAAGTTACAAATTATTAAAGATCAAAATTGATGAATTGACTAAGCAAGTAAATGAGTTACCTAGATGCAAGTGCAAGAATGAACATGAAACTCAAAGCCTATCTACAAAAGTGCATGATAAAAATCATATGTTTGACCATAGGCGATATAACCATAGGGCTATGCATAGGAGAGTGAAACATCCAATAGAATGCTTTTAGTGTGATCAATTAGGCCATATGTAAATTGATGATGCATGTAAATTGCATTTAGTCACTACAATTGACCATAAGATTTGTGATTTTCAAGCCCATCTACCTTTGCATTTAAACTTAGCTAGAGGAGGGATGAGAAAATACTTTGATCAAACTAAATTTAGACCTAAAACATGTAAAAGAATTCAAAAATAGTGGAAACCCAAAAGCTATGCTAAGAACAAATTTTCTAAACTTAAGAGATATGATGAAAAGAGTTTTTGTGAATCTATGATGAAATTTTAAATTCAAAGTAAATTCTTTGATAGAAAGAGCAATGATGAGCAAAATCTTCCTAAACCTAAATTTATGAGTAAAAGTGGCAATCAAACTAAATCTATTGATATACAAAGATATGATCAAATTAAATTGGACAAAAAAAGATTGGTAATTCAATTAAAATTGATAAAAAGCAAGATACATATTATATGAACCATGAACCTAAATTCTTAGAAAATGACAAAGATTTTGATCAAGATAAACTTGATAAATTATAAGTTCAACCATATCATGACAAAAATACTTACAATAAATTTGATAATGACAAAGATATTAGGAAAATGGAAAATTAACTAACGATCAAGATTTGATGAATAAGGAAAGGAAATGGGTAGAAGAAGCTGTACAAAAAAATGAGCAAAATATTTAAAACTCTTCAAAACCTATGAAAAAGAGGGAAAGAAAATTGAAAGGATAATTTTCTTATGTTTTTTAATTCATGTCTATCTTCAAATTTAATGAATTTTGCTTGATTAAAGTTAATCATAAATATTTCCCAAATTTTGATGAATTTATAAGCACACGAACAACACAAGAAAGAAGAAGAAGTTTGGAGCACAACACACAATACTGAATGTATTACCATTAGAATGTACAAAAGATAAGTCACTCGTTAGGCCAATAGACATATATGCAAGTCAGGGGAAAAAAACCTCCTAAAGAGTGATAAAAGTGCCCCGGTGGTCCTAGTGTGTTCACACACATCATTACCTAAATATATCAACAAATCCCCCCTGGGAGTGATGTTATGAATGAGGAGCTGGCACTCATGTATAAGTAAGTGCCAAGCTATGTGGAATCAATCCAAAAAAGAAAGTAAGCCGAAAACTTTGCGGAAAGCTTCAAACTTCTCCCTAGGCAGAGCCTTCTTGAAAAGGTCTACAACGTTCTCCTACGTGGGCACATATGCCAAGCTAATCTCTCTAGCACAGAACCTCTCCTTGACATAATAATAATGCACATCAATGCTCTTAGTGCGAGCATGGAAAAGAGGGTTTCTTGCAGTTGCCAATGCACTCTAATTGTCAACGAAGATGGTGGTGGTAGAAGAGTGACCAACACCCAAATCAACCATAAGGCCTCTGAGCCACACACATTCAATAGTAGCTATGAAAGCTGCCCTATACTCAACCTCACAACTAGAAGTGCCATAGTAGCCTGCTTCTTGCTCAACCAAGATATACATGAACTACCAAGCATGAAGCAAAAACCACTCATGGACACAAGAGTGTCATAGCAACCAGCCTTGTCAGAGTCAAAAAAAGCATGTAAATATGGTGCTAGTGATCCTCCCTTGGGATAAAACAATCCAAGTAGGCGGGTACCACTCAAGTAGTGAAAGATGCACTTAACCACCTACCAATGCTTGACTCCGGGGCAATGCATAAATTTGCTCATCTGTGAGACAACAAACTGAATATCTAGTCGAGTAATGCATAAGTAAATCAAGCATCCAGTAGCATATTGATAGAGAACAACATCAAATACATCTCCAGCATCATGAAGACTCAATCGTAAACCTGTCTCCATAGGAGTTGCAATAGGTTTACAGTCTTCAAGGCCAAAATGCTACAATTATATGTCAATATATTTTGTTAGATACAAAGTTCTTCTGCCATCAACCTGCATAAACTGAATGCCCAAATAATGATGCAAATGCCTCAAATCAGACATCTCAAATGAGGCATGCAAATCAACCTTAAAATCAGCAATATGCTTCTCATGAGGACCAGTGAGCAACATGTCATCAACATACACAACAATGATTAGAAGCACATCATTTACATGCTTAACATATAAGGTGCTCTCAGTTGGACTCTTCTCAAAACCATGTGCAATTAGATAGGCATGTATCTTTTCATACCAAGCACGTGGTGCTTGCTTAAACCATATAATGCCTTCTTTAACCTGCACACCTGGTTTTCATGCCCTTTCTGCATAAAGCCATGGGACTGAAAAATACACTTCTTCATGAAAGTCATCATTCAAAAATGCAGTTTTAATGTCCAACTGATGTACATTCCAACCATGATGAGCTGCAATTGCACAGATGCTATGAATAGTAGTCATTCAACATGTAGGTGCAAAGGCCTCATCAAAATCAATGCCTCTTTCCTGTACATAACACTTTGTAACAAGCCTAGCCTTATACATGTCAACTATCCATCAGGCTTACACTTTAGCTTGTATGCCCACTTAGTGCCAATGGCCTTCTTGCCAGGAGGCAAGTTACATAAAGACCAGGTACCATTTTTCATGATAGCATCATATTCAAATTGCATTGCAGCCATCCAATGTTTAGAATTTTGTGCTTCATCAAACGAAAAAGGCTCAATATGATCATAGAGACTGGAGGCAGCAATAGCATAGCAAACTAATGTAAAAGAGACTCTATGAGAGCCTGGACAAGTATGATATGACAAAGGTGCATCTAATTTCTTGTCACACAAAGCCTGCACTAGCCCACTTGGTATAATTTTTGCCTCCTCAATATTAGCTCTCTCATCAACAAGTGCATCATGTAAATCTGCATCAGAAATGGAACGATTTGCTTCATTGCATGAAACGTGTAAAGGTTGAGAAGTTTCCTCATTACACTACTAGAAATAGGGGGCGTAGCGACGCCCCCCAATGAAAAAAAAAGTTGATCTCGTCACTTATGTGATGCTAGCATTGCATAAGTGATGATACTTCTTTTATTAAAAAAAACACGACTCATCACATAAGCGATGCAAAGTGTCGCTTATAAGACACTCCAAATGTGCGTCGCAAAGAACATCGCTATCTAGCGATGCTCTTACAAACATTGGCAAATTGCCTACGACACTAGAGCGTTTCATAAACTACATTCTAATATTTCATAGCATCGCATAAGCGACGCTATGGAATGTAAAAAAAATAATTTTTGATTTCTCTCGGCACATTTGTGCGAGGATTGAGACATGAGAGAGAGAGAGAAAGAGAGAGAGAGAGAGAGAGAGAGAGAGAGAGAGAGAGAGAGAGAGAGAGAGAGAGAGAGAGAGAGAGCTACCGGTTTAGCGAACACAACTTCAAGGAAGCAAGATACGCTCACACACACACATACACACATAAATTTACACACCCAAATTTACACACACAAATTTACACACACATGTACACATGCATACACACATACATATACACACATATACACACATAGACACACACACATACACATAGATACACTCACATACACACACACATACACACATAGACACACACACATACACACACACACACATACATACATAGACACATACACACTTACACACACACAAACACACATCCACACACATTTCCACACACACATACACATGCATATGCACATATATATACACATACACACATATATGCATGCAGAAACACACATACACACATAGACACATACACACACATACACACAGATTTCACACACACATATACACACTAATTTACACACACACACACACACATACACATGCACACACACACATATATATACACACATAGACACATGTATACACACATAAACACACACACATACACACATAGACACACACACACACACACACATACACATTTACACACACACATCCACACACATTTACACACACATACACATACATATAGACACATATATATATATATAGATACACATGTATATACACACATAGACACACACATACACACATGGACACACACACATACACACATAGACACACATACCTACACGCACAGACACATACACACACATATATGCATACACACACACATGTAGAGAGACATTCACATACATGCATACATATTCATACATAATGCATATGCATATGCATACATACATACTTACATGCATACACACATACACACATACATACATACACAAACATGAATACATATGCATACATAATGCACATGCATACGCATACATACATGCTTACATGCATACACACACATACACACATGCACATACACACATGCACATACACATACACACATAGACACACACAAACACATAGACACACACACACATATACACAGACACACATACACACACACATACACACACACATATGCATACACACACACATACATAGACATGCATACATATGCATACATAATGCATATGCATATACATACATACATACTTACATGCATACACACACATACACACACATATGCATACATAATGCATATGCATATGCATACATAATGCACATGCATATGCATACATACATGCATACACATACACACATAGACACATACACACACATAGACACATGCACACACATAGACACATACACACACAAATACACACACATATACACATAGATTTACACACATAGACACATAGATTTACACACATAGACACATGCATACACACACACATAGACACATACACACATGCACACATACACACACACATAGACACATACACACATAGACACATACACACATAGACACATACACACATAATGCATATGCATATGCATATGCATATGCATACATACATACTTACATGCATACACTGAAGTATTTCGATGGCGATGCACCACACTGCACTCTCCTTCACGAGAGCTCCACGACGATATGCTCGGAGTAGAAAAACGAGCTCGTGATGCCACACACAGTACTCCGCACAGAGGTTGTAGAATACGCAGAAAACGCAGTACACAGGCAGCACGAAGACAGACTTCTTAGGTCTTACAAATGCGGTCGAACTTACAGTCTGTGACTGACCAGGCCACTATATGTTTTATTAAAGAACATATACAAAGAAGTGTCCGGTGGCCATTTGGCCTTTCACATGGACACTAACGGTAACAATCTCCCACTAAAGGCCAATATGGCCAGAGTAACTATGGGAGAAAAAAGAAAGAATGTTAAAGAATACCTGAGTGTAAGTATACAAACTATACCTCCCACATGATGGGCATGTTACACAGTATACAAGTGACTGCGTAAGATCAAGAATCAAGTAACCCCCATCAAGTGACAACAGTGTCGAAAGCTATCCTGTGGTAGAGCTTTAGTCAAAGCATCTACAACATTATCTTGAGTGTGAACCTTCTCAAGAATAATGCTCTCAGTGGCTAAGCAATCTCTAATGAAGTGATACCTCACCTCAATGTGCTTGGTCTTTGCATGATAGACCGGATTCTTAGCCAAAGCAATGGCACTCTGACTATCACTGAGCAAGTGAGGTACATGCTGAGGCAAACCCATATCGCAAGCAAGACGAGAAAGCCACAATGCTTCCTTACATGCCTCACTTGTTGCAACATACTCTGCTTCTATGGTGGAAACAACTGTACATTCTTGAAGACGAGATCTCCAAGAGATAGCACCTCCAGCAAAATGAAAAATGTACCCTGATGTAGACTTACGATTGTCTACACAACCAGCATAGTCAGAATCTGTGTAACCAATAATGGATGCTTTCCCTCTACCTAAGCATAGACACTTGTCCTTAGTGCCACTCAGATATCTCAAAATCATTTTGACCGCTTCCCAATGTTTCTTGCCAGGATTAGACATATATCTGCTCACAACTCCCATTGCAAATGCAATGTCTGGTCTCGTAGCTACCATAGCATACATGAGACTACCAACAGCAGACTGATAGGGAATTTTGGTCATGAATTCCTTTTCCTCATCTGATTTGGGGCAGTCATCCTTGCTCAATTTCACATATGTGGGTAAAGGTGTACTCAATGCCTTTCCACCCTGCATATTGAATCGATGAAGTACTTTGGATATGTACTCACTTTGAGACAAGTATATGCATCTTTTACTCCTATCACGAGTAATGCGCATGCCAAGAATATGTTTGGCATCCCCCAAATCCTTCATATCAAATGTCTGACTCAAGTTCTTTTTGAGAATTGACAAATCATAAGAGGACTTCCTAGCAATCAACATATCATCGACGTAAAGTATCAAGCATATCAAGCTACCATCAGAACATCTCTTTGTGTAGAGACAATGATCCTCATTGCTCCGAGAATAGCCTTGGGACTTCATAAAAGCATCAAACTTTTGGTACCATTGTCTAGGAGACTGTTTAAGTCCATACAAGCTCTTCTTGAGCTTACAAACTAGACTTTCCTTGCCAGGAACTACATAACCCTCTGGTTGTTCCATATAGATCTCATCTGTAAGATCTCCATGCAAGAAAGCTCTTTTCACATCCATTTGGACTAGCTCTAAGTCCTCCATTGCAACGAATCCAAGCAACATGCGCAAAGTAGTCATCTTGACCACTGGAGAGAAGATTTCCTCAAAATCAACACCATGTTGTTGCTCAAAACCCTTTGCAACAAGTCGTGCTTTATATTTTGGAGAAGCACTATCTAATGTGAATTTCAGCTTATATACCCATTTACATGGTAAAGCTTTCCCGCCCTTTGGCAAAGGTACTAAGTCCCAAGTACCATTCTTGTGAATAGAATCCAACTCACTCTTCATGGCACGCTCCCACTTGACATGATCCTCTGTCTGCATAGCCTCTTTGTAGCAAGAGGGCTCACCAGCATCTGTTAGCATAACAAAATCTAAACCTGGAACATATCTATCAGGTGGATATGAGACACGTGCAGAACGTCTCAATGGTTGCTGAACAAGAACATGTGCAGACTGATCTGAATGGACATTCTCTTGAACATCCCTATGTGCAGCATTTTTATGCATGCTAACCGGAGGACTAGTATCCTCAAACACCACTCTTCTCACTTCAACCTCCTTAATCGGCTGTTTATGCATCTTAGAATCATTAAAAATGACATCACTACTTCTGATCACTGACCGTGTTTCAGGATCCCATAAGCGATATCCAAATTGTCCTTCTCGACCATATCCAAGAAAAATGCATTTCTTTGACTTATGGTCCAACTTCTGTCTAAGATTCTTGGGTATATGAACATATGCTTCACACCCAAAAACTCAAAGATGATCATAATATGGTGGTTTCCCTGTCCATAACTCTTGTGCCACTTTCAGACCTTTGGCAGTACTAGGTGAAAGGTTAATCACATGAACTGCAGTCAATACTGCTTCTGCCCAAAAACCTTGTGAGAGGTTTGCATGATGCAACATAGAGACTACTCTATCTTGAATAGTTCTATTCATCCTCTCAGCTACACCATTCTGTACTGGGGTATAAGGAGCTGTAAACTCTCTACGAATCCCTCTACACTGACAGAAAAGGCTGAATTCATGTGAGGTATACTCACCCCCATTATCTGAACGTAAAGCCTTAAGCTTAGTTCCTTTTTCAGTCTCAACTGAAGCAAGCCATTTTCTGAAAGTAGGGAATACATCATCCTTCGATTTGATAGGATATACCCAGACTTTTCTAGTAGCATCATCTATGAAAGTGACAAAGTAAAGAGAACCACCTAAGGACCTAGTGGGCATAGGACCACACACATCTGTATGAACAAGATCTAAAGGCTGAATTGAAGAGTCAATGTGCGTTTTATGCACATTTCTGGTTTGCTTTCCATATTGACAATGCTCACAAAATGAAAAATCAGAGAAAGATAACACAAGTAAGTAGCCAGAACGAGAAAGATTTTCCATTCCACTACGAGATATATGGCCCAAACGACCATGCCAAATACAAGCCATAGGCTGTTCAGTAACAGCTAACAAGTGTTCTTTCTGTGATACAAATAAAGGGTAAAGTGAGCCAACTTTCCTTCCTTTTGCAATAACCATATTGCCCTTTGATATACGAAAGGACTGAGCATAGAAGACCACCTTGTAACCAAGGTCATCAAGTTGACCAAGTGACATCAAACTGCGTGATAACTGAGGTACATGGCGTACATTATGCATAGTAAATTTTGAACCGTCAATGAACTGCACAACCACATCTCCAATCCCCACAACATCACACTGGAAAGAGTCACCAAGTCTCACGGTACCAAGAGACTTTGCTGCATAATTAGAGAACCATTCTCTATGTGGTGTCACATGGAAAGAAGCACCAGAATCTAGCAGCCAGGTGTGGGAAAGAGAATCAGCCATAAGTGCCTCAGATGGCACAGTACTATCAAGTGTCAACACATCAGCATCATCAGAAATAGCATTAATTTCTTCAATCTTCATAGTCGAAGTAGATGGTGCAGGTAACTGTTTAACATGCCCATCAACATTCTGTCCTTTACCTTTAGCATTCTTTAATGCATAACAGTCTTTCTTGTTGTGTCCTTTCTTATGACAATAATGGCATTCAATATCCCTCTTCCTTGATTTACTTCTGCTCTTATTCCGTTGACCATTCTTTTCCTTGTTCTTGCTCTTGCCACGTTGTTGATTCTTTCCTTGGTAAGAATCACGAACATTATATGCATCTCCACTCTGAGTGCCAACCATAGATTTTCTACGAATCTCCTCACTCAAGAGTGCTCCACATATGTCATCATAGACGAGTTTACCACCTGGTGCACTATTGCTAATAGCTGTGCAAAATGTATCCCATGATGATGGCAGGGTGCATAACAGCAATACTGCTTTCATTTCATTGTCCATATCCATTTTCTGAGCCTGTAACTGGGAGAATATGGCATCAAACTCATTTAGATGAGCAGCAACACTATCTGTGTCCATACGAAGGTCGTATAATTTTCTCATCAGATATACTTTATTTGATGCCGTCTCTTTTTCATATGTATTGCATAACTTCTTCCAAAGCTCCTCTGCACTTTCACAGTCTAATACTGTAAAGTAAACATTATCTGCTAGGTGCAAGCGAATGGTAGACCTGGCCATTTCATCTAACTCATCCCAATCATCTTCATCCATGTCAGCAGGCTTCTTTGAAATCCCATTTACTAGCTTCCATTGCCTTCTTTGAATCAGCACATCTTTAATCTGATTCTTCCATAGAGCAAAGTTTGTGCCATCAAATTTTCGAATCTCAAAATGGTCTTTGCCCTGCAAGTTATAGCTCCTCCTCGGAACGCTAGCACTAGACCCTGATCCACCAGATGTGCCTGAGACCTCTGATGCCATGATCGTAGAGAACTGAATAGAATGATAATGGAGCTAGAAGAGTCCAAACACCAACAAATAAGTGTATCAAGGAGTAAATCGACCACTATATAGTTGACTAAACTAGAAATCTGGAAAAATTTTCCTAGAGTATCCTCTGCAATATTAGCATATGACCAGTGTCAAAGTATCATAAAACTACAAGTACTGACATGTCTACCTGCATAGTGAATCACTGACTCCACTGCATATAATCAGTTACCCAATAGAAGCCAACTAGGCTTATCGAGCACCTATGAACAACTATCATACATCTCCTATGGCGAGGCTGGGTAAGTCTTCCACCTGCATCATCGAAGAGACCCCGACATCTGGGTGTCTCCCAGTTAAGAAAACCTCACCACGACCCTCTTTATCAAACGTAAAAGGCTTTATGCAAAGAACGTAACCGCCATATCAATGCCCACATGGACGTACATAAGCGGTATCCACAGAAGCGTACATGGTGTGTATGTGCTCAATATATGCAGTAAAATGACACTGAAAAGGCTGAATACACAGCCCAAAAACTAGCCAATAACACCTGCAAGTGTGTGTCACCTCTGATGTTTTAGGCTTTAAAAACCTGCATAAATTTGCAGCGACTGCTCCCACCAAAACTGAAAACCCCTCGAGAAACCTGTAGTTTTACGAGTGTGGCTGAAAATACAACCCCAAAGGTTGATATTTATTGTCTGAGAAGTACAAGGAACACTCTTTTTGATGTTCTTGGACCTGTGTGAAGAGAACTACGTGCGAAAGTACTCCGAAATGGCTCCAAACCACCCCAAAATTGCTTCAGAAATAGGCTTTAAAAGCAAAAATGAAGCTTTGAGGGACCAAAACTTGTTCAAGGTAATGTCAACCTTAGTCTTTCCCCTTCTTCAAACACCACAAGAGTGTAGCTTAGTGGCAAGAGATTGCCACGGTTAAGCGAGCTCTGGGGGGAACAGTACTGGGATGGGTGACCTCCCGGGAAGTACCGGGAACCTCTATATTCCTTGATCATTGAGGTCCTCCCTCGCGCGCAGCCAACGGCGCCAATGGTGACTCGGATGACAAGGTATGCCAAGGTCTATGCCTTGGTCGCCGCCTTAGTCGTAAGCCTTGCATACACATACATGCATACATAATGCATATGCATATGCATACATACATACTTACATGCATACACACACATGCATACATAATGCACATGCATATGCATACATACATGCTTACATGCATATGCACACTCACATATACACCTACATACATATATACACAAATAGATATGTACACGTACATATATTGATTTCTAACCCATTTTGTTTTATATGTACAGGTATTATGGATCCTAGTTGAGAGAGAAAGGCAAAACTCACTCTCATAAAAAAAGTCTTATGAGACCAAGAGTTCCGCCTGATACTTTAGGGGTCATCATGCATGAGTACTCAGAGATGCCTGATGATAAGCTCGATTTTACGATACAGATGCTTACCCAGTGATTAGAGGAGGGCTCTTCTACGGCTCCACATACAGGAAGACATCTATCTGCTCATAGGTATGTTTTTTTTCACAATTTCTTTTTAATGATATTATAACACATATTTTTATTTATTTTTATCTATCTATTTTCAGGGCACCTATACCACTTCCAGATCATGAGAGCAGAGCATAGATGCTTATGAGGACATGCATAGGCACCTTAGGGCTAGAGTGTGATATAGAGCCAGAGGGAAATATAGTGTATATAGGGAATGGATTGGAGTTCAAGAGAAGAATGCGAGCATTATGCAACTCTTACCTACACCTTGTCCACTTGCAGTGGAAGTAAGTATAGATTCACTACAACATATGAGGGGCATACCGATGTTGTCCATACTGACGGTCATGCCTTGGCATTGGTATGACCATTGAAAATGCTTGAAAAATCACGGATGGAATACCAACGGTATGAGCGTCGATATATGCATCAGTAATTTACTGGAAATTACCGATGCTTATACCGATGCTCATACCGAGGCAATGTTTTAACCGGACCCGAGAGCAAAAAACATTTGCTCGCGTTTTGAACCAAAGTTTGCTACTGTCGAGTTCGCGTGCGAACTACATTCTGAGTATATTGTGTACACACATCTCTCTCTTTCTCTCTCCCTCTCTCTCTCTCTCTCTTTCTCTACACACACCTCTCTATTTCTCTAGATCTGAAATTTTGGTGAATATCGCACACACTGTAGCACCCTTTCTCTTTCTTTGTATTTTCCCTTTTCTAATTTCTCTTCTCTTTAGTTTTGCAAGAGCTTTTTGGCATGACTTCTTTGGAGTTCGACGGAGGACAACATTATAGTGGACTTTGACGACAATGCTCCAAACAATTACATTGAGCTAAGTGATTGTTTTGTTTTTGATTGATATAGAATGAGATAGAGAGAGAGAGATGAAAGAAAGAGAGATATAGAGAAACATAAGGAGCGAGAGAGAGAGAGAGAGAGAGAGAGAGAGAGAGAGAGAGAGAGAGAGAGAGAGAGAGAGAGAGAGAGAGAGAGAGAGAGAGAGAGAAAGAGAGAGAGAGAAAGAGAGAGAGATGAAAGAGAGAGAGTGAAAGAGAGAGAGATATGAAATAGAAGGAGAATGAGATAGAGAGAGAGATGCATACATACATACACAGACATATGCATACACATACTCACGTACATATTACATACACACATGCATATTACATACACACTCACATACATATTACATACACACATGCATATACATACACATACATATTACATACTCACATGCATATGCATACACACATATACATACATACATGCATACTACATACACACATGCATATGCATACACACACATATGCATACTCATACTCACTTGGATACATGCACACACACATATCCATACATATATGTACACACACACATGTATACATACACACATGCATATGCATACATACATACACACATATTTGCATGTACACACATACATACATACATAAACATGCACATATACATACACACTCACATATGTATACACACACATATGTGCATACACACATGCATATGCATACATACATACACACACATATGCATGTACACACACATACATACATACACACATGCATATTACATACACATGCACATATATATACACATTCACAGATATGTACACACACATGTATACATGCACATACACATACACACACACCACATATACATACACACATACACACATATACATGTTTTAGGTTTAGGGTTTTAGGATTATGGTTTTTGACTTTTACACATATACACACATGCACACATATACACATGCATACACACATCTCTTTCTCTCTCTCTCCCCCTACACACACACCTCTTTCTCTCTCTCTCTCTCTCTCTCTCTCTCTCTCTCTCTCTCTCTTTCTCTCTCTCTCTCTCTGTCTCTCTCTCTCTCTCTCTCTCTCTCTCCCCCTACACACACATCTCTCTCTCTCTCACACATCTTGGTAAGTGATGTGTGTACTCTTTCACTGTCTCTCTTTCTCTATGTCTTCTCTTTTCTTTTGTTTTGTAGGAGCTTTTTGGCATCGATTGTTTTGGAACTTGACAAGAGATGACGTCGATTGGGCTTTGACGAGAGCAATCAAAAGAATTACATTGATGTAAGTGATTGTTTTGTTCTTTTTTATAAATAGAGAGAGAGAGATAGAGAGAGAGAGAGTGAGATAGATGAAAGAGAGAGAGAATGAGCGAGAGAGAGAGATATATAAAGAGGGAGAGAGAGATAAAAGAGAGAGAGAGATATAGATAGATAGAAAGAGACAGACATAGAGATACATACACACACATGCATACATATTACATACACATATGCATATGCATATGCATACATACAAACACACATATACATGTTTTAAGGTTAGGGTTTTTGATGTTTACACATATATGCACATAATACATACACACATGCACACATATACACATGCATACATGCGTACACATATACACACATCATATATACATACACACATATGCATGTTTTAGGGTTAGGGTTTCAAGATTAGGGTTTTTGGCTTTTACATATATACACACATGCATACACACACACACGCGCACACACACACACACACATATATACACATGCACATATGTATACACACACATGCATACATGCACATACACATACACACACACCACATATACATACACACATACACACATATACATGTTTTAGGGTTAGGGTTTTAGGATTATGGTTTTTGACTTTTACACATATACACACATAATACAAATACACATGCACATGCATACACACATCTCCTCTCTCTCTCTCTCTCCCTACACACACATCTCTTTCTCTCTCTCTCTCTCTCTCTCTTTCTACACACACATCTCTCTCTCACACATCTTGGTAAGTGATGTGTGTACTCTTTCACTGTCTCTCTGTCTCTATGTCTTCTCTTTTTTAATTTCTCTTTTCTTTTGTTTTGGAGGAGCTTTTTTGCATCAATTCTTTAGAATTTGACAAGAGACGACGTCGATTGGGCTTTGACGAGCGATCAAAAGAATTACATCGATGTAAGTGATTGTTTTGTTCTTATATATATATATATATATATATATATATATATATATATATATATATATATATATATATATATAGAGAGAGAGAGAGAGAGAGAGAGATAAAGAGAGAGATATAGATAGATAGAAAGAGAGACATATTGATACATACACACACATGCATACATATTACATAGACATATGCATATGCATATGCATACATATGCACACACACATATACATGTTTTAGGGTTAGGGTTTTAGGATTAGAGTTTTTGACGTTTACACATATACACACATAATACATACACACACATCATATATACATACACACAGACACACACACACACACACACACACATATATATATATATATATATACAAACACACATGCATGTTTTAGGGTTAGGGTTTTAGGATTAGGGTTTTTGGCTTTTACATATATACACACATGCATATATACACATGTACACATATAAACACATAATACAAATACACATACACATATATATACACATGCATAGGCACATACACACATACATACATACATACACACACACATATATATATACACACATGCATACACACATACACACATGTGACATATACATACACACATATGCATGTTTTAGGGTTAGGGTTTTAAGATTAGGGTTTTTGGCTTTTACATATATACACAAATGCATACAAATATACATGTTTTAGGTCTAGGTCTTCAAGATTAGGGTTTTAGGGTTTTTACATAGATACACATATGCATACACACACATACACATATATATATTCACATACACATATATATACACAAAATTACACACATACACATGTTTTAGGTCTAGGTCATTAGGATTAGGGTTTAGGGTTTTTAAAAATGCATACAAATATTTACACATATACAAATATACACACATAATACATATACACATACACATGTATATACATAGGCATACACACATATACATGTGTTCTAGTTATTGTTTATAAATGTCATGTCAATGTGTCTCATTTCTTTGTACATGGTTCATGATTGATTTCTCTCATGTCTTTTCTATTTGATAGTATGTTTTGTGCTATCAAATCATGTTTTTCTTGCTTGTCATACATGTCACATGTACTCGAGTTTTTCTTGGGCAGAGTGTATTGTCTTTTGCTACACAACAACATGGGAATGTTGCTGTAGCAAGAGACAACATACTTTGCCCAAAAAAAATTTTCAGATATGGTCGTCGGTATAGGCGACGGTATAAGCGTCAGTATCCCCAGGCACATACCGATGCTTATACCGACTATTTTGCCTAGGGGCATACCATGGCTTATACCATTGCTTATACCGTCGCTTATACCATCGCATATACCGACGCTTATACTAATGCTTATACCGATGCTTATACGGGCGCTTATAACGATGCTTATACCGACGCTTATACCGGCGCTTTGGTTCCGACGCCTACACTGACCCTTACACCAACATCGGGGCAAAATTGCGCCCGTTCATTTTCCTCGGTAGAAGCCTCGGTATACGCCCGATATGTTGTAGTGATTCTACATATAAATTGAAATAAATATCTTATGTTTTATTTACATTTTTTTTCTTGTAGTGAGCATGATGAGAGGGATAAAAAATACATACTTATTTCACTTGAGATAGAGTTTGGGACAGGATGGTCGCATAAGTGGTGTCTATAAGAGATGCAAACACTTATGGCTCATCGTCGTGATAATGCATGGTACGCATTGCTTTTATGTATATATATGTGGATATGAGTATTTATGTTTATGTATGTATGTATGTATATGAGAGAGAGAGAGAAAAGAGTGTGACTAGAGGTACAAATACATGCTTACACACACATATATACATCATACATGCACATTTACACACATATTGTTGGAAGTGAGGTAGGCCCTTGGCTCATGTTGCAGGTCCATGGTTCCATAGGTCCAGCATGTACAACATTAATTCCAACAATCTTCCAATATTGACAAAACATGAACATACCACAACTTAATCATACAGATGATGATATAAAGATAGAGAAAGA
>CM035412.1:116521541-116556541 GCA_020310875.1 Ceratopteris richardii | reverse complement strand
AGTTTTCAATGACCTTGTTTCTGGTTTAAACCAAGTGAATTGTTGTTGACAACCTCGTGCAAGTAAAATTTGTGTAAATATATTAAGCCTTGGGGTCCTCCCTTCCCATGATCTTCCCTAATGGGCCTTTAGATCTATAATCTTGGTTGTGCCAAGCTTCGAGCCCTTTCTTTTTGAGATATCGGGGTCCCATGGTTATAAGCTTGCCTCCACTTGTACTTTTAACAGATTCTAGATAACTCGGAGCCACGAGGGGAGGGCGTTCAAAACTCCAATCTACCCCCAAACCAAAGAAAGTTTGAAGAAATAAGGTCTAGCATTCACACATCATAGAGACATAGACTTAAAAAGGAACATCCCATCACACAACACTAAAGGAATCGGAAAAGAGAGATACATCTCATAGATAACAACATAACAATCCACCACAAAGGTCACAAAAATGAAGAAAAGCTACACATACTAGAGGATGGAGACACATCCCACAAGCAGTGATGCAATGAACAAGGATCTGGGACTCATGTATAAGGAAGTGCCAAGCTATGTGGACTCCATCCATAAAAGGAAGTAAGCCCAAAGCTTTGTGAAAAGCTTTAAATTTCTCCCTAGGTAGAGCCTTTGTGAAAAGTTCTACAATGTTCTCCTGTGCGAGTACATATGCCAAACTAATCTCTCTGACAAAGAACCTCTCCCTGACATAAGTTCCCGCAAATGTTTTTAGTGCAAGCATGTGACACAGGGTTCCTCGTGTCATGAGGAAGGAGATAAGGAAGAGAGCTCACACACACTCTCACACGCAAAGAGCAGCACACACAGATTGAGGAAAGGAAGAATAATCTTCTTCTTCTTCTTCTTCTTCTTCTTCTTCTTCTTCTTCTTCTTCTTCACTTATTACATAAAAGGAATGTACAAGAATGACCTAAAAACAAGAATACAACAAGTGCAATACATAAAGATTATTACATAAGGAAAAATCTAATGTTTGCAGATGAGTGAGCTGGTAAGAAAAAAATGTGCCATCACTCTCGGTAGATAAATCTAGTACAACTCAATGAAGTATCCCTGACATATACTGGTGTGACCACTATACATGTCAAAGAAATGAAAAACTGATACATATCATCCTAGATCATCACATGTTGAGCTTGATATCTCAACACTCCCTCTCAAGCTCAATGTCATATCCTCTAATCCAAGCATCTTCCGAAAATTCTTCAGCTTCTCTTCTCCAAGTGCTTTAGTGAAAATATCAGCAATCTGCTCATTTGTTCTCACAAAAACAAGATCAATATCACCTGCCCATACCTTCTCTCTGATGAAGTGAAAATGTACCTCAATATGCTTTGTTCTAGCATGAAAAACACGGTTCCATGCTAGTTGTATGCTACTAAGATTATCACAATAGATGGTGATAGGCTTCTTCCAAACCTAAATTTGCAAGTAGCATCTCTAGCCATGATGCCTCACATGTTGCCATTGCAGCACCTCTATACTCAGCCTCTGTACTCGACAATGCAATAGTGTGTTGCTTCCTGTTGCTCCATGTAATAGTTGCACTCCCAAGTGAGAATAGAAAACCACTAGTAGATCTTCTATCGGGAATGCTACCAACCCAACCTGCATCGATGTATCCATGAACCTACAAATCTAAACTAGCTTCATAAAACAATGCATAATCCAAAGTAGCACTCACATAACATAGGGTGCACCTCAAAGCATCCAAATGTGGCTTCCTTGGAACGTGCATAAATTGACTTTCAAGTCCAACAGTGTAGCTTAGATCAGGCCTTGTAATTGTGAGATATATTAAGCTTCCCACAATTTTCTTGTACATAGTAGCATTTTCCAATGCTTCACATGATGTAGTATCCAAATTCAAATTATGATCTAATGGCATAGAAATTGGCTTACAATCAATAATTGTTACACTTATGTCTTCCTTGAGTAGCTTTCATGTGAACCCTTTCCCTATGCATGGGCACTTTTTACTCTAGTGTTGGCTAGAGGTTTTTTCCTCATGTTACCACATAGATGATTTACTCATATGTGGTGGTACTTTATACTTAGGGATATTATTAAGCTCTTACTTCAGTTTAGTTCATTGTTAATAGAGAGAGATATTCCAGCCATGGTTTTCTTGGTGTGTCTTGCTACATTTGTGCTCCTTGTGTGCGCTTTTTGTATGTCTCTTGCACTTCTACACACACCCAATAGTGGTATCAGAGAAGGTTCAGCTCCTTCTCAAGTTTCTATTTTTTGTGTCCTGGCACGCGTGCACTTTTAACAGTGAAAATTGACTCCGGAGCATGGAACAATGAATTTTAGTAGCCAGGAAGCATTTCCATCAATTGCACTAGAGTTTTACCCCCATTTTAAAGCCATTCCTGTAGTCAAAATCGCCATCAGATTGATGGTTTGTGAGCGGAAATTTCAGCATTCATTTCAGCTTTTGTCGAAGTAAAAATGTTACCACATTCTTGTTCTTTAGTGAAATGGTGGGCATCAATGACTTGTTTGGCATGCTTCAAGCTGAAGATAAGCTTGATGGGACCAACTACCCGATGTGATCTTACATGATGATGTTGGAGTCAATATCATATAGTCCAACAAGTAGCTCCATCTTCAAGTCCCAGATAAGCACGCATATATTATCTTCTTTATATGTTATATATAAGAAAAGCTGATGGGCGTAGTGGTCTAGCTCAAACGATACTAGTTCCTTAAGCCCACGCGAGTTCGAAAGCACAAAAATTTGACGACGGCCGTTTTTCGCGATACTGTGTTTCAGGAGTTTTTTGTTTTTAGTTAGCGATCATAAACGATCGTAGCTTTATTAGTGCTTTTCATTATGCTGTTGGATAGGCCTATAGAACTATATAATGAGAGCCAAGCTCATTGTATAATCACTCACTCAAGCAATCTCAAGGAGATAAAGGAGGAAGAGTCTCACACGCTTGAGGAGGTGAAGTTTTGGTGAAGGAGAGGCTACTCTCTTGGAGCAAGAAGTCTTCTACAAGGTGGTGGTAACTATCTTTTGTGAGTTAACCTTATATTTTGTTTTTAGGGTTTCTCTACCCTAATCTCAAAATTAGGATTGGTTGATTTACAATTTTGTTACACTATTTTGTGAGAATAAGGTTAGCTTTGTTGCTTCGTTCACTTCACACACTTAGATTATTTCGACATAATCTAAATTTTGTATCATCATCTTCTTGGATATTCTTCCATTAGTGAGTGCACCACTTTATATGGTTGAGTAGTACTCCCATGTTGTAATTTGTACATCTATTTGTTAGTGAGTAAGCATCCAGCTTACGTTCCCTATCCTTGTCTCAAGATCTCTTTCTTTCTATCTCTCACTTATCATCTTGTCAATTAAGTTGTGTATGCTCAAAAGGTTTTAGTTTGGAACGATCCTGGGGCCCCAAATTCCAACACTTGGTATCAGAGCATAATTGACATACACACTTAGTTAAGATGAGTGAGATTATAATTGAGATTGAAGACAAGTTGGATGGATCTTTTAATTATCCCATGTGGAGTTTCATGATGATGAATATTTTAGTGACAAAGGATTTATGGAGTATCGTCAATGGATCCTTAACGAGACCAAGACGAGAATTTGAAGAAGGGGATACAACAACTTCAAGAGGTGTTGGAATGACAATTGCAGAACCAACTGAAGAAGAGGTAGCCACTTCTATATCTAGGGTCACTGCTAGGTCTTTACCTAGAGTTCTTCCTACTGAAGATTAGGCAAGATGGGATGCTAGAGATGCTTTAGCACTTTCATTCATTGCAATGAGTGTCAAAAAGCATATTCTACCACAGATCAGATCTTGCAGAAGTTCTAGTTAAACTTGGTTGAAGCTTGGACCCACATTACGAGACTCGTTGACTTGAGAGATCAACTTCTAAATGTAGGAGTTGAGATGAAGAAATGGTAAATACGCTGATTAATTCACTTCCTATTTCATATCGATCTTTTATAACCACTCTTACCCTTACCACAAGAGATAGAGAGGTTAGATTTGAAGAGTTAGAGTTCTTGTTACTTCAAGATGAAGATCAGTTGAAGGGAATGGAAGAGAATGAAGAAGCACTTTTATCTTCATCAAAGGGTAAGAAGAAGAAGGAGAAGAAGGAAAAACAATCCAAGAAGGAAAGTAGGTCCCTCTCACCTTCTACTTCAGATTCTGTATCTACGACATCTAAAGAAAAGTCTTCTAAGAAGAAGGAAGTAATAGGTTTTTTCTGCAAGAAACCTGGAGATATTAAGTCAGTATGTTATAAAAGGATTGCAGCAGAAAAGAAAAAGGCATCAGGTAATGTTGCAGAAGATGATAAAAAAGGGAAATCTCAAGGTGATTCTTATGCCTATATCACCATTGAGGAAGTAGCTTTTGATCACGTA
Organism: Ceratopteris richardii; assembly: GCA_020310875.1. NCBI lineage: Eukaryota > Viridiplantae > Streptophyta > Polypodiopsida > Polypodiales > Pteridaceae > Ceratopteris > Ceratopteris richardii. The sequence continues at coordinate 116,552,127 of CM035412.1, read as the reverse complement.
GCTTTACAAGTTCTTTCAGCAATTCCTTGGATATTTGACTCAGGTGCTACAAAGCATATGACAGGTTGTAGAGATGTGTTTTCTTCTCTTTCCTATTCTTCAGGTAGAAGAGTTACTATTGCAAATGGCAAGGATTTGCATGTTGTGGGAATAGGTACAGTAACGCTAAAGTCAAGAGAAGGTGGTAATTTTTAGATTTCAGATGTCCTTTATGTACCTGAAATGAAGAAGAATCTGCTATCTATATTTGCATTTTTAAGTGATGGTTTTAAAGTTGCATTTGAGAGAGATCTTTGTAAGATCTTATCACATAAAGACAACAAGTGTCTTTTACAAGGTGAGCATAAAGGAGGGATCAATCAGGCATATGTAGTCAAATCTTCGTCACCGGTGGAAGATATGAAGCTATGGCATGAAAGATTTGGACATATCAGTTTTGGAGCTCTCAAGAGTATCAAAGAAAGAGGTATGGTTGAGAGTTTACCCTCATTCAAGCTACCAGATGATTCGGATACATGTGAAGGTTGTTCTTGAAGGTAAGATGCATAAACTACCTTTCAAGAAACATGGTCATATTACAACTACCAAGAAATTGCAGATTATTCATTCAGATGTGAATGGACCTATGAGAGCAGAATCTATTCAGGGCTTCAGGTATTTTGTTCTATTTGTTGATGATTTTACGAGATACTCATGGATCTATGGTCTTAAGTTTAAGTCAGTCGAAGTCTTTCCTATGTTCAAGAAGTTTGTAGCTATGGTTGAAAATGAAAGTCAGGATACTATCCCGATTCTTAGAAGTGATAGAGGTGAAGAATACTTGTCAAAATAATTCCAGACATTTCTTGATGAGAAAGGTATTACTCGACACCTTACTATTGCTTATACGCCTCAGCAGAATGATGTTGCAGAAAGAAAGAATAGATTACTTGTTGAGATGATGCGGAGCATGATGGCATTCAAGAAGCTTTCACCGAAATTCTAGTTTGTTGTAGTACATACAGCTAATCACATTTTGAACAGGTCATCTACAAAAGCTTTAAAGGTAATCACACCATATGAAGCTTATTATGGTAGAAAACCTAATGTGAGTTACTTTAGAGTGTTTGGATCATTGCATATGTACATGTTGAGAAAAAGGACCGAGGCAAACTAGATGTAAAGGCAAAGAAAGTTGTTTTTATTGGATATCCTATTGAGAGTAAAGGATATAGGTTTTATGTTCCAGAGACAGGTGAAGTTATTCTTTCTCGTAATGCTTATATTACTGAAAATAAGGTTTATGATAAAGAAGCAGAAATTCCAGAGTTCATTAGTGAAAATGACTATGGTTTTTTTAGAAAGATTCTGGATGTAGATGTTCAGCCATATCAGAAGGGAGTTAAAATTCCTAGGATTCAAGAAAGAGTTGAAGAAAGAGGAATTTTACAACCTTCTACAAAGTCAGTTCCACAAGAGATGTTGGTTCCAGAAATGGAAGAAGTTAAAGTTCCAGAAAGTCCTAGTACCTAGGCAGGACAAGTTCCAGAACCTGTGGAAGCTGAAAGTTCAGAAAGAGTTTCACCACTATTTAAAGATACACCTACGTGGTTATATCAAACTTGGAAAGATAGTGGTATAAAGACTTTTACTGGAAGAATAAGGAGTCAGACTAGACAACAACAACAAGATTATTTAAGAATAAGAAGTCAGACTAGACAGCAAAAAGATCTTGTAAGTTTTGCTGAAGACTTTGAGATTCATGATATTTTGGCACTTACGACAGTTGAAGATGAACCTGCATGTGTTAAAGATGCACTTAACATTCCTATTTGGAGAAAAGCTATGCAAGAAGAGATTGATTCTATTCATAAGAATCAAACTTGGCAGCTATGTGAGTTACCAGAAGGAAAGAAGGCTATAGGTGTAAAATGGATCTTCAAGATAAAAAGGAAAACAGATGGTACTATTGATAGATACAAGGCAAGGTTGGTTGTCAAAGAATATGCACAACAAAAAGGTATTGATTATGATGAGACATTTGCTCCTACGTCTAGGATGAATGTTATTAGGTCAATACTGGCTCTAGCAGCACATTTTGGTTGGCATATATATCAACTTGACATTAAGACTACTTTTCTGAATGGTGATTTACACGAGGATGTGTATATTCAGCAGCCAGAAGGTTTTGAAGAGATAGGTAAAGAACACTTAGTGTGTAAGCTTATAAAAGCTTTGTATGGTTTAAAACAGGCACCTAGAGCATGGTATGAAAAGATGCATACATATCTTTTATCCATTGGTTTCCATAACTCAGATGCAGCTCCAACTCTTTATGTTAAAGTTGAAACAGGTATGATGATTATAGGAATCATTTATGTAGATGATATTATAGTCACAGGTCCCAGAGATGAAGATTTGCATATGTTCAAAGAAGAATTGAAGCAAACATTTGATGTGAATGATTTAGGCATTTTACATTATTATCTTGGGATTTAGTTTCTGTTTCGAGATGAGTGTATCTATATGACACAGCAGAAGTACATTAAGAAACTTTTGGAAAGGTTTCAGATGGGTGCTTCTAAACCTATGCAAACACCTATGGATCAGAACATGTCTTTACAAATGGTAGCAGATGCAGAACATTTGATGCTACTCTATATAGTCAAGCAGTTGGTTGCGTGATATACCTTTGTAATACACGTCCAGATATATAGTTTGCAGTTTCTCAAGTATCAAGGTTCATGCAGAATCCGACAGTGTTACATTGGAAAGCAGTAAAGCGGATCTTTCGATATTTGAAGGGAACTTCAAATTTTTCGATGGTGTTTTCAAAATCTATACATTTGTTACTAAAAGGATTTTCAGATTCTGATTGGGTAGGTGATAGAGACACAAGAAGTACTAGTGGATTTTGTTTTTATCTTGGAGATTGTCTTATCTGATGGCTTTTGAAGAGACAACCCACTATCGTCACTTCATCATGTAAGGCTGAATATCGTGCAACATTTACAGCTACTCTAGAGTCAATTTGGTTGCACAAGATTTTCAGTTATCTTGATGTGAGAGTACATGAACCCATTCAGATATTTTCAAATAGCCAGAGTGCTATAGCTATAGCTAAGAATCCAGTGCATCATGCAAGGACAAAGCATATAGAGGTACACTACCACTATATTTGAGAGCAGATAGCTAAGAAGCACATTGAACTAGTTTATGTTCCTTCCAGTGAGAATGTTGCAGATATGTTTACCAAAGCATTGACAAGAGATAGTCATGAGAAGATTTGCAAGTTACTAAAGCTTGTACCAATACATTAGGGCAAAAAACGGCCGAAAAGGGGTTGTTTGCTAATGAGAGATTAAGGAAATTGACAAATAGAGTCTTTCCACGTGTACAAGAATATAACATTGTTGTCTCCTTTAACTGTATGAAGAAATTCTTTTTTTAAGAGAATATGATCTAAAAGCGCCGCGAAAGTGATGAAGATTCTTGTATTCAGTGTACAATTTCTTGGTTTGATGCAAAAAAAGATATTTTTGCACATCACACAATGCATATCTTTAAAGTTCCAAGAAGGAAATGATTTTTGAAGATACGAAATATTTTTGGGTTCACGAAATTCCATGGTCATTCGGCGACAGGGTTTACATCAAATCAAAAGTTTCCACGTGTACAAAGCCCTTTTATCTATAAATGTTGGCAAAGTTTGTGAATGTCGGTTTCTCGCTTTGAGCATTCTTCTTCTTCTCGATTCTAATGGCTTCTTCTTCTTGTCGTCCTTCCAATCGTGTAACCTCATGTGAGGTTTACAACAGAAGAGAGGATTCTTTATGGAAACCTCTTTCTGTGAAGTTAAATGAATGAGTAACTATGCTTCCTAGCTATAGAGGTGCCCATAAAGTCAAGCATGCTAAAAGAGACGACACAAGAAACCATTGCAGGGGACGTATTCTTAGTTTCAAATTGAAGAGATGCGGTTGGTTTGCAAGAGTACAACATGTGTACAACGCTAAGGATCTTGTTCTGGAAAAGCATATGCAATTCCCTTTGTACTGTAAGTGAAGTTTTACAATGATCGTCTATCATTTCAGTTGGTTTTGTATAACAACATAGATGTTTTTGTATTGCAGATATTTTTCCTTCCAATATTTTAGAGTGGCAACCTCTTGAATGTTTAACACGAACATTCAGAGTTCTTCATAAGGAATATGCAGAGCTTATGTATGCGGACAAATCCGCTCAAGTTTTCAATAGCACAGAGTTATTTGTCCATTTTGCATATTATCAGGTGCCATTAGGGAGGAGCTCTTATGGAAATCTTATACATTTTCCTGGTCCTTGCATCTCTTCATTAGATTGGGATGCTCCTGATCATTCAACAAAAGGTGGAAAAGAAAGCTTGGACTTTGGATAGCCTTGGACTCAGAGGAGAGATGTCTAGAAGTACTGATTCATCCAGATTTTCAATCTAGAAAGATAATTGTCACTGCAAATTGGAAATTCAAAAATGTAAGGGAGCTCTAGAATACCTTGATGAGGCATCATCACAATTCAAATTCTCAATTGATGATGCAATAGTTAACATTAGATTAGAGAAAAAACATTATCTTGCATAACTTGCCTGCCACCTAGGGTGATCAAGTTGCAACCCTTTAGATTGTAATAAGTCTCCTTCTTTAAGAAGCTTTTTTTCAAACTTCCATTGACTTTTCTTTGCAGAATGGTGACTAAGAATGTGACTTATTACATCACTTCAATTATGTCTTTTTATGGACTATATTCATATTGGCATTTTTTTGTTTAATTTCAAGATTCTGAGGAGGTTTCAATGGTGCAATGATTATACAGGAACTTGCATATGAAAAAATGGAAAAGATTGGATGACACGACCGATACAAGCGATACGGGCCATCCGAAATTCTCCGATTGCCCATATCGCTTGCATCGGTCGTGTCATAAAAACTTCTCTATCCTCCTCACATTTAACTTTTCTGCAGGATGGTGAATGAACTTGTCTCTAGCAAATCTCTTCTATATTTGAGGTACTCTTTTCTCCTGTAGATAATAATACTTTGAACATATGACACCCCTACAGCCATTGCATAGCTTGAGTAACAAAGGAAGTAGTCTGCCCTTGAAGCATTGAATCCTGGGGCATATCCAAAAATTCTTAATGCACCTATTCTTTCAAGTAGAAAAACTCTGTATGCATTAAAGGGTATTGAAGTAAAACCCATGTATCTTGAAAGAGCCCTCAAGGAGAATAGTGAAAAATCTGCCTCTTCACTATACTGCTTATGAATAACACAAAATAATTTTGGATTCAATTTTGGAAGATAGTGGATCACTGAATGAATATCCATCTTTGTCTTTCCTTTCTTCTCTATGGTTTTCCTTGTTCCCTTCCCCCTCCCAATGTAGTTGTCTTCATCCAATATAGATATCTGTGGAAAAAATTGAAAATCTAGGTTAGAAAAAGTAAAAGGTCTTTTAAAGTCATAGAAATAATTGGAAACAGAAGTAGAAACAAAGCATGAGATACGACCGATCCAAGCGATTAGGGTCATCAGAGAATATCCGATGGGCATAATCGCTTGCATCAGCCATGTTTGATTTATCATCCTTAACTTTATAGAAACATATAATTTATGTTGAAAATAATATTTATAAACACATTTAGTTGTTCTATATGGAGCATTCATTCATATAGCTATAAATATGATACTTAATTGGACACAACCAATTCAAGCGACTAGGCCCATCAAGGAAGCTTGGATGGTCCTAATCGCTTGAATTGGTTGTCTCCAAAGGAGGTCATCTTGAAGCTTAGATTGCATGTGAACTTTTGTATCTTATTATTGGTTAAGAATTTGGAGAAGATAATGCTACCATTGCGTCCGGAACGTGTCAAAACCCTAAGATTGACTGTCTATTTGCATGATTTTGATACCCAGAGGTCTTGATAAGCCTTTTTGTATTGATTTCCAGACACGACCGATGCAAGCGATTAGGCCCATCCAACATTTCCAGATGAGCCTAATCGCTTGCATTGGTCATGTCCTAGATTCATGCACAAATAGGCTCATCAAGACCTTTCCATATCAGAATTTGCATGATTTCGATACCCAGAGGTCTTGATAAGCCTTTTTGTATTGATTTCCAGACACGACCGATGCAAGCGATTAGGCCCATCCAACATTTCCAGATGAGCCTAATCGCTTGCATTGGTCATGTCCTAGATTCATGCACAAATAGGCTCATCAAGACCTTTCCATATCAGAATCATACAAATAGACAGTCAATCTTAGGGTTTTGGCATGTTCCTCCGGATGCAATGGTAGCATTAGGTTCTTGATTCCGAGCCAATAGTAAGATAGGGAAGTTCATGACCGATGCAAGCGAAATAAGCTAGTCAAAGGTAGGTCAAACGCGTGTAATCGCTTGTATCAGTCGTATCGGGTATATAGCACAAGTATGCATGGGTGATGAAGAGAGAAATTCTATGAAGGTTGAAAATGTGAAATAGTGAACGGGACCCGTATTTATAGTCGAGAAGGACCGGGTAACGGTCACATGACGTGGACCAATAAGTGAGTGCCACGTGGCAAAAGACGTTGGGAATCACAACGGCTAGATGACGTGGCCCACTCAAATGATGCCACGTGGCATTGTAATGTTGGGATTCGCAACGGCTAGATGACATGGACCAATCACACATTGCCACGTGTCACCAACGGTCAAATCATCCCAGAGACCTATTTAAGCTCTTCTATTCACTTTTTTCATTTTTTGTGAAACTCCTTGCTACCATCAACTTGCCGTTGTCTTCGCGTTTTTACATGCTTTTCAAAACTTTCCATAGACCACATTTTGTGTGAGGGTTTAGGGTCATCATGATCAATTATTTTACAACACGACCGATACAAGCGATTAAGGATATTCGAGGATTTCCCGATGACCCTAATCGCTTGTATCGGTCATGTTTCTTGAGTGCTTTGTGAAAGCTTTTTTAATTAGTTTTTCTGCGTTTAAAATTTGTTCCAAGCTTTCAAACTCTTTTTTGTGCAAGTTGGCTTATTTCGCTTGCATCGGTCATGAATTTCCCTATCTTACTATTGGCTCAGAATTTCAAGAAACTAATGATACCATTGCATCCGAAACGTGCCAAAACCCTAAGATTGACTGTCTATTTGCATGATTCTGATATTGAGAGGTCTTGATGAGCCTATTTGTGCATGAATGTAGGACACGACCAATGCAAGCGATTAGGCTCATCTGAAAATGTTGGATGGGCCTAATCGCTTGCATCGGTCGTGTCTGGAAATCAATACAAAAAGGCTTATCAGGACCTCCGGGTATCAAAATCATGCAAATAGACAGTCAATCTTAGGGTTTTGGCACGTTCCGGACGCAATGGTTGCATTATTTTCTTAAAATCCTTAACCAATAATAAGATACAAAAGTTCACATGCAATCTAAGCTTCAAGATGACCTCCTTTGGACATGACCAATTCAAGCAACTAGGACCAATGCAAGCGATTAGACCCATCCGATATTCTTTGATGACCCTAATCGCTTGGATTGGTCGTGTCTCATGCTTTGTTTCTGCTTGTGTTTCGAGTTATTTCTATTAAATATATTTCTTTTCAAAGCTTATTACTCATGAAATGTACATAGATACACATATTTATTGCCCAAAGGGGTACAAGACATTGCAAATATGAAGGATGTAATCTTTTTTTGTGTAATTGATCCATGTCCTAATATTAATCCTTACTGATCCATGATTTGTTTTTCTCTAGTAAAAGTCCTATTTATCTGATGATAATAATCTTTTTTTTGTAGGTTATGGCTAGGACAAAGAAGACAGCAAGGAATTCTCTCCAATCACAACATGGAAACTCCAAAGTGTAAGCCTCGCCATACGTTTTGTTGTGTTCTATTTTGAAGCCTTGCCATCCATTCTAAATTTAAGTTTACCTTGCAGTGCTGCTAAGCTTCTCAAAATGCATATTGATCAAAACATTCTAGGAATTCCTTCATTGAAAGAAGAAAAAAGGTTTGGATACATTCAAATACATGTGCCATTACAGAAATACAACACCTCGTGTGACTGGAGAGTGATTGCAAATGCAGTAAGGTTCTTGGAAAGAAGGTTTTACAACCCTAAGTTGAACTTGTCAGACTATCCATATGCTTGGGTCATCTTGATCAAGGAGAGAGCAATAAATGCCATTATGGAACATGCAATATGCCCTCATATTTTTGGAATGTAAGATTGTAATCTAATGTGTAACCAACATATGTTGGAAGATTTATTGATGTACAAATTGTATGTAATTATGCCAGTCTTCATTTGGAAGATGGTCATTGTAACTATATTTATATGCCTTGAGTAATGTAATGTTGAATTGATCCTCTTGAGAACTAAGTAAAAGTGACTTCATTGCATGGTTCCAAAAAAATTGAATTGGTTCTATCATCAAAATGTCTATTTTGGGTGCTTTTTGCTTTATTCATGTTGAAAAGTTAAATGTGAAGAGGATAGAGAAGTTTTTATGACACGACCGATGCAAGCGATATGGGTAATCGGAGAATTTTGGATGGCTCATATCGCTTGTATCGGTCATGTCATCCAATCTTTTCCATTTTTTCATACCATCCATTTTGTCATACCATCCATTTTGTCATATGCAAGTTCCTGTATAATCATTGCACCATTGAAACCTCATCAAAATGTTGAAATAAAAAAAAATTGCCAATATGAATATAGTCCATTAAAAGCCATAATTGAAGTGATGTAATGAGTCACATTCTTACTTACAATCCTGCAAAAGCAAAATCAGTGGAAGTATGGAAAAAGGTTCTAAAAGGGGAGATATATTATGTAAGAATTTCTTGGTTTATATTCTTGAATCACCTAGAATTTACTCATGCAAGTTCCTTTATAATCATTGCACAATAGAAACCTCATTAGAATCTTGAAATTAAACAAAAAAATGCCAATATGAATGTAGTCCATAAAAAGACATAATTGAAGTGATGTAATCAGTCACATTCTTAGTCACCATCCTACAAAAAAGTTAAATGTGAAGAGGATAGAGAAGTTTTTATGACACGACCGATGCAAGCGATATGGGCAATCAGATAATTTCGGATGGTCCATATTGCTTGTATCGGTCGTGTCATCCAATCTTTTCCATTTTGTCATACCATCCATTTTGTCATATGCAAGTTCCTGTATAATCATTGCACCATTGAAACCTCCTCACAATCTTGAAAATAAACAAAAAAATGCCAAGACGAATATAGTCCATAAAAAGACATAATTGAAGTGATGTAATCAGTCACATTCTTAGTCACCATCTTGCAAAGAAAAATCAATGGAAGTTTGAAAAAAATCTTCTTAAAGAAGGAGACTTGTTACAATCTAAAGGGTTGGAACTTGACCACCCTGGGTGGCAGGCAAGTTATGCAAGATAATGTTTTCTCTGATCCAATGTTAACTATTGCATCATCAATTGAGAATATGAACTATGATGATGCCTCATTAAGGTATTCTAGGAGCTCCCTTACATTTCTAAATTTCCAATTTGTTGTGACAGTTATTTTCCTAGATTGAAAATCTGGATGAATCAGTACTTCTGGATAGCTCTCCTCTGAGTCCAAGCTATCCAAAGTCCAAGCTCTTTTGTACATTACCTGTATTTTGTAGAAGCTTTGGATCTTTTCTTAGATGAACATCACCACCAAGAAATCCCAATTCTGAAAGTAGAGATTCACATTTTTTAATGAAAAGGTGAACGATAGCCTTGTGAACGTAGACTTGCGTGCACTTTGATTGCAGTGCTACCCTTGTAGACGACATTGGTCACTTCCTGCACGGTGCCATAGTGCTCCTGCACATACATAGATAGATGGGCACTACTTCAACGGATGCCGCTATCATCATCACGGGAGTGGACGAAGCAGAGGAAGTGTGATTACCTGATTGATGGAGTCCCAGCTCATGACAGTTCTGGTGTTATGAAATAGAACAGTCGCTTGTGTAGCTCTCCACATAACGGCTCCGAAAGAAAGTGGTAGAAGCAGTGTACGCAAGTCAGTCGCCATCCTGAAATGTAGCTTCCACTACCTGCGATATTTCTTCTACATAAGAAGGGATGCCCATGTTTCTCCTAAAAGTCTAATTAGATCATGAAGATTATGAAAAGGGGTATACCTTCCAGTTTGTGGATCAATTGGATAAACAAATCCATCTGCCCATATGTCGATATGTTTTTTGCCTTCTTTCTGGAATCCAACCACTTTAGAATGTTGAAGAGCCCTTCGGCATACCTTTCTTGTCGTTGCATACTCATGACTAACTGCAATGTTGATATGGAACTTATCACAATGATTTTGGCTGGTTGAAAGGTGAGTGAAAGTGTTTGGGTTGAGGTTCTCCATGGTCTACTACGAAGAGTGACGCGAAAGTGTCTAAAATGACATGAAAGAGAGAAACAAGCCTGCTATCGAAAGTAGAGTAAGAAAAGTGCAAAACGGCATAAGCACACATTATATAGGTCTGTGAACAAGAGGAAAATTCAAATTTTCATGAACGCCCGATGAGCACAAACTTTGAGGCATAAGATATCACACATACTTTTCATGATTATCACACGAGTTTCTCTCTCTTCAAAATTTGCACAAGATACGTTTTAAATGCGCTTACACGGATTTTTTTAAAATGAGTTGACAACTTTAATCCAGATTAAGCACAACTAATTGAAATCCTTACACGGCCCTTTTTTGGCCGTTTTTTGCCCTAATGATGACATTGAAGGAGGGATTGTTGGAGTCAATATCATATAGACCAACAAGTAGCTCCATCTTCAAGTCCCAGAGCAGCACGCATATATTATCTTCTTTATATGTTATATATAAGAAAAGCTGACGGGCACTGTGGTCTAGCTCAAACGATACTAGTTCCTTAAGCCCAGGCGAGTTCGAAAGCACAAAATTCGATGACAGTCGTTTTTCGCAATACAACGTTTCAGGAGTTTTTTGTTTTTAGTTTGCGATCATAAACGATCGTAGCTTTATTAGTGCTTTTCATCATGTTTTTGGATAGGCCTACAAAACTATATAATAAGAGCCAAGCTCATTGTATAATCACTCACTCAAGCAATCTCAAGGAGATCAAGGAGGAAGAGCCTCACACTCTTGAGGAGGTGAAGTTTTGGTGAAGGAGAGGCTACTCTCTTGGAGCAAGAAGTCTTCTACAAGGTGGTGGTAACTATCTTTTGTGAGTTAACCTTATATTTTCTTTTTAGGGTTTCTCTACCCTAATCTCAAAATTAGGATTGGTTGATTTACAATTTTGTTACACTATTTTGTGAGAATAAGGTTAGCTTCGTTGCTTCATTCACTTCACACACTTAGATTATTTCGACATAATCTAAATTTTGTATCATCATCTTCTTGGATATTCTTCCATTAGTGAGTGCACCACTTTATATGGTTGAGTAGTACTCCCATGTTGTAATTTGGACATCTATTTTTTAGTGAGTAAGCATCCAGCTTATGTTCCCTATCCTTATCTCAACTTCTGTTTCTTTCTATCTCTCACTTATCATCTTGTCAATTAAGTTGTGTATGATCAAAAGGTTTTAGTTTGGAATGATCCTGGGGCCCCAAATTCCAACAGATGAAGCATGTTCTCGTTGCTAAACAACTTAGGAACATAGTGGCAAATGTAGATCAAAGGCCCGCAGGTTCTTCTACTTCATAGTCTTCTATCACAAATGGAGCTTCTTCTTCGAGTACAGTGGTTTCTCCTTCTCCACCTACACAAGAGCAGCTTAGATGGGATGGAAAAGATGCTCAAGCTCATGCTTTGATTGTGCTTTTTGTGAAGCATCATATAGTTCCACACATTTGGTCATGTTCTAGATCACGACAGGCATGGGACACTCTTTCTTCTTTGTATGTCGTGCATAATGAAGCATGTGTTGCATACTTGAGGAAGCAGCTTGAGGATATATGTATGGCCGAAAATGAGTCGGTGGATGTGTATGTGACACGCATCAAGGACTCAAAAGAGCAATTGGCAAACATAGATGGGATTATTCCGGATGCATCACTCATTTCTACATTGTTGAAAGGATTACCAGAATCTTTTTAAATCTTTGCTACTACACTCCGTTTGTTTGCAAAAGGGAATCCCAATATGTATGCATTTGATGAGGTTGTGTCTCTTCTTTTGCAAGAAGAGCAATCTAGAGTGAATAGGAGTGGTTTGATTGAGGGAACGCAAGCACTTGCTATCGCACAAAAAGGGAAAAGCAAGCATGGTTCAGCTTTGGGTTCATCAAAACCAAAGCCTCAACCTTCCTCTTAATTTCATCTTCAATTAGCTCACGAATGTAATGGTACTATACTTCTATGTGCTTGGTGCGAGCGTGAAATACTGGGTTCTTTGCAATAGCCATACAACTTTGATTATCACACTTGAGTACATTTGCCATATTCGATGGAAAGCTTAGATCTGCAAGAATTCTCCTTAACCAGACTGCCTCACAAGAAGCAAAACAAGCTACTTTGTACTTTGCTTCAGTGGAGGAGAGTGCGAGAGTTGGTTGCTTCCTACTTACCCAAGAAAATATTCCTGAACCAAGTGAGAAACAATATCGAGAAACTGATTTTCTAGAATCACAATCTCCAGGCCAATCTGAATCACAATATCCTTGAAGTGTATCACCTGTGGTATAAAAAATACCAAAATCCAAGGTTCCTGCAATGTACCTTAGAATTCACATTCCAGCATTTCCAGTGACTCTCCTTAGGTTTGTTGGAAAACCTGCTTAACACTCCAACAACATAGCAAATGTATGGTCTAGTGTTGCACAAAAAAATAAGACTTCCAACGAGCTTCCTATACTTCTTATCATCTACATCAGGCATGTTATCATCCATAGATAGCTTATGATTTACCTCCATAGGTGTGCTAGTTGGTTTGCAGTCCATCATTCCAAATGCCTTGAGAATTTCTTTGGCATATTTTTGTTGTGAGATGAAAATGCCATCCTTCCTTTGCCATACTTCAATTCCCAGACAAAAATGGAGTAGACTTAAGTCTATCATTTCAAACTCAGTTCCCAAGCTGATCCGAGTTTGATTGATGAGTTCCTGATGATCTCTTGTAATGATCAAATCATCTACATATACAATGACAACAACTAGCTTGCTGCCCCTTTTCGTTACATACAAGTTAGCATCAGAAGTACTTCTTTCAAAACCCATATTTTTGAAAAAATTATCTATCCGTTGGTACCAGGCCCGTGGGGCTTGCTTAAGTCCATACAGAGCTTTCTTCAACCTGCAAACTTTATTTTCTGAATTGGGCACCTCAAAACCTGGTGGTTGAGATACATATACCTCCTCCTTGAGGTGACCATTCAAAAATGCAAATTTTACATCCATCTGGAAAATAGGCCAAGCCTTTTGTGCAGCTACTGCAAGTACCATCCGAATAGTTGTCATGCGTGCTATTGGTGCAAAAGTTTCTTGAACATCAAATCCTTCGTTCTGTGAAAAACCCTGTGCAAGTAATCTTGCCTTGTACTTTTCTAATGTTCCATCTGCTTTATACTTAGCTTTCCAAATCCATTTAGTACCTATTACCTTCTTCTTTGGCGGCAAGTCGACTAGATCCCATGTATCAATTTTTAGTATACTATCATACTCAGACTGCATTGCCGCTCTCCAACCTGGATCATCAAGGGCTTCTTCAATGGTGGTAGGTTCCTTTATCGATCCCATGATATCTGCCATTAGAGCCATGTTAACAATGTGTTCTGAGGCTCTCCTTTGCTCCTCTATTCTCTTTGATCTTTGTAATCCATCCCAGGATGATTCTGGTACATCTACATGTGGATTGTGATCATCAAAGAGCTGTTGTGCCCACTTTAGTAGTGGCTTACGTTGTGTAGCTACAACTAGTTGGCTTTTTATTGAGGAAATTTCTCCATCAGATGTTCCTCCTCCTCAACTTTAACCTGTCTTTTGATAGGCACAAGGTGAGATATTTCTCCGTTTGATGAGATAGTAGATTTACCTTTATCTTCTACTAAGTGTGGTCATTCATCAAACACCACATCTCGACTGACAAAAATCTTCCTTGCCTCAGGATCCCATAACCTGTATGCTTTAGACTCTTGGCACTATATCCTAGGAAGACACACTTTTTGCTTTTTGAATCCAACTTTGATCTTGTTGAATCAGGAATATGTGCATAATAGAAACAACCAAAAATTCTGAAATGCAAGACTCATCCCCTTCAGTGCTTTTGTGTAGCTTCGATTGAGGATATAGGCTGCTGTATTAACTGCTTCTCCCAGAATGAATCAGGCATGTCTTGAGCCTTTAACATACAACGAGCCATTTCAACTACTATCCTGTTCCTACGCTCAACAACACCATTTTGTTGAGGTGTATGAGTTGTGGTAAGTTGCCTTTTCACACCATGCTCCTTACAGTAATTATTGAATTTTGTTGACAAGAATTGACCTCCTCTATCTGTTCTGAATTTCTTGAGTTCTCTTCCTGATTCATTTTCCACATACGTATGCCACGTTTTAAATTTTTCAAAAGCATCAGCCTTCTCTCGAATGAAATAAACCCACATCTTTCTACTATAATTGTCGACTAACAGCAAAAAGTAGAAAGATCCTCCTAAAGCAGGTGTAGAAATTTTACTACAGAGATTAGCATGTACCAACTCTAGAGGAGCTTGAGATCGATTGCTGGTCTCTCTTGGAAATGCTTTTCATTGTTGCTTCCAAGCTCGTAGAAGATCTGGATCTAGTTGAATCATCAATCTTGAATTTGCTAGATCTTCAACTAGTATAGGCTCTGGATCCAATCCCATCGGTCCCATGGTAGTGTCAAGTAATTCATAGGGGTCCAAAATTGTAGAAATTTTGAACTTTGAGAGTGCATAGTTGGTTCCATCCAGCTTCCTTCAGTGAATGCAGGTGGGAGAATTTGAATAGGTGCAGCACTAACATTAGCTGAAGCACCAAGACCAGTGTTCGAAGATGAAGCTATCATGTAATCACTCGAATAATCTACTGATATTCTAGTCTGCTAGTAAGCAAAAATAGTGATACTTCTCAAGCTATTCCAACCTTATGGCAGTGATACCATGTAAGACAATAGTTACGCAATATAACACAGGAGCAGTAGTAGAGAAGATAACAAATATAGGAGAATCTCAACAATTTTCTACTAGCAGCAAGTACAAAAATGATGGCATTGTCCACTCGTGTGCTCTCAAGGTAGAGCTTAAATGGTGATCTATGTTGGAGACCCCTTAATCTCCAAAGGCTTGATCTATACTGACCTAAGAGCAGCTCTGTATTAGTTATAGACCAAACTTTACACAAATGTTACTTTGATTTGCCAAATCATTCATGAACAATTCTCTGAGTGAGAATTTTCCTCCTTCAAGAAGTCTGCTTGAAAAATTGACTTCATTACCTGCATATATCTTCAGATTTCTTCAATCTAATGATATATATACCTCCAAGCTACCTTTTCGCAATCATATTAATCATTAGTCCTTCAAAAGAATCATTAAAACTTCAATTTGATTCTTAAGATCAAAAGTATGTCAAAAATTGTCTTCCTGAATAAGCAACATTGACATAGGTAACTTCTAAGGTTGATTTCTCACAACACAGATCCCATTTTGCTAAATGCTTTTAGCGATACCTTCCTTGCCTTCTAACTGAATGCTCACTCATTAAAAACTTTACACTGTGCACTGAGATCTAAGCAAAACATTGACACGAAAAAATGTGCGACTCTGAGAGGTCTACCTGCAGACTTTACACACACATGTTCCTATTGATCATACTCATAGCATGAAAGGAATTAGACAATGAAACTTTGAACATAGCTTCATTAGCTTCCAGATTAGATGTGTACAAAAGGATTTTTGATCCACATGATCAGACTGAGAGAAATCAGAGAAAAACTCGTCGCTAATTTCCTAAGAAAGACTCTCTACACATCTATCTCTATGACACTTGTCTTCTAATGACTCTCTCTCATAATTCTTTACAATATTATTATTATTATTGACTTATATACATATGGTTTTAGACTTATCCTGCATCTATTACATTACTCCTTATCATCCTAAGGATTATCTCTACTCAGATTACAAGAATTTCCAACTATAATGTACATATATATACAAACTTCACTTCTAAGATCTCTTCACTTTCTCAAGTATCTTCTTCCACTTTAATCTGATCATAAGCTTGCTCCAAACTCTTTATCATCACCAATTTGTGATTGGTTTGTTCCAACAGCTCCCCCTCAATCACTAATTGTGATTATTCCATTCTTCTTCACTCCTGCCATCTCTTTGAATCTCTGTAGCTTAGGTCCATCCAAGCTTTTTTTCATCATATCTGCAACTTGTTCTTTTGTTGGAGTATACATCACTTCAATCTCTTTGTCAAGTACCTGTTCCCTCAACAAATGATACTTAATCTCTATATGCTTAGTCCTGGCATGAAAAACAGGGTTAGCTGCCAAATACAATGAACTCATATTATCTCCAAAATAATTGGAGTACTCTGATCAGTTCCAAAACTCTTCAACAAGGTCTTTAACCATATTATTTCCTTTGCAGCCTCTACCATTCATCTATACTCAGCTTCTGTGGATGACAAAACAACTATATGTTGCTTCTTTGAGCACCAAGAAACTAACTTATCTCCAATATAACAGAGATACCCATAAGTAGACCTTCTATCATCTGAATCACCTGCCCAATCTGCATCACTAAACACTTGTGATTCTTGTATCAGAAGTAAATCCATAATACAAGCCTTCATTTAGGGTTCCTTTGATATATCTGAGTACCCTTTGAGCTGCAATCCAATGAGTCTTCTTTGGACAATGCATAAATTGTGATAACACACCTACTACATATGATAGATCTGGCCTTGTCAAGGTAGCATAGATTAAACTACCTACCAAACTCTGATATTTCTTCATGTCATTGAATTCTTAACCTCCATACCTGCTTAACTTATGATTTACCTCCAATGGTGTGCTTGAAGGCCTGCAATCTTCCATGTTAAATTTGACCAGAAGATTCTTCAAGTATCTCTCTTGTGTAACATATACTCCATGTTGAGTATATACAATCTGCATTCCTAAGAAATAAGATAAGTTTCCCAAATCACTTATCTTAAATTCCATCTCTATTTGTTTCTTAAGCTCATTGATTCCTTGAGCATCTATACCTATGAGAATGATATCATCAACATAAATACACATATATATGTATCCATTTTCACTTGCCTTCACTAGCAAGCTACTATCTGCCTTTGATGCTTGAAATCCACATTCATTCAAGAACTTAACAAGCCTGTAATTCCATGCTCTTGGGGCCTGCTTCAACCCATACAAAGCTCTCTTGATCTTACACACATAATCTGATCCAATTGAATCCATGAAACCTTCTGATTGCTCCATGTACACTTCATCTGCAATGTATTCATTCAGAAATGCATTCTTCACATCTAATTGTGACAACTTCCATCCTTTACAAGCTGCAATAGCAATCAATGATCTAATTGTAAACATCTTAGCAATAGGACTAAAGGTTTCATCATAATCTACCCCATAAGTTTGGGCATAACCTTTGACCATAAGTCTAGCCTTGTATCTAGACACTTTACCATCTGCAAATCTTTTTGTTTTATACACCCACTTACATCAAATGACTTTCTGATTCTTTGGTCTTGTCACCAATTCCCATGTTTCATTTTCAAGTAGAGCATCATACTCTTCTTGCATTGCCTTTTCCCAATTCTGTTTACCTTTAGCTTCTTCATATGTGATTGGATCCTCTTCTGTCTTCACAATGTAAGCATAATCTTTTGTTGTTAAGAAAGATGTGTCATAGCTATACCTGATAGGCTCTTTCCTTTCCCTTGAGGATCTTCTGATCTCTGCAGTTCTTGAAGTCTCAGCCACATTTGATTCTGGATCAAATCTTGGCCCATCTTCAATATTATTCTGCAATTTACTTTTACAATCAACATCATCAATATCTTCTTCATACATACTTACTTTTGTCTTCCCTTTTCTTTGTATTTCTTTGTCATCTGCATAATCATTTGTTAACCCTGTATACCATGTGCTTTGCTCATCAAATGTAACATCTTTGCTAACAAGAAATTTCTTTGTAGATGGACTCCACAATATGTAACCCATATGTCTATCATCATACCCAATAAACACATACTTCTCTGCTTTGGGTTCTAGCTTATGTCTCAATTGTGAAGGAACATAAGCATATGCTAAACATCCAAATACCTTACAATGATCAAGCGTAGGTTTCTTACCCCACCATGCTTCATAAGGAGTTCTTCCCTCCAATGCTTTACAAGGTAACCTATTCACAAGATATGTTGCAGTGTTGATAGCTTATGCCCATAAGTAATTTGGGCAATTCTTTTCCTTCATCATTGCTCTTGCAAATTCTACAAGAGTTCTATTTCTTCTTTTTGCAATTTCATTTTGTTGAGGGGAGTACCTACAAGTTACTTCTCTTTTTATACCTGCATTCCACAAATAATCATCAAACTCTTTAGAGAAATACTCTCCCCCTCCATCTGATCTCAACATCTTGAGCTTTTGTCTTGTAATCCTTTCTGCATAAGCATGATAATGTTTGAATGTCTTGAACACTTCTGATTTGTCCTTGATTACATATAAAGTAATCCATCTGGTTGAATCATCAACAAACAACACATAATATCTGGATCCATTTATGCTATAGTCCCTTGAAGGACCCCACACATCTGTATAAACCAATTCAAGCATATTTGAATACTTATATCCTGATTTATTATATGAATTTTTGTGTGTCTTACCTAACTGACAAGCTTCACACTTGTACACCATGTGTTGCCCTTCAATTTTTGGCAAACCAAGCACCACATCATTCCTTGACATTTCCTTTATAGCTCTCTCATTGAAATGACCTAATCTTTTATGCCATAGGTCTAATTCAGACATCTTTTGACTTCCATAAGGAAATAAAGCATGTCCCACATTACCTTGGACCTTGAGAGTAAACAACCTTCCTTCCTTTTTACCTGCAGTTATG
This sequence comes from Ceratopteris richardii, assembly GCA_020310875.1. Classification (NCBI taxonomy): domain Eukaryota; kingdom Viridiplantae; phylum Streptophyta; class Polypodiopsida; order Polypodiales; family Pteridaceae; genus Ceratopteris; species Ceratopteris richardii. The sequence continues at coordinate 116,532,965 of CM035412.1, read as the reverse complement.
TTTCTATATCCCTGATTTGGATCTTGCACATAGGCACCATCATTTGTGAATCTGACTTCATATCCTTTCTCCACAATTTGCCCTACACTTATCATATTTTTATCAAGAGTGTACTTCCATTCTTTGTCTTCACTGATCCAATGCTTTCCACCTTATGCTTGGTGTTATCACCTGTTTGAACTGTATGTCCATTTACCTTTGCTTCCATATCAGTCATCAAGGATATATTGCCACTCAGATGATTGCTACATCCTGAGTCAATATAAAACACCCTTTGGTCTTCTCCTATTGCTTCATGAGTTGCATTCAAGATAAGAGTCATATCATCCTTCTGATCTGATGCATAATTATAATAATTGTTGTTGTAGGACTGAGATTGAAAACTTCTTCCACCTCCTCTAGCATATGATGTCCTACCACCTCTTCCTCTGAAGTTGCCTCTTTGGTTTCTGCCTCCTCTACCTCTTTGATTAAAACTCTGATTATTGCTTCCGTTCTTACCTCCTCTTCCTTTACCTCTGAAGTTCATCTTTCCTTTTGTAAAGTTAGCTTGACTTGAGGTTCCTTCATCATCAGTTGACTGCTTCCCTTTGCCATTATTTTTCTTGTCCTTGGAGTACATAGCTTGACTTGCACTCGTATCATTGTCTCCCTTAATGTCCTGCTCAAAAGTTAGCATGTGTCCTAGCAATTGATTAAGATCACGAGTAAAATGATCAAGTGACAATTCTATGGACAATATGAAGGGCTTCCACTTCTCATCTCCTCTCAGACCTGTAAGTATTTGCCTTACCAACTTAGCCTCTTCAATATCTTCATCTATAGCTCCCAAGCTATCTGCAATATCTTTCATCCTTGCCACATAATCAGAAATTGATTGTGAACTCTTCTTCTTGAAAGTTGTGAATTCTGACCATAATGAGCATTCCAAACATCTGTTGCACTTTCCAATCCTCTGATGTGAGGTAGAAGATAATCATTTACAGCCATGTAAATGATGCTCCTAGCTTGAGCATCCTTTCTCATCCAAGTCTTCAAATCTGCAAGCTCTTCCCTAGTTGGAATACTAGGATCTACAAACTCAGGCTTTTCTTCTTCTCCTGTAATGAATGCCATCAAATCTTTGCTCATGAGGTGTGCCTCCATCCTCATGGACCAAGCTAGATAGTTCTCCCTATCTAGCTTATCAATCTGCAAGCTTTCTCCCATCTTTGATCTTCTTTGTCTACAATTACTATGATTTATGATAATAAAGTGTACCTTTGATATGAAGCTTCAATCTTTTTTTATCCTTTGAACTCGTACTTTGTACTTCTGCAAATTATCTGCAAGAATTTGCCCTTGTCCACCTTCAATTAGAAGGAACTTCAATATCTACAGCAGTCGGGACTTCCAATGCCTTTACTTCACTTGTATTCCACCTTCAGCTCTGATACCACTGTTGGAGACCTCTTAATCTCCAAAGGCTTGATCTATACTGATCTAAGAGCACCTCTATATCAGTTATAGACCAAACTTTACACAAATGTTACTTTGATTTACCAAATCATTCATGAACAATTCTCTGAGTGAGAATTTTCCTCCTTCAAGAAGTCTGCTTGAAAAATTGAATTCATTACCTGCACATATCTTCAGATTTCTTCAATCTAATGATATATATACCTCCAAGCTACCTTTTAGCAATCATATCAATCATTAATCCTTCAAAAGAATCATTAAAACTTCAATTTGATTCTTAAGGTCAAAAGTATGTCAGAAATTGTCTTCCTGAATAAGCGACTTTGACATAGGTAACTTCTAAGGTTGATTTCTCACAACACGGAGCCCGTTTTGCTAAATGTTTTTAGCCATAGCTTCCTTACCTTCTAACTTATATTTTGAATGCTCACTCATTAAAAACTTTACACTGTGCACTGAGATCTAAGCAAAACATTGACACGAAAAAATGTGTGACTCTGAGAGGTCTACCTGCAGACTTTACACACACATGTTCCTATTGATCATACTCATAGCATGAAAGGAATTAGACCATCAAACTTTGAACATAACTTCATTAGCCTCTAGATTAGATGTGTACAAAAGGATTTCTGATCCACATGATCAGACTGAGAGAACTCAGAGAAAAACGCGTCGCTAATTTCCTGAGAAAGACTCTCTACACATCTATCTCTATGACACTTGTCTTCTAATGACTCTCTCTCATAATTCTTTACATTATTGACTTATTTACATATGGTTTTAGACTTATCCCGTGTCTATTACATTACTCCTTATCATCCTAAGGATTATCTCTACTCAGATTACAAGAATTTCCAACTGTAATGTACATATGTATACAAACTTCACTTCTGAGATCTCTTCACTTTCTCAAGTATCTTCTTCCACTTTAATATGATCATAAGCTTGCTCCAAACTCTTTATCATCACCAATTTGTGATTGGTTTTTTCCAACAATCTAGACAACTCTAGATAGGGAAATACAAGGTAGAGGTATGATGGCTCAATTCGATGTCTCAGGTAGTGCAAAAGTCATGTATATATAGGATCATGGGTGGCCTTCCGTGGACGGCTATACATGTGCGATAGAGCATGGGCAGCCACAGCCTGTGTAATTTCCATACACAACTTAGGCCGGTTGAACCGACCTAACTCACTGCTGCCTCGGACCCCACAATTGGAGACCCTGGTAACTCCCTTTCCTTACAATACCTTACATGGTCCAATATGACCTTCATCCAACATGCAAGTTGGGATTCCCATCAATTGGGTAATGCACGCTTTGCTTCTCCTCATAATGGGGGCCTTACAAAATGTGCATACAATCATGAGGGGTAGACATTGATCATATATATATATATATATATATATATATATATATATATATATATATATATATATATATATATATATATATATATATATATATATATATATATATACATATATATATATATATACATATATATATATATATATATATATATATATATATATATATATATATATATATATATATATATATATATATACATATATATATATATATATATATATATATATATATATATATATATATATATATATATATATATATATATATACATACATATATATATATATATATATATATATATATATATATATATATATATATACATACATACATATATATATATATATATATATATATCTATATATATATATATATATATATATATATATATATATATATATATATATATATATATATATATATATACATACATACATACATACATACATATATATATATATATATATATATATATATATATATATATATATATATATATATATATATATATATATATATATATATATACATATATATATATATATATACATATGTATATATACATATATATATATGTGTGTGTGTGTGTGTGTGCGTGTGTGTGTATGTGTGTGTATGTGTATAAAATAACATCCCTTTAGAGCATTTTATTTTCAAAATGATACAACGTCACGATATTGATCCTAAAGATAGTATGTTGAATCACTATTTTTACTTCTATATCTTGGTTTCCTTTCAATTTTCTCAAGTTGAAAAGTATTTGAGTAGTTATGTCTAGCATTTATATGAAATAATTATCTCTTAAGTGGTGTCCATTGAAAACAACTTGTAGGTGTTTACAAGATTTTCCTCAATTTTATGAATATCTTTATGCTGATTTATATTTTAAACTACTCATTGTACTTGTTTCGAGGAGAAAAAAGACATGAACAATTGAACAAATTAGGGCAATCAAAGAGCCTCTAATGGCCCTAATCGCTTGAATTGAAAATGTCTTGTATGTCCTCCAAACTTTTTTGTTTTTATATATTTCTTCCCTCAAAGGTTATATAGATTTTATTACGTTTCAATTAAATATGTGGCATATGTAAGATCTATTTTCTTCTTCTTCTATATCTATCCATTTTCTTGAGTTGTAATCATTGTTATAGTCTGGGAAAAAATAAAATTTTGTGATGTATACAATCTTACCTTAATGAATGATGTAAAGCACTACAAAAAACCACTATAAACTAGAATTGATTGTAGTTTTTGTAAACCAAAAAAAAAAATACTTTTAAAAAAATTAAGCACACTCTAGATGTTCTCTACTTTCATTCAAGATGGAATCTTATTATTTCTAGTGGATACAATAAAAATGCAAGGGTGATTGTTACATTCTCAAAGGTTGGAACTTGATCACTTTGGGTGTAGGTGGATTTCTCTATGATGGAATCTGATTACATACATACTTTCTTACTTACTTAATTAATTAATTACCTACTTACTTAATCACTAAGATTCTTACTCAGTTACCAATACATCTAGTTACTAACTTAGCTTTGAATGCTACGTACTTATTTAGTTGTTTACCTATGTACTTTGTTACTTATATGAGTTTCTTATTTCGTTAGTTGCTTAAGTATTTACTTGCTTGCATATTTACTTACTTACTTACCTAATCACTTACTTATTTAGCTACCTAATCATTATTATTAGTTGGTGAGATAGTTACATATGTACTTATTTATATATTTAATTGTTTACTTACTTAATTACTCACTTTCTTGCTTGTTTTCTTACTTGAATACTTACTTGCTTACTTACTTACTTACATGCTCACTTGCTTACTTACTTATACCTACTTACTTAGTTACTATATATATATATATATATATATATATATATATATATATATATATATTATTTATTTATTTATTTATTTTTTCCTACTTACTTAATTTCTTACATACTGAAATATCTACTTAATTACTCATTTATTTACAAACATATCTGCTTGCCTAGTTACATGCATACATACTTACTCGCATGATTACTAGTTTACTTACACGTGCACATGTATTTGGTGTTGAATGCATACAGATTCAAAGATAAATGAGAGGCTAAAATGATCAAGAAAATGTGGGGTGAAGGTAAAGATAGTTAAGGCAATATTGAAAATAATACTATGCAGTAATATTTTAATTCATTTACATACCCTTATGATTTTATCAAGGATATTTGTACTTTGGTTTTATTTATGCATATTTGATCCCGTTTTTTTATCAAATCACCTTGGAAGTTATTCAAAGTTTCATGTTTTTGTTGCGAAGTTGTACATTAAGGTATTGCATGTTTTCTACAATCGTGATGTTGTGGTGTTTTTAGATTATTTTTATGCTTCCCATTTTAAGGCGTTGGATATTTTCATGGTTATGGTTATCATTTTGTGAGTTTTGGATATCTCTCACGGATTACACAAGTGAACTTCACGGTCATGTTTAATTTCTTACAGGTGATTTATGTTATGGTTTTGGTCTTCTAGGCCATAGTTATGACCATGATTATCATTTTGAATTTTCTTAATATTTTTATGTTTATGGTTATCTTTTCCAAGTTTTAGGTACGTTTCTGTTTCTTCTTATCATGTCATACATCTTTATAATGACATGTGTTTGGAATATGTACCCAATAATATCAAATCCTTATGCTGAAGCATTGAGTGATGAGTTGAACAATGCGAGGATGCTACTTTCTTATATTCTACATATATGCTTGTTATAGAGACAAGGCTCAGATGAATGGACGGCAAAATAGAAGCTCCAGTTCATATTTCGGTCGTACCTCTTCGTTGCATGAGCCCAACCTTGCAAGGACCCAGAATTCGTACATGGCAACAAAGGAACATAGAGGGGGAACAAAATCAATAGGCAGAGGTTTGAAATCCATGAATCTCATTTATTCACAAGGGCGTATAAATGAGTGAAAATGTTTTTCCACTGCCCACTTCAAACATGAAAGAGAGGAGTAAGAAAAAACACACAGGAAAACCTGTTAGCTCTTTATCACTGGGAGAGATCACAAGTTTAATCAGATATATTAGTACCATAGAACAGCTGCAAACGGCAGCATTTCACTCCAGGGAGGTCGTTCGTGTAGTATGCTGTCAGCTTGCCTCTGCCTGAGTCCGAGCTATGGCGCAATTTAGAACTCTGCATGAAGCACTTTATTGACCGTTGTCAGATGACTGCAGTTCAGGCTTGAAGGATCCAATTTTCTGTGCAACAGATAAGAAGCGCTGCTTCTGTGAACTTGAATCGCGATACACAGACTAATGAAGGAACAGCAGCGCGTGGAGAGTTATTTTCTCAGGAAAAAAATGAGCGTTACGTTTTAACAGTACAGAAATGAAATGGAGAAGGAGAAAAATGATGGACTGAAATAACGGGATAACAGCAGCAACGGAAGACCAAACAATAGTAAAATCAGATCTTCTTCCTTTCTCTGCAGCACTACAAAGCAGCGGCGATCCGTGTATGTACACCGGGATGCAGATGATCAAAGAGTCCAATACATTTGTTTCTTGTCCATCTGCAGAGCACAAACTCGCGTCGATGTCAAGAAATCGATCGGTGGAAGAGCCTAGGATCGCATGCCACTGCCTGTGCCCAATGGCGCAGCCTCCCTTTGACGTCTTCTGGGTCATCACCTGCACGGTCGATTCAGGATTCTCAGAATGAATTATAATGAATAAGTCGCCTCGCAGGAGCTTAGAAAAGGTTAGCCGCACACTAGATGAGTACGAGACAGCCTTCAGTTTTAAAAACAGGGAGGATGAACTAAACATCGTCCATTTCCATATCCCATTTCATGAACAGATGCAGAAAGGCGATACCTGGGCTTGCGATCCTCCATGAACGATCCGGAGAAAGAAATGAGCACCTTCTTGACGATTCATTCAAGAGAGAGTTCAGAGAAGTGTTGTTTGGAGAACCTCGAACCGCTTGGGCTACTGCATGATAAACTTTCAATGCTGGAAAAGTATCATAGAGCTCCGAAACAGACCTATGATCAAAGCGAAATCCTAGATCAAAGCAACCACGCAGCTCTTCAAAATCTGCGTCCATAAGGCTGCGCGAGTAGAACCTGCTCTGGTCGAGACAGGCACCGTGCCCTCCTGCGATATCATGATCCGAGTGGCTTCGCGTAGCGAACCCGGACATTTCACTCTTCTTACCGTTAACCATATGCTCGCTGAGCATGAGCTCCCTCTTCCTCTCCCACGCCTTCGTGAGTCGGGTTTCTCTGAGTGAAGTCCAGATTTTCATTCTCTTTCTGCTTCTTGAAATGTTCGACCCGCCCTTCGAAATCGAATACGGTGCAGCTCCTGTTCGAAACGCCAGGCCATGTTCGTCAAACGAATAAAGAGGGTAACCCTGGTGGTTCTTATCAGAATGCAAGCTTCCATCACTGCCATAGCCATGACCCTGTAAAACGTCCACAAACACTCTTCTCTCCTGGTAATGATCAACAGATCCAGTAGGAGCGTCTTCTCCGAAGCAGAAATGCACAGCTCCCAGTTCCTGCTGATCCTTTATCGTCGTCCATCGCAATGTCATCATTGAGATTGAAAGAGTCGGCTTCCGCGCTGTGTGCATGATCGAGGAGAGGGAAGCCCGCTGCAACTGCTTCCATGCGCATTGCGGAGTAGAAAGGTACACTAACACCTATCGATTCCCGTGAGTCCACTAGGTACTCGCTTCCTAAGGACGATGCGCCATCATTAGATGAAATAGTGCACCTTAGCACCGACCCAATCTACGACATACATGACTACTATCTAAGCATCATCCGAACTGCATGAATATACGACCCAGAAGCACCGACCGAGCCCTTTCTTTTTCTCGGTCCAGTCCCGCCACTCCCAAGCGCCGAGCGAGCTGTTCGGGTGGTTGACAATGGACATCTCTCCTCGGCCCTGGTCGGTTTAACCATATGCGAAATATCTGAGGTTGCGTATTTTTTAAGAGGAAGTTCGGCCGAAGCTTAATTTCCTTTTGAATTAATTGAAAGAAGATAATACTCATGCATCTCTAGTATCTCACAAAGCATGGTTTAGACTGTCCAAAAGCAACACTAGTAAAGGAAGGAGTGCCAGAAGGCATCTGGTTTACTACTGTCCAAATGCATTGCACTGTCCTTAGGCTCACATTTGTCTTGTCATAAAGAAGGGTTGAACCCTTGCCCCCCCTCAAGAGGTGGAAGGCCCAACCACCCACACTACTCCATGTGGACATGAGGTTGAGTTCTCACCTAGGCTTTTCAACAAAAATTAAAACATGCTCGGATCTGTCACAGTCCAAAGGAAAAGTCCTCAGTGCTCATGTCTAGAATCCCATGTTCTTGTGGAAGGCGCATATTCTCTGATCTATGGTATATATGGTTGAGCAAAAATTAGTTTGTTTTCAATAGTGGCAAGATGGATTTCTGTTTCTTTTTCTCCAAGGTTTTAAAGAATTTTTTTTCCAAAAGGAAGTTTGACCGAAGCCTACTCTCCTATGCTTGAATTAATATAAGAACATTTATACAATGAATGGGTTTAGTGCCCTTGAGATCCCCTATATCCCACAAAGCAAGGATAGGATGGCCCGGAGGCACAATAGCTATGATGGTCCAAAACTAGTAGAATATCTCAAATTCGATGGGTGACAAACGTTTTAAAGAGAGTTACTGAGAAGTTTAATGATTTTTTCGTCACCCTCATGCATGAGTCACTTGCTTTTAATCTTGTTGTTTTCCAAGACAAACATCCTATGGTGTCTGAAAGGTGGAGATTTTTTACAATTACATATTCTTCTACCTAACAAACAAAGAGTTTTTCAATCAACCACTTTTTCTTATGGGCATCATATTTGATCACACATCTTTCTTTCCATATCTTCTAGAGAGTTTTCCCTTGATGGCATTCTTCAAAGCATAGGAAACAAGTGTTACTTGAAGACACAATTGGTTTAAGGGAAATTGGTCTCAATTGTATTAATGCCATTAAAATTGGCCTACCTAAAAACGATCTATTTATCTGTTGTAATTATAAAGCTCCCCCCTCCAAACCAATGGAAGGATACCCTTCTTTCTTTGTATTCAAGCGCTAGATTTGATATGATCTTATGATCTTCTCTTGTATTTGAGAACGTTTTTCTCCCTATTGTATGGGCTTCTTAGGCCGCTGATTGTGGGATCTTGCCCTTCTACAATTGTATACAACATCATTAATTCACACTTCTTTCTTTGTTTTCTCAAAAAAAAAAAGTTGAATGCAAAACAGTGTTGGCAAATTTAAGGATGCGACTGAGGATGCGACTGATTTCCATCACTCAAACATGAAAAAATATTCTTGTCCTGAGAAGCTATAAGCTATACTTAATGATTTGGAGGTAGGGTAAGGGTTCAATTCCTGTTGGCCACGATTGATATGTATTAGGCTTTAGGTCACTCTTCAAACCCAACTTTTATACTGCCTTTGAATTGTCACCATTGCATCGCCTTCAGATCCTCTAAACCTCTGCTTTGTAGGATACAGGAAGTCTCATGGGTACTATGCCCCTTCACTTGTACATTTATTTTTTCAATCAATTCAAGCAAGGGAGAAAAAAAATGAGATATAAGATGTTTAGCATGAGTAGTTTGATTAGTTTAGTGTGCTTTAGGGTGGGGGGGCATGGGTTCAAACTTGGCTTGTGTTCTAGATGCATCCTACTTGTTTCAAGTAGATGAATGGCCTTTAGGCCAATGAATCATGGCCTTCACGTGTATCTTGTCAGTGGCTTTAGGCTGACTTAAAATGACATATAGGATGTCCAGCGTGAGTAGTTTGATTGGTTTAGCATGCTCTAGGGTGGGGGCACATGTTCAAACTTGCTTATGGTCTAAACTCTTCCTACTTGTTTCAAGTAGAGGAATGGCCTTTCGGCCAATGAATTATGGCCTTCAGATGTTTCTTGTCAATGGCTTTGTAATTCCTAACCATGCTAAGGGTCTAACCCTTGCTTTGTGGAATACGAAGGATCCCGTGGACCAGAAAAATGACATATAAGGTGGAAGACTTCCAAATTATGAAGCCCCATCACGTGTTGACTTCACATTGAGAGTTGAATAGAGGCATAAATTATCTCCACATTCAAGTTTGTGAAGAGAAATATACTTTTTTTTAGACTTCTACAAGTGAACATGTTCTCTAAAGGAAAATGTATAGGCTATTTATCAGTAAAGCAATAGAGCCCAATTTCACAACATTAGAAGTCTTTATATATAATTCTTCAATATTTCTCTCGTTCATTGCCTATCATTTAGACAAGAGGGAGGAGCATATAGTATGAAAATTTTTTATATTGGTCCACTATGAATATGGGATTAGTCGCACGTGTGAGTAACTCATTCCCATTTCTCAATATCCTTACAAGTAATTTATAATGTATTATTCGTTGGCTCTTGATGGAGGATAGAAAATTTTGTGCATGCAATATCGTTCTTATTTCTCTTTACCATTTCCTATGGTGAACTACAACGCAAAACATCAAATTTGTCTAAATTCCCCAAATAATCATTAATTCTACATATCTTAGTTGAATTTCTTATATTTGGTAAAATGTTTCATTCTTTGTTGTTTTTGGAGTACCTATATTTTTTGTGTTGATACTACTACCATACATTAAGCAACAAAGTGGATAACAATTTGATCGATTGTTACCTAATCATTGTTGACGTCTCAGAAGTAGGCATGCACATAGGGAAAATGATCAAGAAGAAGCTCATGAACATAGGACATAGAAACATTACTAATTTTAAAATGTAAAATGATGGAAAGACCATTATAATTTTTTTTCTATATAATTAAGAAGGATAAACACTAACCTACAGAGGGAATTCGCATCAAAAGATGCTTTGATCGAAAAAACTGAATGTGATAGATTGTATTAGAGATCGTATCACATGATCATATTGATTCTATGTCATCGTTAGGAACTTAAGAAGAAAAAAGTAGATGAAACAGAGGAGGAATCAAAAGTATTTGAATATCTAAGACACTTCAGAAAGTATTAGGTGGAACAATATAAGCTAGCCATTAAATTTTATAAAAGATAAGTACGAAGTCTGAAAAAAAACTACGAAGAAATTAGTATCCATATTGCAATATGATAAGGAAAGATGTATGTATGTTGAAAATCATGTCATCGACAACAAAGAAGGAGAACTTAAGGATTTGTAGAGCCTAAGGGTAGTAATCCAGAACATTCTACCATTGAATTCCTATGTTTTAAATGCAAATCCCTTTAGTAAAAGACCTTACACATGTAGTGATCCTTATTCCAATAAGATTAATGAAGAAAATGGTAAGATTTTAGCAACAAGATTCATTTATGAATTGAGCAAATTAAATGGGTATCTTCCATTTCTGAGCATTCCCAATTTATACTTAAGATTTCCCAACAAACCTTCCTTGTGTAGCTGTAGGGTCATCTTCAAGAATCCAAAGACCCTTCTTATGGTGTTGGCAAGATCCTATTTAATGTGTAACAATTTTGTGTTTTACTTTTTGCTTTCTAGTTGACAAT
>CM035412.1:116514041-116519041 GCA_020310875.1 Ceratopteris richardii | reverse complement strand
ATGTACACACACACATACATACATACACACATGCACATATATATACACACTCACATATGTATACACACACATGCATACATGCACATACACATACACACACATCACATATACATACACACATACACACGTACACATGTTTTAGGGTTAGGGTTTTAGGATTAGGGTTTTGATTTTTACACATATACACACATAATACATACACACATGCACACATATACACATGCATACACACATCTCTTTCTCTCTCTCTCTCTCCCTACACACACATCTCTCTTTCTCTCTCTCTCTCTCTCTCTCTCTCTCTCTCTCTCTCTCTCTCTCTCTCTCTCTCTCTCTCTCTCTCTCTCTCTCTCTCATACAAAGAGAGAGAGAGATGAAAGAGAGAGAGAATAAGAGAGAGAGAGAGATATAAAGAGAGAGAGAGAGAGAGTGATGAGAGAGAGAGAGAAAGAGAGAGGGGGAGAGAGAAAGAGAGAGAGAGATCACTACAACAGATCGATGGTATACCGAGGTTTCTACCGAGGAAAATGAACGCGGCTTTATTTGCCGCGACGTCGGTGTAGAGGTCGGTCTCCGCATCGGTACCAAAGGGTCGGTATAGGCGCCGGTCTCGACGTCGATAAAAGCGTCGGTATATGCGTCGGTATATGCGTCGGTATAAGCATCGATATAAGCGTCAAAAATTGGTTGCTGCTGCATACGCTCCTGGGTGTACCGACGGTTATTCCGATGACACTACTGGGAGTACCGTCGCTTATACCGACGACCATACCTGCAAAATTTTTTTTGGGCAGAATGTTTTGTCTTTTGCTATAGCAACATTACCATGATGTTGCTGAATAAAAGACAATACACTCTGCCCAAAAAAAACCGAGTACATGTGATGTGTACTCTAATGACAACCGAAATATGATTTCATGAAACAGAGTATTATTGTACACAAAAGAGATCGATAATCAGAATGAACAATGAACCATGTACAGAAGAAGTTATATATTTCAATAATGAAGCAAGTACAAGAGTGTGGCAAACCACTGTCATATATGACGCTTTTACAAAATGTGGCAAAACAATGTATTGCCATATGAAAATCAAATACAAAATATTGGTCTTCCACTGCCATACACATGCAAAGAACGTTCCATATCAACAGTCCTGCAACAAAGAACAATAATGGAATGAGCTAAATTCACATGAAAATTACAAACAAGTAAAAACCAAGTTTATAAATTAATTACCTCATCGCAAACGCTCCCATGAAACTATCGCACCGCGTCCCTCCAAGTCCTGCAATAGTGCAGTCAACCCATGACTATATCCATAAGACTCCTCCGATCGTGTTGGAGGACGACCCATTGCCAGCTCCTAAAACAAATATAAAAAGATTAGAGAAATATATATGAGAAATTTAACACAAATAAATTCTATAAATGAAATGGTACTTACAAACTCATGACGCATCGTGTCATATCCGCCGCTGCCCAAATGTGACGGTCCAATCGTGTCTAGACGTGTGGCTGCAGCATTTCGCTGCTGGCGATATCGATCAGGAGTCTGCTGCTGCTCATCACGAATCATGTCCCACTCCTCAGCATCTAACCACACAGGCTTTGGTAAGCCTTCTCTGAATGCATCACGAGCCTCGGATCGTTGGTGCGACATGACCTCACGTGCGGTATGCAAAATCCACTCTGAACTGACAATCGACTGGTTGGAACTCCTGGTAAATCGTTTGTGTGATATAATTCTTCCGATCTTTATCCTGTTCACTCCATTTTCGCATGATGGAGTGTCCAAACTGGATGGAGCAAAGTTGTCGTATGCATGCACGCATTGCTTTGCCGGCCGCATCCATCACCGGAGCTCCATCTCGGATACTATACACCTTGGAGTCATCATGGTCATGAGCACCCCAAGGTGTATGTGGTGTACTGCGTGGTGTACTGCGTGGCGTACCTACATCTGAGGTACTCGTCCTAGGAGTAGAAGCGGGCGACACAACGTCCGTCGCACTGCCTACACAACAACTGCCGCCTCCGCCTCCAGACCTACCTGTAGATCCACTCCTAGAACCTCCTGCTCTAGAGCGTGACCTCGATCTACGAGACGGGCCAGACCCTGTATCGCGCTGAGGTGTCGAACGCACATGTCTACTAGTAGATCCAGTAGGAGATGGCTGCAAAGATGGTCGTGGTGGAGTCACAAAGCTAGGAGACATACCTCCTACGGGAGTAGCACCACCCTCAGGAGTGACACCGGCAGGAGTGACACCGATGGGAGTGACACCGACGGGAGTGAGGCCAGCGTGAGTGAGGCCGGCAGGAGTAAGGCCGCCAGGAGTGAGGCCGGCAGGAGTAAGGCCGCCAGGAGTGAGGCCGGGAGGAGTGCTACCACGAGCAATCCAATACTGTGATGCAGCGGCCATATACGTAGGAGGAACCTGAGAGATGAACTCCAAAAACTGCTCCTCTGTCATGGATTGTGGAGTGACTGGAGGACTGTCTCCCATCGTGCTCTGTAATAAAAGAACTCAAATAATTAGCATGCGATAAGAAAAATAATATAGGGAATAAACAAAAAAAAAACCAAAAATTGGTACGTACAAGTGTTTTATTCAAAAGTCCTCTATTCTAGCATCCTCTTGAAGATCCGATGCACGGAGAATATCTATCTCTAAATTGATGGCTTCTAAATCGCTTGCTATGCTGGTTTCCTCCTGATCATCGTCTATTGCTTCATCTTCTCAAACAATGACCTCTTCTTCAATGACCTCTTCTTCTGAAACAATGATCTCTTCCTCCTCAACTATCGAATGAATCTCTGAGTCCACTAGAGATGGACTTTCTTCTACATCTGCGTTTTCAAAAATTTGTCTACTACATGGAGCGACTTGTAAAACAAATAGCCACTCTTGATCTTTTGAATCTGGTATAAAAACAATTTGCTCACAGTGTTCGGGAAGTACAAATGTATCCCTTTCATCTGTCCATAATCTTGTGGAGTCGACTTGAAGCAAACCGCTCTTATCTCGTCTCACTGTTGCGTTTCTTCTAGAGGTGACTACTTTGAACCATTTCATGTCAAAAACAAAGTAATCAAACTTTCTGAAAGATAGTTTCAAGATGTCTTGAATCACACCACAATAATCTAAATCACCTTCTAGAGCATTATCATCTCTTGCACTCGCTCTACTTTTTTGCAAAAAATTCACCATCACTCCACTATCAAAAGTAGACCGGTTTTGATCGATTCGTGCGATTCGAAAGTGTCGTTCATGAGACCATAGTGCACCATATTTGATATACTCCCAATCACATCCTTTTGTGAGTTCTTCTTCTTCTTCAGAGATATCTTCAACCGCTGCCTTTGCTTGTGAAACCGCTGCATCTAGCCATCTGCTCGTTGGAAAAGGTGGGAGAGGTCGAAGATTTTCTGGAAGAGGCAAAAATCGAGTAGAACGATTTCTTCGAAACTGAGCTCTTTCCTTTGCGTTAGTTTCCTTGGCAAGTTCATACCTTTCTAACCACTTTTGCATAGGCTCAGAGTTAACTATGCAAAACTTCATTGCCTTCTCTCTGAAAGCTGCATCCATTTTTCTTTGCAATCCTTTACCTTGTGGTTCATCGCCTACGAGACGAACATCTTCATCATCGCTCCATAAGCGAGGCATTTCGGGATCCGATATACGTAGAAACTCAGTAATGAATACAAGAGATTCTTGTACAAGCCATCCCTCTGCCATGCTACCCTCTCGATGTGCTCTCTGTCAAACAAACCCTTTTAATGTCTTCATAAAGCGCTCTAAGAAGAACATCCATCGACTATGGACAGTTCCTGCTATTGCAAATTCATTTACTACATGAACCAATAAATGAAGTTGAATAGTGAGAATACTTGTGGGAAAGTATTTCTCTACCATACAAACAGCCTCGATAGCATTGAGTTTCGCACTCTCTATGCTATCTCTATTTATCTCTTTAGAAGATATCCACCGTACTAAAGAACTAATTTTATAAATGGTTTTTCGTACATCCTCTGAAAGACAATCTTTTAGGGCTACAGGAAGCACAAACTGTAAAAACTTGTGCCAATCATGAAACTTGAGTCCTGCAAGATCGTCATTTCGTGTGAAAGCAGTCTTTAGACATCTCATGCATCCAGTAGGTGTACGAAACTCTGAAATTGTTTTCTTCACTTGTTGCTCTTCCATCCTGCGAAGCACCCAAGGAGCTCTCGGTAACGATACTATTCCATTGGGCTTAGTAATTGCCCACAACTCTCACATACGACCTCGCTCTTCTAGGTCGTCCCTTTGTGCTTTGCTTTCTTTCTTTCCGATCAAAGTTTTCCAAAGCATCTCTCCCACATTCTTGAAAATATGCATCGGGTCTACCAAATGATTGATCACCAATTCACTCCAATAAGGCAGTTCATGAAAAATGGACAACTTTTTCATGCCAGCAACTGGATTTTTTGAATCCCACAGTTGTTTCCAATCGCTAGCTTTCATTTGGTATTGCGCTTGTCGACCAATTTGTCCTTCACATAAAACATGCCCATCAGGAAAATATCTATGATGTCCTTCATAGACAGTTTTACGTAGTGCTTTGGAATAGCGTGCTTCGAGTCGTGGTCTGCATAAAGGACAAGCATGGTAACCCAAAATCGATAAACATGAACATTCACCATAACCAGGCCAATCATGCATTGTCCACATAAGTATGCCTTTCACTCGCACATCTCGTCTTCTTATAGGTTGAGACATGTCACGCACAGTGATCCCATCCCATAAAATGCGCAGTTCTTCTACAAGTGGTGCAAGATATACATCCATATTTTTTACCTTATACTTACCTGGTACAATAAGAGCTAATAATAAATTACCTTTCTTTGTGGCCAACCATGGTGGGATATTATAATTGACCAAACATACAGGCCATGTGCTCCATGAAGAACTGCGTAATCCAAATGGATTCACTCCATCCATAGCTAGGCCTAGA
>CM035412.1:116494041-116509041 GCA_020310875.1 Ceratopteris richardii | reverse complement strand
ACCAAACTTTAAATACGAGCTTACGATAGTTTCAAATTTCATGATCAACTATTTGACTCAAGTAGGAATGCATTTACTTGACCCTCAGTTTGATGTTTTACAAAAATGATTAAGATTGGATAGAATAAATCAAATTTGAAGCTCAAGTACGATGACGGATTTTTTTTATATAAATCAATACATGTTTATGCATAAATACATATCAAAATGAAATCTGAGTTCTTCCTTCTAAATGCATCTAGATCCTCAACTCGAAATAAGGGATTAATCCTTTCCCCTTAAAACAAAAAAGTTGCAAAGTTATACAGAAATTTTTACTTTTCTTTCACTCTAAAGAAGTAGAAGTTACCATGGATGATTCAAAACATAAAGAAAAAATCAAAAATAGAAAAGTGCTAAAAAGACATGAAAACCTAGTTGTGAGATCACTTCTAGTTTATTTGGGCAAATGAGGTGGTTGTATGCATGAGAAGAGTTAGCTACATTTCATGGATTTGTATGAATGCATTATATGTACTTATGTATATGAAATAATGACTGACTTTGAACAAGCATATTAGGCAATTTGTTCTTGAACATCGAAACCAAGTTTGTAATTTTCTTTGAAACTTAATGACAAATAAGTGTTGCATGAAATGGTTATTAGTTGAAACATGGGTTTGAATTTATCATATGCCGGGCAAAAACAAAATTTCACTTGCACACAATAAGCATGATTTTATAGAACATTTGAATTCAATATTGATCACAAAGAAGTTTTCATGTTGCTTTTGTTTTCTATTTCAAGATTGGCCCATTGCAAAGATGTGCAGGTTTCATAGGGGCAAATGTCAAAGCGATTTGATCTCCCTACCTGGAAAGAAAATCAATGATAAAGGACTCATTCACATGAAGAATATGAAGACCATTGAACCTTGGCTAAAAAGACTTGGAGTTTAACTAATTTTACGAGAAGAGATTGACTGGGCAATGAAGTTTGCAATGTAAAATCCAGAGAGGCTAGCTTGAGAAAATTATTTGCACATGGCTTGCTATTATGATCTAATAGAAGATTAAAGTGGTTTGCTCAGCATATTGGATGAATAAAAGCACCTTGCTACTAGTTCGCTCTAAAGGACAATGGATTTTCCATGAACAAATGAATAACATTCAACATGTTGACATCTATTTAGAACTTTAGACAATAAATATTACCATCAAAGGGCTCCTTATTGGAAGGCAGAATTAGGCCTAGAGGATCCTAGTTCATAATCAAGATCACTAGAAGATGAAGAATAATCCTTGTTGAGTGTTGACTTATAGAATGACAAAAATGATGATGAACAATGGGAAGAATTGAATCAAATGGTGAATGAGCAAGAACCATTAAGCAAGAAAAAAGAATGAGGTGAAATGGAAGAAGAAGAAGATGCACTACGAACACCATGACCATGTATGGATTTTACTATCGGATTTAATGCAACAAAAATTAATCACACTAAACAACCAGTGTTGATAGACATTAGGCATATTAATTTAGAGGAAGAACAAACACAATTTGAAGAACAAATAATGCCAATTAGGGTTTTGGACAAAGAAAATATTGTTAGCACTTGTACCATGCGAAGCAGTAATAACAAAGTCAATATGCAAGGAGAAGAACAAACAAAGTTACATCTTGATGTATGGCAACCTTTGAATGAAACCATTCATACAATTACAAGTAAATAAGTGGGTACAAGACAACCACCTATCTTCCCTATAAACTAGCTCAATGTGGATGTGATAGAGTTAAATTTGGAGGTAAAAATTATGATCGAGAGTGCCATGGATACACAACAAGAACACATAGAAGCATATAAATAATATTAACAAGCTTATATAGAGAAGAATGGATTCAAAATTCTTAGTGAATAGTTGATCGAGCAACTATTACAATCCCAGCGTCATCTAGAAAGATCCAAGAAGGAGTTATTGGAGGTCATGGTCATAATTGATTCAGTGATGTTAGAGAACATGACATGACAGTCCAATGTTAAAGAGATTACTAAAGACTATGAGAAGATAGTGATAGAAAATGGGGACTTGGAAAACAAATATGCACAAATAGAAGCAAAAAAGATACACATAGCATATAAGAAAAAATTGATTGAAACTCAAATCAAGGTATATATTGAAGAAATTGATTCCTTAAGAAGCCAAAATAATTATTTAGGAGGGCTACCAAAGTTGGTGGCACACTTCTCTTTCCAGATCTTCTAGAGGGTCTCACCTCTTATAACATTCCACAATGTCAAGGAACAACCGATAGCTTCACCAAATAATGCTCGTTTTTAGTTGATTTGACCCTGTAGCAGCATGCATCTCTCAAAGTCCACCAGTCCGACATTGACTTGGGGCATGAAAAGAAGAGATGTATCAAGTCCTTATTTCCATGAAGGCATCATTTACACCATGGAGGGGCACTATTTATTTTGTTAGCTTTTAGATTGGTCCAAATTCCCTTGTGGAGGATTCACCACATAAGAAGTGATTTTTTACCTTGATTAGGGGATGCCAAAGGGATTGGAACTTAAAATCCCACCTAAGGCTCAACCAATCCAGACACCATTTCCTATTAGGTGTGACATGAGAGTCCACATTCTTCTTAATTCTCAAAATTTTATCAAGATTGTTGTGCTTGTGCCATCTAACATCCTCAAGGTGGGGGGATTCATGCCCAATAAGGAGGTGAGTCCTCGAGCTCTGCCAAGCATTGAATCTGCTCTGCAATATGCACCATTATCCTAGCCGATTCAATGTCCTCAAATCTAATCCATTGGCATGTTTCTTGAATCCAGAGGTGTTTCCACAAACAGAAAACTTTGTTCCAAAGCTTCCTAGCTTTTTGGAGGTTCCAAGACTCAACACCTCTGTTGCCCTTAATAGGGAACCAAGTTGAATCATTTTGTCTAATATTGTGCCCATTTTCCTTTTTTGTAACATTTTTTTATAGGATTTAACCCACCCCTACTTTGTGGGATTCGAGGGATCCCATGGGTGCTAGGCCCATTCACTCGTACATTTTTTCTTTCTATTCATTAAGGTTTGGGAGGGTACGCTATTGTTGAACTTCCTTTAAAAAAAAGATTCCACATAATTAAAAGAGATTTGTGAAAGCAAGATTCAGGTAGAGAAAGATCTTGAGGAACAAAAGGAGATGGTAAAAGGGAAATATAATACCATATTGCAATTGAAAGAACAAGTTAAACTGGTGAAAGAAAAAAATGTGAATCAATCAGAGAACATGGGGCCACTGGTACTTCCTGATCCTCAAATGGCTAGCATGGAGACTTATGAATGTCCTCTTTCTTCCCCCACTATTGATTCACCAAAGGGATGTGCAACAAGAAAAAAATGAGGAAATACTTATGTCGGTATGTATGTATGTATGTATGTATGTATGTATGTATGTGTGTATGTATGTATGTATGTATGTATGTATGTATGTATGTTCATATGTATATATGTATATATGTATGTATGTATGTATGTATGTATGTATGTATGTATGTATGTATGTATGTATGTATGTATGTATGTATGTATGTATGTATGTATGTATGTATGTATGTATGTATGTATGTATGTATGTATGTATGTATGTATGTATGTATGTATGTATGTATGTATGTATGTATGTATGTATGTATGTATGTATGTATGTATATATATATATATATATATATATATATATATATATATAATTTTAATCCCTTTTGTTTTATATGTACATATATTATGAATCACAGTAGAGAGCGAAAGAGGAACTTACTCTCACAAGCCCAAAGAAAAATTAGACTACATGATCTAGATGCTTAGCCATCAGCTAGAGGAAGGCTCCTCAGTCGTCACATTTATAGGAAGAGAGTTGTCTGCACATAGGCATGTTTTCTTATTAAAATTTAATATTTTTAATGACATTATAACACAAATGATTTTATTCATTTTTATTTGTTTATTTTTTGAACACTTATACCACCTCTAGTTTGTGAAAGCACAATAGCGGTACCTATCAATACATGCATATGTAGCCTAAGGGTGGAGTGTGACATAGCACCTGATGGAAATATAATATACACCAAGCATGGTTTGGAGTTTAAAAAAAGAATGAGAGATTTATGTGACTAGTACTTGTGTTTTGTTCACTTAAAATGAGCTTAAGTATAAATTTTACATATAAATTGAAATATATATTTTTATGTTTTAGTTATATGATCTTTTTTTTAGTGAGTTTGATGAGAGAGAAAAAAAGTATGTAGTTAGTTCACTACAGATAGAATTTGGCACTGTGTGGTCTCACAAGTGGTGTCTAAAACAGATGTGGATACTTATGTCACAGTGTCATGACTATGCATGGTATGCATTGCTTATATATATATATATATATATATATATATATATATATATATATATATATATATATATATATATATATATATATATATATATATATATATAGAGAGAGAGAGAGAGAGAGAGAGAGATACACCCTTCTTGGAAACTATCTTTATTCTGTGACTTTCATTGATGATTTTTCTAGACATGCATGGGTATATCCATTAATTAAAGAAAATTTTGAAGTGTTTATGTGCTTCAAACAATTTTTGGTTTTGGTTGAAAATCTATCAGCATGTAAAATGGGCACCCTCCTTCTAATCGAGGGAGGGGGATATATGTCTTCTGACTTTAATGCGTTTCTGGTTGAATGTGGGATAAAACATCAGTGTAAAATGTCATACACACCTCAACAGAATGGTGTTGCTGAACAAAACAATTGGTCAGTCATGGAGATGGCGAGGTGTATCGTCAAGAGTTAGGCTTTACCACATAGTTTCTGGCTTGAGGCTATCATGTGTGCAGCATATGTACTTAACAGGTGTCCCACTAAAGCATTGCAATCTATCACTCCATATGAGGCTTGGCATGGTCGTAAGCCATCTGTTGCTCACCTGTATGTTTTTGGTTGTTTGGCATATGCATCACTGCCTAAACACCATCACAAGAAATTGGATGGTAAAGAAGTAAAATGTATTTTTGTTGGATACAATTTTGAAAGCAAAGGCTATTGTCTGTATCATCCACAAACTAAACGCATTTTGGTTAGCCGTGATGTTGTTTTTGTTGAATATGCTATTCAGCCTTTACTTTCACGTATGAAGGACACAATTTGTTAGCTACAAAGACATGTATGATAATTTGTTGCCCCTTTTTATAGGTGGACAGTCTAGTGTTAGTCCTAATGAGGCAACTTCTCAGCCTTTGTAGGTTTCATGTGACGATGGAGATCATTCCATTTCTGATGCAGACTTACATGATGCACTTGTTGATGAGAGAGCTGATATTGAGGAGGCAAAATCTATGCCAAAATGGCTTGTGCAAACTTTGCATGATAGCAAATTAGATGCAACTCTATCATATCATACTCATCCAAGCTCTCATAGTGCCTCTTTTGCATCAGATTGCTATGCTATGGTTGCGTCTAGTCTCTGTGATGAGAATGAGTCTGTCTCATTTGATGAAGCACAAAATTCAAAAAATCGGATGGCTGCTATCCAATCTGAATATGATGTTATAATGAAGAATGGTACCTAGTCTTTATGTGACTCCTAGCAAGAAGGCCATTGACACTCAGTGGGTATACAAGTTGAAGAAAAAGCCTGATGGGACAGTTGACAGGTATAAGGCTAGGCTTGTGCTCTTGCAGCTCATCATGGTTGGAATGTACGTCAGTTGGACATTAAAACAACATTTTTGAATGGTGACTTGCATGAAGAAGTGTATGTTTTTCTGCCCCGTGGCTTTGTGTAGAAAGGGCATGAAAACCAGGTGTGCAAGTTAAAGAAGGCATTATATGGTTTAAAGCAAGCACCACATGCTTGGTATGAAAAAACTGATTGCAAATGGTTTTGTGAATATTCCAACTGAAAGCACCTTATATGTTAAGAGTGCTAATGATGTGCTTCTGATCATTGTTGTGGATGTTGATGACATGTTGCTCACTGGTCCTCATG
Organism: Ceratopteris richardii; assembly: GCA_020310875.1. NCBI lineage: Eukaryota > Viridiplantae > Streptophyta > Polypodiopsida > Polypodiales > Pteridaceae > Ceratopteris > Ceratopteris richardii. The sequence continues at coordinate 116,503,009 of CM035412.1, read as the reverse complement.
ACAAGCATATTACTGATTTTAAGGCTAATTTGCATGCCTCATTTGAGAAGTTTGATTTGGGGCATTTGCATCATTATTTGGGCATTCAGTTTATGCAACTTGATGGTGGAATGGCTTTGTGTCAAACAAAATATATTGACATATTATTGCAGTGTTTTGGCCTTGAAGACTGTAAACCTATTGCCACTCCTATGGAGACAGTTTTATGATTGAGTCTTCATGATGTTGGAGATGCATTTGATGATTTTCTCTATCAGCAGGCTATTTGATGCTTAATTTACTTATGCATTACTCAGCTAGATATTCAGGTTGTTGTTTCACATATGAGCAGGCTTATGCATTATCGAGGACTCAAGCATTCGAAGGCAGTTAAGCACATCTTTCGATACTTGAGTGGAACTTAGCTACTTGGATTGTTTTATCCCAAGGGGGGATCACTACAATCATGCTTTTTTTTACTCTAACTAGGTTGTTTGCTATGACACTCATGTGTACACTAGTGGTTTTTGCTTCATGCTTGGTAGCTCATGCATATCTTGGCTAAGCAAGAAGCAGCCTACTATGGCCACTTCCACTTGTGAGGCTAAGTATAGGGCAGCTTTCACAGTGACTATTGAGTGTGTGTGGCTCAGACACCTTATGGTTGATCTGGGTGTTGGTCAGTCTTCTGCCACCACCATCTTTACTGACAGTTAGATAGCATTGGCCATTGCAAGGAACCCTGTGTTCCATGCTCGCACTAAGCACATTGAGGTGCATTATCATTATGTTAGGGAGAGGTTCTTTGTTGGAGATATCAGCTTGACATACGTGCCCATGCAGAAGAACATTGCAGACCTTTTCATGATGGCTCCACCTAGGGAGAATTTTGATGCTTTTTGCAAAGCTTTGGGCTTACTTCCTTTTGTGGATTGATTCCACATAGCTTGGCACTTCCTTATACATGAGTGCAAGCTCCTTGTTCACCGCATCACTCACAGGGAGGATTTGTTGATATATTTAGGTACTGATGTGTGTGAACACACTAGGATTGCCAGGTCACTTTTTTCCCTCTTTAGGAGGTTTTTTTTAGCGGCTTGTATATACGCCTATAGCCCTAATGGGTTACATATCTTTGCACATTCTAGTGGTAATGCATTCAGTATTGTGTGTTGTGCTCCAAGCTTCTTCTTCTTCTTCTTCTTCCTTGTGTTGTTCACGTGCTTTTGTAGACCTCTAAGTCCAACAGCTTCAACACGGATAGCTTGAGTTGCACCACATATTCAACAATACTCCTCTATGCTATTTTGAGAATGTTGGCATATGTTATACCAACTCGTTGAAGAGAAATGTAAACGAGATGAGGAGAAAGAGGAACAAGATAGGAGAGTGACTAGATCTAGGAAGGAAACTCAAGAGCAAATGTCAATTAAACAAACTCAAGAGCCAAAAGAAAGCCTTAGTCACAAGCCTAAAGAGAGTCCTAGGAAAAGAAAGGGGAGACCACAAAAAGAGAAAACTCATAAATATAAAATTGAACCAAAAAAGGTACAGGAAGGAGAGAAAGGTGAGGAGAAAGGAGTAAAACCAACAAAGAAACCTCCATCATATCGCTTGATTTGTCAAGTGGAGAAAATAATTGACATTAAAAGTGTCATCGATGAAAAGATTCTTAAAGTTGAAGTAACTCTATATGTAGAGGAAGTTTTGGCAATATCAGGATTGGATGTAAAAGAAGAAGTGATTACTATGATTAAAAGAAGGAGAGGGTCCATAATAACTAAAGACGAAGACGTAGAGATGGATGAAGCAAAAATAACCATCGTCAAAGTAAATGAACATGAAATGGATGATAACTTTGGGCATAGAAACTATTTAGGACCTATGGTTGGGAATGTAGATAATTCTAATGAAAATCCTAAAATCCATTTTTACTCATAAACATTGGGCAAGGGGAACCAAAGAGACTATGTTCGAAGTACAAAACAATCCTAAACCATATCTTGCCTTGATAGATTCTGGCTCAGAAATCAATGTAGTTTCAAAAGAACTTTATGATGAAGGTAGATGGCCTATAGATGGAGACCATGGATGGCAAGTGAAAGCTACTAATAATGCTCTAGGTCATCTTCTAGATGCTTGCGCTAATGTACCCCTTTGTATTGGTGACGTGAAATAAGATCACCATTTCTTTGTGCATGAAGATTGTTCCTATCTGATTATTCTAGGCCAACCTTTCATTTGTGAGCAATGCATGGAAATTAAAATCTTAGACTATGGTAGTGCCTTTACAAGAATTTGATCATGTGATGGGTTGAACTCAGTTCAATTCATGACTATCTGTGTTAATCATCCTAGGAATCATCATATTTTGAGAAAGTATCCTCTCATGCACTTTTATCAGGATTTCAAGTAAGTGCCACTATTACACGGGGTAATGGTGGTAGCTATGTCCTTGATTTCTTGCATTTTGAATCTTTTGTTCCTAAACAGATTTCTTTTGTTTTTTCTTTTGGTGAAATTTCTTTTATACACACTCAGTTCTTACAAACAAAAATAAACAAAAAACTTAGAAAACATGAAAATCAACTAAAAGTTGATGGTTTGATCGTAAAAATGAAACAACATGTGGAATATTTGAGTATGTCTCATGTGTTTATTTCATAGATGAAATAGAAACATTCTTGAAGGAAAAACAAGCCTTAACAAAACTTGTTCCAATACCATCTTTGGAAATGTATGCAATTTTACATGAGTGGTATAATGAGCATCATTATTTTGATGGATTTGAGCCAAACATAAATACAAAATACAAAAGTGTAGACAAGAAAGTGAAGCCAGTTGCACAAAAACGTCCTAAATTTAGTGATGAGATCATTAGAAAAGTAAGCCAAGACCCAATTCTTTGAGATCCATCAAGAATTGGCCATGAATTTATTGAGAAAACACTAAAAATTATTCAAAATAGATTCAAGTGACTTTCTTCTCTCTGTAGAAAATAATATTTTCTAAATATCATATAAAAACATGGAAAATGTTTCACTTTAAGCCTCATGGAATAGGTTGTGCAGATCCTAGGATTATCACTCCCATGATCATTTTCACAATTCCACACATCCCCTGGAATTTGTGGCTTATTCCAGTACCTAGAGCTCATCTTCTTGAATTGATGAGGTTGTTCAAAGAAAAGATAAGTATGCATATTCTTGAGTCGTCATCTACCCCTTATTCCAACCATTGGTCAATCGTGCCAAAGAAGAATGGAAAACTTCGGTTTACCGAAGATCTTCAACCGGTCAAGAAAGTAATCATAAAAAATGTTGGTATTGGACCAACTGCTGAAAAATTTGCAGAATCATTTGCAGGCCATGCTATTTATTCGATGGGAGATCTCTATTTTGCTTATGACCGATTCCAATTGGCTATAGAAAGTAGAGTATAACCACTATGAAAACACCTCTTGGTTTGGTTAGAATAAGCACATTACCTCAAAGTGCAAACAATTCAATTGCTCACATGATGAACGCAATGAATTTGGTCTTACATGATTTTATTCCACACATTGATATGCCCTTTATTGATGATATTCCCCATTAAGGGTTGTTTGGAAAAAGAAAAAGACCTTATGTTGGATGATGATGGATGTCGAAAGGTTTATAAAGACCACATTGTTGATTGTGAAAAGATTTTGCAATAGTTTATTGATGTAGGCTTAACTTTGTAAATTAAAAAATCAATTTTTGGATTAAATGAGGTACTCATTGTTGGACACGAGTGTGGCTTTTATGGCCAAAAACCTTATCCTCCTAAAACTGATGCAATTAAAAAAATGGCAAACATTTGTAAATCTTTGAGTGAAGTGAGATGGTTTTTAGGAGCATGTGTCTTTTATGCCATTTGGATTCCTCACTTTGCCAATATGGCAGATGATTTATGTGGCTTGTTACGAAAACATAAGAAATTTGTGTGGCTTAATAAACATATAGAGGCTATAAAAAAATAAAAGTGACTTTTGATGGAGGCACCAATACTGAAAAGGGTAGATTATTCAAACGATAAACCAATGTTCTTAATAGTTGATACTAGTCCAATTGGTATTTGATGGATAGTTCGAAAAGAGGATGAAAAAGGAAACAGATATGCTATATGATTTGGGGCAAAAATCTTACAAGAACATCAACGTAATTTCTCACAAATAAAAAGCGAACTCTGGGGAGTAGTTTTTGCTCTCAAGTGTGATCAAAAATATTTTATTGGTGCTGATGTAATTGTTGAAATTGATTGTTTACCCCTACTTGGTATGATTTTGAACTGTTCAGCTCGAGATATAGCTATGCTACAATGGATTGCATACATTAAAAATATAAATCCAGATTTATTCATATATAAGGTAAAACAAATGTTGTTACAGATATTTGATCTAGATCATGATATGATGAAGATAAATTTGAACAAATTATTGCAAATAAACATCTTGCTTATGAAGTTAAATCTCTTGTGCATGAATTCTTTAATGAAGTGAATTATGTTGAACAATGACTTGATATTGGATATTATCTTAGCAAAAAGGTTGCACAAAGTTCTTGGATTTCAAGACACTTTAGAGATATACGAATGCATGCCTTCAATTTTTTCCTATACGATGGTCAGATATGGAGACATGCCCGAGGGAAGATAAATTTTCCTCAATGTGTAGTTGGGATGAAGGGGTTACAAAGAAGTGTAATAAAAGACCTACATGACTCTTTGTGGGCAGGCCATAGCGGGTCTTTGGGTACATATGATAAAATAAAGGAAAGATATTGGTGGCCAGGAATGTATGTACATATTTTGTCTTGTGTTGCATCATGTAAAAAATGTCAAGTGCACTCATCTGTGAAACATCATAATGGATTACTACCTACATATCCACCTAGCATACACTATAAATGGGTTGTTGACTTATTGACTATGTCATTAGGAGTTAACAACATGTGTTATGTCATATATACTTGCTAGGGAGGATCTCGCTTTACACACCAAATCTATGGGAAATTTCTGTAAATTCTTATTAGAAGATGTGTTTTGTAGATTTGGTTATGTAAAGAAAGTTGTAGCTAATCATGGAGAACTTGATGCACAAGAAGCTAGAGACTTTTTCCAAAAGCATGGAATCTGATTATCATTAACCATAGCATATAATCCTGAAGCAAATGGGAAAATAGAGAGAATTCATTCAACAATAGTGAAAGCTTTAGCTAAGGCTTTTGGAGAGAAAATTAATCAATATTTACCATTTGCTTTATGGATTGATCATATGACTTGTACACGCACAACTGGATATATGCATGTGGAACTAATGTATGCACAAAAACCCATATTTCCAATTGAAACAAATGTGTTGACATGGTTTTATTTATCTTGGACTAGTAATATGTTGAGAGAGGATTTATTATGTGTGAGATTGCAACAGTTGGAGAAAGGACAAGAGCAATTGGAAGAAGCAAAAGAAAAGCTAAAAGGATCAAGGATAAAGAACAAGACCTACTTTGATAAACGACATCAACTACGGCCTAAAAAGATTCAAGAAGGTGATTGGGTTTTGGTTTATGATAGTGCATTTGACTCACAATATGATGCAAGAAAGAAATTAATGAAATGCTGGTTTGGTCCTTACATTGTAGTGAAAGTAAATGAAAATAACAGTTATGTTTTAATGGAGTTAGATAACACTGTGTTCAAAGTACCTTTTGTAGGGAAATGAGTAAAATTATTTAAAAGATGAGATGATGATATCTATGAAAATCCAAAAGTATTGATGGAATCACAGGCTAATGATGAAAATGAAGATGAAGATGATATAATTGAAGCACAATCAGATTAATTGAGTGGTATTTCTTCTTTTCTATTTGTATATAGTTGTTTTTTCATTGCACTAAACCTTTGCATTCGTATTTACCAAACTTAAAATACTGGCTTATGATAGTTTCAAATTTCATGAGCAACTATTTGACTTAAGTAGGAATGCACTTACTTGACCTTCGATTTGACGTTTTACAACAATGATTAAGATTGGATAGAACAAATCAAATTTGAAGCTCAAGTAGGATAACATATTTTTTTTAATATAAATCAGCACATGTTTATGCATAAATACATATCAAAATGAAATCTGAGTTCTTCCTTCTAAATGCATCTAGATCCTCAGCTCTGAATAAGGGGTTAAGCCTTTCCCCTTAAAACAAAAAAGTTTCAAAGCTATGTGGAAGTTTATACTTTTCTTTCATCCTAAAGAAGCAAAAGTTACCATGGATGATTCAAAACATGAAGAAAAAATCAAAAATAGAAAAGTGCAGAAAAGACATGAAAACCTAGTTGTGAGATCACTTCTAGTTTATTTAGGCAAACGAGGCAGTTGTATGCATGAGAAGAGTTAGTTGCATTTCATGGATTTCTATGAATGCATTATATGTACTTATGTATATGAAATAATGACTCACTTTGAACAAGCATATTACGCAATTTGTTCTTGAACATCGAAACCAAGTTTGTAATTTTCTTTGAAACTTAATGACAAATAAGTGTTGCATGAAATGGTTATTAGTTGAAACATGGGTTTGAATTTATCATATGCCACGTAAAAACGAAATTTCACTTGCATTCAATAAGCATGATTTTATAAAACATTTGAATTCAATATTGATCCCAAAGAAGTTTTCATGTTGCTTTTGTTTTTTATTTCAAGATTGGCCCATTGCAAAGATGTGCAGGTTTCCTAGGGGTGAATGTCAAAGAGAGTTGATCTCCCTACCTGGAAAGACAATCAATGATAAAGGAATCATTCACATGAAGAAGATGAAGACCATTGAACCTTGGCTACAAATACTTGGAGTTTAACTAATTTTATGAGAAGAGATTGAAGTTTGCAATGTAAAATCCAGAGAGGCTAGCTTGAAAAAATGATTTGCACACGACTCGCCATTATGATCTGATAGAAGATTAAAGTGGTTTGCTCAGCATATTGGATGAATAAAAGCACCTTGCTACTGGTTCGCTCGAAAGGACAATGGATTTGCACTGAACAAATGAATAACATTCAACATGTTGACATCTATTTAGAACTTTAGACAACAAATTAGATTACCATTAGAGGGCTCCTTATTGGAACCTAGCTATGGAGAGGAAGGAGTTTATGTTCTGGCAAAAGTGGGTGGGTTTCGTGAATACCATTTGGTTGTCTACTTTTCTAGGCACCTATGTGTTTCCAAACTACTCTCAAGAGCTAAAGGAAGTTCTTCAAATCAACCAACAACTTTCCTTGTTCAATGCATCACTGCAAAACTTCACCCACAACAAAGGTCTTCAAAGCTTTCATGGGGATATCAAGTTGTGTGCTTCCAATTCTTTGCAGTATTCTATTTCGAAGCTCTCAGGTTCCATGTTTTTATTGGTGTTGGCCTTGATCGCAACTTTGTTTTGCATTATATGTGGTATCTTCTTTAGACCTGTGCCAATGGCAAGCACATATGTGGACGAGCAGATTGAAAACAAGAGCCTCACCATGTTTAATGCCATTGCTTGTTGTATAGCAATGTATGTTGCTTTGCTTGGATTCATTCCTAAAAGCTAGTGAGCCTTTCTAGCTTATGACTATGTGTCTTTGGGGATATCTGTGACACTAATAATATCACCCATACTTGTTCTACTAGCGCTCTTCATTAAAATGAAAAGAGTGATTTGTAATAATTATTGTGGGGATCTGGAAGAAGATCATAGTGTAGGTTTTCATCCAACTATGACTCTTGGAGAAGATGTTGATGGAGAGATTGAAGGGATACAAACTTGAAAAGTGCACATAGATCAAGGTTGGGAGATCGATTTAAAGTCAACGGTTTTATATTTGAAACTTGGGGGTTTGATCGCGAGAGAGAGAGAGAGTCAAGGATGAAAATAACAAAAAGCCATACAAAGCTCTTTTCAGGCAACATTTTAGCTAAAATCCGATAAAATTAGTGATGATTTTTAGAAAGGAGTAACCAGGGCGGTGGCTTTTTCTTCATTGCTAACCTTAGAAGAAAGCTATAAAAGGGGGAGACACCTTAGAAGAGTAAGGCCTGCAAGTTTTTGATACTTTGGGAATTCTGGTCGATTATCACTGACTAGTGAACGGCGATATTCTGGAGTTTTATTGGATTACGTTTTTTGAAGATCTGACGCCGATGATGAAGACTTTGATGGTCATTGCTTCAACATGTTGTGCTAATGTCTTGTTATTGCACTTCTATATCTCTACATAATGCAATGAAGATTTGGTTTTAATATTAACTTTGGGAAAATGTATGAAAGAATTCAAAGTTGAATCATGATTTTGTAATTCGTTTATCTTTTGCCATATGAATTGGCATACTTCATTGAAAGTAACATCTTGTGAACATTTTTTCTAGAAAGCTCAAGAGAAATTCCGGCAACCATGTGAAGTTGATGTAAATAAAGATTTTATTGCTAATATTCTACTTCCAAGTGTTAGAGACTTGCCAGCCAAGCGTAAACGTGATTCACTTGACTTTCCCTCAAGCATCTCACGTGTGGAATCATTTTGGACATAGATAGTTAGAATTGATTTGCCCAACTGAGAGCCTTCATGACAATGATAGGTGCTTCTAGAAAGAATCCCCTTCATATTGATGGTATTGGATTCATATCTCAAAATGTAGCAACAAACAATGGAACCATAGACGAAACATCAAGACATCAATAGAGTTAATGGTTAATATCGATGAATATCAAGATGTATAATCGACCTAGAAAAGTGGGTAACTATGTCACCAAAGCCTTTGAGATTACATGGCCTCTACCTTCAATCTTGACACATTATGTGTCGATGTAACACCTATCATCGTCAAGTTAAATTCTACCCATTGATTAGATTAAGATGCTTCTGTTGGTATATTTAGGTAGTGATGTGTGTGAACACACTAGGACTGTCGGGACACTTTTTTCCCTCTTTAGG
>CM035412.1:116399041-116489041 GCA_020310875.1 Ceratopteris richardii | reverse complement strand
TCAAGGATTTCTTGCTTCATCGTGCTCAGTTCTGTATCCTTTTGACACAGCAAAGCATCCTTCTGTGCTAGCTAATCTTGAAGTTGTTGAATTTGTAAGTGTAGGCCATGATTTTCTACCTTAACCGCATCCACTTCTTCTTGTAATGGAGTAATATCTGCTTCTAAGATATCGACTTTATGCTGCAATTCGTGACGAATATTATCAGTGACCATTCTGAGTTGCATGGGGAGCTGCTGTGAGAATTGGATCAACATAGGACTCATCGATTCTTATTCTATAAACATGGGAATCGGAGGAAGAAGAGGAGGAGGAAGTGGTTGGGATGAAGAGGCTGATAAGAGGTGGTTGGATGATGGTGGAGAATAATTAGGCAAAGAGGATGAGGAATCCGGTGCTTCAGGGACAATAGGTTGAACGGGGACAATGGGCTCGACCGGAGGCATTGGTGGAGGAGTGGGTATAAGAGTGTTGGATATCAACACGATTCCAGGATTTTGTTGCATGGTCGCTTCAATTCTGTTAATGGTCGTATCCACCAAAGCGATCAATTCATCGAGAATTTCCGCAACAATAACTTGCACATCTTCTGGGGTTTGCTGCTGAGAATCCTCCCGAGAAGAACTGACTTCGGAATCAGCAGTAGACACACTTTGTTCCTGTTGTTGGATGGGAGAAGAGTGGTCGGAAGAATCAAGGTGGATTGACGTTGCGGTGTCACGGAAGATCTCTTCTTCATTGGCTGCGGTGGAACCTTGCACTTGACTTTCAGACGGGCTTATGCGGGTACGTTTTCGGCGAAGGAGTTGGAAGAGATCTTCATCCTCATCCTCATCGTCATCTTCAAGCATCTGAGTGGATTCTTCATGCAGTAAGAACGGTGCATTAGGTGGAGGTTGCGCGGCTTGAATGGTGGGAAAAGGAACGTAAGGATGTGGGGAAGGCGTGATCGTGGAAGATCACCCTTATTAACATGTTTAATAACCATAACGCATTCACGGTGAATGCACCGGAAATAATAAGAGGCTCTCAAGAAGCCATGTCAATCATCTAATAAAATGGGAGTGAAATCCCGTAAAGACGTTTCTGTAAATTAAGGATAGCTACTAAGAATTGTAATGCAGTGCGTTCAGGGTCAGGGCGACACAAAATGGCATACTCATTCGATGAGTGCCGAGGAAATAACTCTACCATAGTAGCAAGAGGAAGGAGAGGACCATTCTCCACTCCTTCGACGGGCAGATGAAATGCTTCAGCGAACGACGCTAATGTGATGACGACACGGTTTGTTAAACATGTGATCGGCCAACTCTGCTCGGTGGCAGGTGTGGCAGCAATGGCAGCAATAATCTGTGCGTGAAAGGGTTGACACTCCATTGAATGCCAAGGCAATTCAGCGAAGTTCAACAGGCCGCGGATACGCAAGAACTCACTCACGTCCTGAGGGAGTCCGTCACGGAAGGTAGCGAAATTGGCTAATGCTTCCATGATGCGCACGCGAAATCACAAGAACATGAACACACAGAACACAGAAAACACAATGCACAGATCACACAGACACAATAGCGATTAACAGGGAAAAGAAGAAGATTAAGTAGACACTTGGTAACGGGAGGCGATCGCAAACCCTAATCATCACGCGGTGTTGAGATGATAACCTTCATAATTACGGCGTGCATGCATGTGCAGAATCAATAACACAGGGCGGCAATTAATTATAATTAGATAGCAAAACGAGGAAGTTTACGATTTATATTCAGCCAAAATACGGAAATAAAAAGAAGATAAGTGACACGCAGAAAAACGAAGAACACGTCAGCGAGAATCAGGCGCTTGGTGATACAGCCGCAACTTTGAACCATTGATCACATTAGGAAGAGGAACTCCGGTCAAGGTAGTGAACCCAAAAGTAGTTGGTCCCACTTGTTCACTAATTCGGTAACGATCGAACCACCATAATTTAAATTTCCCAGTAGCACGATTTGACTTAGCATTATAACACAACACAAGTTGGCCCACCGAAAAAACTGGAGACTTGAGAAACCGATCATGGGTACAGGCTTGCCGCAACTGCACTTCTTGAAGAACCCGCAAACTTTCCCAGTGATGTTCATCCAAAGCTCCTCCAACCGAAATGGCAAAGAGTCTTCGGGTAACAATTTTTGAGTGATGGTCACACGTAAGCTGGGCACTACAATTTCCATTGGCGCAATTGCTTCTAACCCATAAGCAAGCTTGAAAGGAGTTAGTCCAGTTGCAACTTTGTATGTAGTCCGATATGCCCATAAGACTACAGGTAGTAACTGATCCCATCTTTCTGGTGATTCCACGATCAATTTGCGAAGTATACTCAATAGCGTCTTGTTGGTACTTTCCGCTAAGCCATTAGCACGAGGATAGTACGGTGAACTGAATTTATGCAGAATTTGAAAAGTGTGCGTTAGTACTCACATTAAATTGTTAGCAAAGTGTGTTCCTTGATCTGTCACAAGTTCCAGAGGTAATCCATAACGCGGGAAGACGTCCTTCATCAGGCATTTTGCTACCGAAACCGTTGTAGCGGACCGTAAGGCCCAAGCTTCTGCCCATCTGGTAGCATAATTTGTGCAGGTCAGAATGTAGCGATTGTTGCTAAGGGTCGCTGGAGGTGTGATTGGTCCAATAAAATCAAGACCCCACCTCTGGAAAGGTTCCAAAGGTAAGACAGGTTGCAGAGGAAAGAAGTGGCATTGTAATGGTTGTCCAGATCGCTGACAAGTGTCACACTGCTGCACAAACTGAACTACGTCTTTGTACATGGTAGGCCACCAAAGACCACTTTGCAGAATTTTCCGGTGAGTAAGATCTGCTGCAAAATGTCCACCGGAGGGTATTGAATGTGCCATAGCCATAACCGAGTGTACTTCATGGGGTGGAATACAACGAAGTAAGACACCAGTATGATATCACACTGTCCGACAATCAACCGGAATCTGCGATTGTAAACTGCAATTTTCTGCCGCATAGCAGGAGGAGTGTGAGGGGGAAGACATCCCTCAGTAAGGAAGGTTAATAACTGATCATAGTAGGTAGGTGGCCCAGGAGGGTCTGCAGATTCATCACGAGCCATTTTCGTAACGTAAAGTGCTGGTGTGGTGTCATCAACACCCACCGGAACTTCACCGGAATCCAACCGAGAGAGAAAATCTGCTAATGCATGTGCGGTGTCGGGTCGATGAATCACTTCATAATCGAACTCCTGTAGTAATAAAATCCAACGAGCCAAGCGACCTCCTAAATGTTACTGCCGGACCAAATATACAAGTGCGGCATGATCCACATGAAAGGTGAATTTTCGGCCTAGCAAATAATGCCGGAATTTCTTCACAGAGTACACCAATCTGAGACATTCTCTTTCGGTCACTGAATAATTCTTTTCAGCCGAAGCTAGTCGACGACTAGCGTAATAGACAGGCCGGAACCACTTATCAGTTTGCTGCATTAAAACACTTCCAATGGCTATATCCGATGCATCGACAAAGACATGGAATGGGCGTTCCCAATCTGGGGGTTGCAAAATAGGGGCCTGAGTCAATAATCCTTTTAAATGATCAAAGGCAGTTTAGCATTCTGGAGTCCATTTGAACTGGCGTGGAGTACTCGTCATTAGCCGATTAAGTGGTGTTGCCAAATGGGCTAACCACCGTAAATGGTGACCATGCCACCGAATCTGTCCCAGGAATCGCATAACTTCTTTTGGTGTGGTGGGTACTGGTGCCTGCAACACGGCTGCAACTTTGTCTGGGTCAACTTGTATGCCTTTCTCAGAAATAATGTGGCCAAGGAGATTGCCACAAGAAACCGCAAACACAGATTTTATCGGATTCAAGCATAACCGGTAGTCACGGCATTTCTCAAAGCAGCACCGTAAATACACCGTTGAAATGTGCTTGGAGCATTCCTTAAGCCAAACCACATGACTGTACAAGCATACACTCCCCAATTCGTAATGAAGGTTGTTTTAGGTATGTCCTGCTCTGCCATGCGTACCTGGTTGTAACCACTATAACCATCGAGAAATGAATACATTTCATGCCGAGCCACTCTGTCTAGCATTGTGTCGAGAAAGGGGAGAGGGAATGGATCAGGTATTGTGGCGGCATTCAATTTCCGGTAATCCACACAGATTCAGAGTTGTTTATTTTTCTTTGGAACAATCACGATCAGAGAGATCCATTCAGCGTGTTCGATTGGTACAATGAATCCCACCTTCAACAACCGATCGAGTTTTGCTTTGACCTGTGCCACATAATTGGGGTTCATTCGGTAACTGGATTGTTTGATTGGCTTTGCCTCTGGTTTGAGCACGACCCGATGTTGATAGATCCGCGGGTCCAGACCTTCCATATCTGGATAGTCCTACGCAAAAACATCAGAAAACTCACGCAGGAGTCGAATCAAATCTTCTTGAAATGCCTCGGACAACCCTGTCTTAATCTTAACAGGATGCGGGTTGCTTTCATCACCCAAATTATAGGTTACTAATTGGTCTTCTGGGACATAGAATTGACGAGGTTTTCCCGGATCGTCAGTTGACTGTAAAAGTTGTTGCAGAGTAGCTTCATCCATAGCAATATTATCATCTACATCTGTGTCTCCAGTCACGGGAACAACCGTACAGGCTGTCGGACTCCAATTGTCTGCGACAAATTTCAGATCTACAGTACTTGAGGAAATCAGATCTTTATTTTTCTTCAGAAACGCTTCTTCTTCGTCGTCAGATAAGCCATCCAACATGTGGACCGGTTCTGCTACATATGGTCTGGCGTGAAGTTCGCAGGGCTGAATGGCATCCAGTTTGACAACATATTTACGGTGATTATCTTTAAAAGTCAGTTCCTGCGCTGACCAATCCTGTATAACTTTGGCCTGTTTCAACCATGGTCGACCGAAAAGAAGATTGTAATCGAGGCTGGATTCTGGTAGTTCTAAGACTACAAAAGTCATTTTAAATGTGGTACCCTGCAGAGTAATCAGGATATTCCTTACGAGTCCCACTGGATGAACTCGGGATTGATCTGCCATTCTGACAAAGAATTGCACGGGCTCGATTTGGGTCCACCCTAACTTCTTACAGAGAGCTGTAGTTGCTATGTTCACACCAGAACCACCATCAATTAGCACTTGCGTAAATCTTGTGATTGTTATGCCAGACAGTGATTAAGGGGACAGAATGATCCACTGTAGAATCAGTTTCCGGTTGTATTGTTGCGGTCGCCGGAGTACCAGGAGATCCGGGACTAACCTGTTGCTGAAACTGCTGCCTAACTCTGGGCACCAAGGCAAGTAACTGCCCCAAGGGGAGTGTAATTGTAGCCTTAGAGAGAATATCCCATACCTGATCTGTTTGAAGTGTACTCTTCACCGATTCTAATGATGATTCTCCTATTACTGGAGTACAGTCTTGTTCATGCGCTCTCTCCTTTGGCAGGGGAACCTGTGTCACCGGAATTGGATCGGGGAACACGATAGGCTCTGTGGTGTTCCATTGGCTAGCTTTGGTATACATTCGATGTTGTTCACAGATGCCAGGTTAAAACACCTCAGCTACGGGTTGCAACTGCTTACCGGATTTTGTCTGGACCACTGCTGCTTGCGATTCCACTGGTGAGATATAGACCATGTTGGTCATCGGGTTTTGACGCTCTTTCTTTCTTTTATCATATTCGTCTGCATCCTTGCAGAATCTCCAAATGTGGCCAAGCTCACCACAAAAATGACATCGAGGTGGTGGCAGAGAAGTACCTTCCGATGATGTACCTATCTGCCATCGATTTGTATTAAAGTTAGTACTCCGTTGTCCCCGATAATTCCTGTATCCTTGCGACTGATTGTTTCGCATCTACGGTGGCACATAGTGAGTTGCTGGCTGTCCTGGTTCCTGTATAATGGCATTTACAGCTGCTTATCCCTGCACTTTGGCATTATACGCATAATTTTTGGTGGAGTGTCTGATGATATTGCAGATGGCGCAATACATCTGATTAAGGGCACAGGTAGCGCTGGTATGCCCTAGATTTTTGCACTTAGTGCAATACATCTATTTAGCCTGATCATCTATACCATGCTTACTGGCTTTCAGCCATTCCAAGTCTTCAGTGAATCCTCTAACCTTATGCTCGAGTTGTAGGGCCATCGCGATAACAGCATCTAGTGTCATAGCTCCCACACAGCGGATGATCATGATTTGTCTTAGCTGTGGGGGTCAAACCATTAATAAACCACTGGGTTATAACATCATCCGGTAAATTAGCATGTGCCGGAGGAAATTGTCTTAAATGAGTTCTAAATAATGTGGCATATTCCTGAACAGTCTGGTGCGGCTTCTGTCTATTGTCCTGCAAGTAATCGAAGATTTCGGCAGGATTTTTCTTCAACCTGAACCTCTGCAAAAACGCATCCCTTACCACCTCATAGGTAATGAAATGATTGAAATCATACTCTATTAACCATCGAGCTGCTTCATTGACTAATGTTGACTGAAATACGATGGCCTTGTATGCCGGATTGGGTGGATGGTTTAGCACTGCATAACTTATTTCAAAGGTGCGTACATGGGCATCAGGATCGTCACCTGGAAATCCACCGAACTTTGTGTAAGTTACCCCTGTTGGGAGTGGTCGAAGTGGAAGGGGTTGTTGCTGTTGCTACTATTGTTGTTGCTGATGTTGCTGCTTACCACTCATAGTGCTAGCCGTGGTATCGTTGCTATCTCTTGAGTTCTGAGGTGGTGTTTCTTGACCTTCGGAGTCTGTATGGTCAAACTGCTCACCTTTCGGCTTAAAAATAGCGTTCAGTCTCTTACGGATCTCCAAATCGAAGCACCTATCCTCAGCTTGGATATCCCAGGTAGGCAAATTTGCCCCGAACAGTGGTGTCCAGAATGAAGATTCACCAGGAAGTATCACACTTTCATCGGAAAACTATAAATTCCCTACAACTGGGACCGAACGGTCACCAGAATTTGTCGAACTTTCCCCAAAACAGGGTATTCTTTCCCCTGACGACGTCGGCTCAATTGCACACTGCATCCCTGTACACTCCGAAGTTACTGTACCCTCTTCAGATTGCACCGAAATTACACCAAAATCCATCGGAATTTCCTCATGTGGCACCGAAAGGGTACCAGAATCACTGCTAATTGGTTCCGATCCTTCGACAACTGGGCTTAACGAGCCTACTCTTCTGGCCCCTGGGGGTGTCCCTAGCAAATTTGGTACTGTCCAGGGGTGCTAGTCTCTCTTGTACTTCGGATACGACTCGCCGGACCGAGTAACAGGCATATATCACCTTTGCACCAATTGCATATCACTCCACCTTACTGATTTTCCACAATCTAGGCCACCTTCCCACAGACGACGCCAGTGTTAAAATGCACAGTTAAACTATAAGTTCTTTCGGGTTCTTGGGAGTGGTAGGGGTCTGATAAATCAGAGGCCCTGTAACTTGATTTTCCCAATTAGTTTATCCAAGTCACAGTACGTTAATGTTCCAAACTCTGTTTCATACTAATTACTGTCAAAACTCTGGTTAGTCCTCTCACAGATTTACTGTTCATAATCCGATTAATACTTTTCACCGTAGATAATGCAGGATTTATTCCTTTCCGTTACGCAGACTTATTATCCATACTTAATCTTACTGTATCAATCACAAATTAAATGTAATTACACAGCGATAAGAATAACAATACTCAGAATTCACGAATACTGCACTATGGCGACTTCGCAGACCGCAATCGCCCAGACAGACAGTCTGGCGATACTGCTCGTCATCACTCGAGAGTCACCGCAATGTCTTTTCATTAGTTGATAAACAGATACATCACTTCGCAACGACCTTTCGGTTCGTGCGGTATATGAAAAATAGGGAATTACAATATGCCAATCCGACGGCTTACAGGGCTAATTTTCGCCCTTAATGTTTTCCCTGTTAATATGTTGTAGTGAGTGACTTTTGATGAAGGTACCAATATTGAAATGGGTAGACTATTCAAATGGAAAACCAATCTTCTTAACAATTGATACTAGTTTGATTGGTATTCGATGGATAGTTGGAAAAGAGGATGAAAAAGGAAACAGATATGCTATACAATTTGAGGCAAAAATCTTACACGAACGTCAACATAATTGCCCACAAATAAAAAGGGAACTTTGGGGAGTAATTTTTGCTCTCAAGTGTGATAAAAAATATTTTATTGGCGCTGATGTACTTGTTGAAATTTATTGTTTACAACTACTTAGTATGATTGTGAACTGTTCAACTCGAGATATAGCTATGCTACGATGGATTGCATACATTAAAGGTATAAATCTAGATTTGTACATATCAGGTAAAACAAATGTTGTTACAGATATGCTGTCTAGAGCATGATCTGATGAAGATAAATTTGAACAGATTATTGCAAATAAACATCTTGCTTATGAAGTTAAATCTTTTGTCCATGAATTCTTTAATGAAGTGAATTATGTTGAACAATGGCTTGTAATTGGATATTATCTTAGCAAACAGGTTGCACAAAGTTATTGGACTTCAAGACACTTTAGAGATATATAGAAGTGTGCCTTCAATTTTTTCCTATATGATGGCCTAATATGGAGACATGCCCGAGGGAAGATAAAGTTTCCTCAATTTATAGTGGGGATGAAGGGGTTACAAAGAATTGTAATAAAAGACCTACATGACTCTTTGTGGGCAAGCCATAGGGGGTTTTTGGGTACATATGAAAAAATAAAGGAAAGATATTAGTGGCGAGGAATGTATGTACATATATTGTCTTATGTTGCATCATGTAAACAATGTCAAGCGCACGCGTCTGTGAAACATTGTGATGGATTACTACCCATCTATCCACTTAGCATACATTATAAATGGGTTGTTGACTTAGTGACTTTGTCATTAGGAGTTAACAACATGTGTTATATCATACTTGCTAGGGAGGATCTCACTAATCATGTTGAAGGTAGAACTTTACACACCGAATCTATGGGAAATGTATGTAAATTTGTATTAGAAGATATGTTTTATAGATTTGTTTATGTAAAGAAAGTTGTAGCTAATCGTGGAGAAATTGATGCATAAGAAGCTAGAGACTTTTTCCAAAGCATGGAATCTGGTTTTCATTAATCACAACATATAATCCCAAGGCAAATGGGAAAATAGAGAGAAGTCATTCACCAATAGTGAAAGCTTAAGCTAAGGCTTTTGAAGGGAAAATTAATCAATGGCCAAAATATCTACCATTTGCTTTATGGACTAATCATATGACTTGTACACGTACAACTGGATATATGCATGTGGAACTAATGTTTGCACAAAAACCCATACTTCCAATTGAAACAAATGTGTTGACATGGTTTTCTTTATCTTGGACTACTAATATGTTGAGAGAGGAATTCTTATGTGTGAGATTGCAGCAGTTGGAGAAAGGACAAGAGCGATTGGAAGAAGCAAAAGAAAAGCTAAAAGGATCAAGGATAAAGAACAAGACCTACTTCGATAAACGACATCGGCTATGGCTTAAGAAGATTCAAGAAGGTTATTGGTTTTGGGTTTATGATAGTTCATTTGACTCACAATATGATGCAAGAAAGAAATTAATGAAACGTTGGTTTGGTTCTTACATTGTACTGAAAGTGAATGAAAACAGCACTTATGTTTTAATGGAGTTAGATAACATTGTGTTGAAAGTAACTTTTGCAAGGAAATGAGTAAAAATCTTTAAAACATGAGATGATGAAGTTTATGAAAATCCAAAAGTATTGATGGAGTCACACGCTAATGATGAAAATGAAGATGAAGATGATATAATTGAAGCACAATCAGATTAATCGGATGGTATTTCTTCTTTTCTATTCGTATATATTTGCTTTTTCATTGCACTAAACCTTTGCATTCATATTTACCAAACTTTAAATACTAGCTTATGATAGTTTAAAATTTCATGAGCAACTATTTGACTGAAGTAGGAATGCATTTACTTGACATTCAGTTTGATGTTTTACAAAAATGATTAAGATTGGATAGAATAAATCAAATTTGAAGCTCAAGTAGGATGACGGATTTTTTTTAATATAAATCAGTACATGATTATGCATAAATACATATCAAAATGAAATCTGAGTTCTTCCTTCTAAATGCATCTAGATCCTCAGCTTGGAATAAGGGATTAAGCCTTTTGCCTTTAAACAAAAAAGTTGTAAAGTTATACAGAAATTTGTACTTTTCTTTCACTCTAAAGAAGTAGAAGTTACCATGGATGATTCAAAACATAAAGAAAAATCAAAAATAGAAAAGTGCAAAAAAGACATGAAAACCTAGTTGTGAGATCACTTCTAGCTTATTTGGGCAAACGAGGTGGTTGTATGCATGAGAAGAATTAGATGCATTTCATGGATTTGTATGAATGCATTATATGTACTTATGTATATGAAATAATAACTAACTTTGAACAAGCATATTAGGCAATTTGTTCTTGAACATCGAAACCAAGTTTGTAATTTTCGTTGAAACTTAATGACAAATAAGTGTTGCATGAAGTGGTTATTAGTTGAAACATGGGTTTGAATTTATCATATGCCGGGCAAAAACAAAATTTCACTTGAACTCAATAAGCATGATTTTATAAAACATTTGAATTCAATATTGATCACAAAGAAGTTTTCATGTTGCTTTTGTTTTTTATTTCAAGATTGGCCCATTGCAAAGATGTGCAGGTTTCATAGGGGCAAATGTCAAAGCGATTTCATCTCCCTACCTAGAAAGACAATCAATGATGAAGGACTCATTCACATGAAGAAGATGAAGACCATTGAAACTTGGCTAAAAAGACTTGGAGTTTAACTAATTTTATGAGAAGATATTGATTGGGCAATGAATTTTGCAATGTAAAATCCAAAGAGGCTAGCTTGAAAAAACTATTTGCACATGACTTGCTATTATGATATGATAGAAGATTAAAGTGGTTTGCTCAACATATTGGATGAATAAAAGCACCTTGCTACTAGTTAGCTCGAAAGGACAATGGATTTGCCCTGAAAAAATGAATAACATTCAACATGTTGACATCTATTTAGAACTTTAGATAACAAAGATTACCATCAAAGGGCTCCTTATTGGAAGGAAGAATTAGGTCTAGAGGATTCTAGTTCATACTCAAGATCACTAGAAGATGAAGAATAATCCTTGTTGAGTGTTGACTTATAGAATGACAAAAATGATGATGAACAATGGGAAGAATTGAATCAAATGATGAATGAGCAAGAACCATTGAGCAAGAAAAAGAATGAGGTGAAATGGAAGAAGAAGAAGATGCACTACGAACACCATGACCATGTATGGATTTTACTATTGGATTTAATGCAGCAAAAATTAATCACACTAAAAAACCAGTGTTGAGACAGAAAGACAGGCATGGTCAATGCTGAAGATGGGTAATCAAGGAGACGAAGTTGCACATCAAATCTAATACAAGCAGTAAAACACAGTGAGGGCATATGAGAATTAGGAGAATAAATGCTGTTTTATGATACAAGGTCTTTACACATGCCCGTGACAGCCCGTGACAGAAGCGAGAGGAGGATTCACGGGTCAGGAACAAAGGGACTCGTCGCAAATGCGATTCACAATTTTGAAATCAGATTTTCTTGAGCGTAGACGATTGGCGAACCATAAGGCAGACACACACAGACAAGGAACGGACGCTTCCGTATCCCCATACTCTGAAGCAGACCGAGACAACTAGCGGACATGAAGCCATGTACATAACACCTCAATCAAGAAATAGGTTAGGTTTGCAACTGCATCCTGCTATTGGGTCCAGGCTCGGAACGACGACTCATGTCCAGGCATTGCAACACGTCTTTGTCGGTGAACACAATATCTAGCTCGTTTCATCTCTCTCTTGATGTGCGAGGTCGCTCGAGTACCTCAATTTCAAAACCAGAAATGGAGTTTGCGGGTTGAAGAATGCTGTCCATCGGGCTCTGAAGGCGACTGACTGAAGAAGTTCATATTGACAGTGCCCGCTCAACAATGTCGGGTCTGTCCATCGTGCTCTTCCCGACTGATTGAGGGTGTGCCTTCTCTCACGATTGACTGAGGTGCTCAATCGCGACTGATTGAGGGTGCGCTATCCGTCGCGATCGACTAAGGCACGCTTTCCCTCACGATTGACGAAGGCACCTTTTCGAGACTGGCTATCCGGTCATCCGCCTTCTCTCACGATTGACTGAGGCGCTCAATCGCGACTGATTGAGGGTGCGCTATCCGTCGCGATCGACTAAGGCACGCTTTCCCTCACGATTGACGAAGGCACCTTTTCGAGACTGGTTGTGGGTGGGCTATCCGATCGACTGAGGCGCACGATTGACTGGCCACCAGATTCAATTTCTTGAGCCGTGTGTCATCTGCACTGGTGGAGGCGGCCTTCCGTTTAGTGTTCTGATTTTCGTGCCTTTTGCGTTGAGGGAACATTCAATGTGAGAAGGGAATTTTGACGCCTTGCGCTCTGGACCTTTAAGGAAAAAAAAAGGAGGAAAAAAGAAAAAAAAAAAAGAAGAGAAAAAAAGAAAAAAAAAGAGAGAAAAAAAGAAAGACAGATAATTGAAGAAGAAGAGTGTTCTATGGGGGTGGGGTGCCTCCTTCTTATGTGGGATCTTGGGCTATCAGAGTTTTAGTATAAGACCTTCTTTTTTGTCTTGGATTTGATGTCCCCCTCTCTGGTGAAAAGCAATCTGGCCCCTCCTCCCGGGGAGGCCGCTAACCTGGCCGCCTTGCTGGAGGGGGGTTCCTGTGCCGCCCAAGAGGCCCTCGAGAATGTTGAACCCCCCTTGGTCTCCCTCAACAGATCCGCAATTTTATCTACTCAGGAGGAGCTCAAGAAAGTCTGCCTCGTTGGCCAAATGTTTGGCCCTAGGCCCCCGCTCGAAACCGTGCGTCAGTGGCTTCGCAACGAGTGGTTCCCCCGCGGGCTCGTTGTTTGTAAGTGTCAGTTCTTGCCGGCAAACCACTTGCTGCTAGTCTTTGAGAATGAAGACATGGCGTTTCGGGCCCTTAGTGTCGGAACTTGGCAGCTCGGCCGGGCGACCCTGTGCCTTTTCAGATGGTCCCCTGACTTTACTCCCGACAAATCGAAACCGCTTCGATACCCACTTTGGGTTGAGCTCCCTAACCTGCCTTACTTCTTGTACAACTTTGTATGGGACATCGTTTCTCCCATCGGCAAGCCGTTGGCCTCACGCGAGGACATCGGTGGCATCATTTATGAAGGCACAAGACACTCGTTCAATGCCCGGTGGCACCCCCAAATTTGTGTCGAGGCTGACCTCAGTCTGCCCCTCCCATCGAAGATTAAACTGGACTTGGGCGAAGGAGATGTCTGGGAGCAAGACATCATTTACAAAAACCTTCCCAACGCGTGCTTTCGCTGTGGTCAACAAGGTCACAGGATCAAAGATTGCCCTTTGAGACGGCAAGGCAAGCGAAATCAAGGAGCCCCTAAAAATGCTCAACACAACAATGGTGATTTGAGTCGCCCAACGAAAACTGAGGA
The DNA here is from genome assembly GCA_020310875.1 of Ceratopteris richardii. Taxonomy (NCBI): domain Eukaryota; kingdom Viridiplantae; phylum Streptophyta; class Polypodiopsida; order Polypodiales; family Pteridaceae; genus Ceratopteris; species Ceratopteris richardii. The sequence goes on along the minus strand of CM035412.1, from coordinate 116,475,450 downwards.
CTTCAAGGATCCCCCTAATCCAGAAGCTGATGCAGACGGGTTTATAGAAGTCAGAAGAAGAAGGAGAAGAAGCCCTAGGACTACCTCCGAGCGAAACAACAAGTCTGTTTCCCCCTCCAGCAACTTATATTGCAATCTGGAAAGGGAAATCAATGAGCTCGACTTCCCAGGTGGGAACCTACTTGAGGAAGACACCGATGTCAAAGGCCTGGAGATCCCTGATAGTAATGAAACCGTGCAGGAGGGCTACTCTACAAGCAAAGATGATGGATTCACCACTAGTAATGAAGACAACATGGATAGTGAAAGTTCCATCATTGGATCGACGATCCCGGAAACGGTGCCGAGCACGGGGCCCAGCTCCCCCCAGCAAGGTGTATCCCGCAAAGGAAAACAGCCTATGGAGCTACCCTGGAAAAGCCCCCACAAGAACCGGTTTCTAAGTCGGGATCAGATCCCAGCGAAAAAGAAAGATGAAGCCAAGAGAAGAAAGGACAAGGCTCCCTCCCGCAAAGAGGGATCAATACAAAAATGATTGTCATCTCGCTTAATGCTAGGGGGCTAACCGACCCCTCAAGAGCGGCCATCATTGGTCAATGGCTCCGCGACATTAGCTTAAAACCAGACATTATATGCATTCAAGAGATTAAAATTGACGGAGAAGACCTGCTGAAACGACTCAGACAGATTTCCTCGGCCCACGTGTGGATTCCAACAAAGCACCGGCGGGGGTCCGGTGGAACGGCTATCGGTGTTAAACAGCCCTGGCTTGAAAAGCTTGAGAACTCCATTGAAGATGTAAATCACCGCTGGATTGCGGTTTCTTTCGGTGCTCCCCTCTGTGTTACTATGGTTTCATTGTACGCCCCTAACGGGGATTTGGAGAGGCTGAACACTTGGACTTCTCTTGACGCGCTTCCCCACAACGTGCTTATATGTGGAGACTTCAACATGGTGGAGGACCCTATGGACAGATGGATGGGCAAGGGCAGGGTCATCGACAGTCGGGAGAAAGAAACATGGGACATGACCAAACTCCATTTGGATCTGGTCGAATTCAAAGACTCGAATGGCTTTTCCTGGTCGAATCTCCAAGCGGGCGATGATCTTAGGAAAGCTAGACTTGATAGATGCTACATCTCTCAGAGTCTCACTCATCTGTGGGGCCACCCTTCCATCACGCAACGTACTGACCTCACCATCTCCGATCACTACCCAATCGTTATCACGTTTCAGCCTCCCAACAGGACCCACAAGGCTCCGTGGTTTCATGCCAACGCTTCCACCTTCTCTCTCTCCTCCGTCCATCAAGAGATTGCCGATGTGTGGAAGGTGGCGTTCGCCTCGGGCTTGGCCCCAGCCAAGTGCTGGAGAAGTGCGGTCGACAAGTCTCGCAAGATCATGATCAGAACTAAGAAGATGCTCGAGACTGTGCGGCGGGCTCGTAGGGAAGCGCTTTACCACAGACTCTGGCGACTCGAGGAGGAAGTAAACAAAGGAAAACACCAAGTCCAGAAAGGTCTCCGAAAAATCAGAGCAGCGTTGAGATACGAGGAAGAAATACAAAGGAAAAACCTGCAAATCTTCTTCAACGAGTGGTGGGCTGGAAAAGCCGACAAACCCACCAAAGAGATGTGCAGTATCCTTAAAAGGAAACACAACAGAGAGATGATTCCCCTACTGCTAGACACTCTTGGCAATGTTTGCAACTCGGAAGAAGATAATGTTGGCATCATCGAAGAGCACTTCACGAGACTCCTGGGAACCTCGAATCCCCTCTCCCACCATAGAAGGGACTGCATGGCTGCCATTTCTAGGGTTTCCCCCCGGAGAATACCACCCAACCTCCACTCCCTGCTTCATGCCCCGATCTCCGAATCGGAAATCTTTGAGGTCATTGATGCCCTCCCTCTCGGAAAAAGCCCGGGACCCGACGGACTCACTAACGAGTTTTTTAAATCCTTCAAGCTGGTGGTTGCCACCCCTCTTCGGATGGTTTGGCAAGAGGCGCTAAAATTTGGTGCTCTTCCTTCCTGTATAAACAATGGAATTATCAAGCTGATTCACAAGAAGGGGGAAAAAAACAGAATCGAGAACTGGCGGCCAATTACGATGCTCCAAACAGGATACAAGATCATCGCCAAAGTCATTGCCAACAGACTTGCGTGCCACCTGAGATCTTGGCTTAGTGAGGACCAAAAAGGTTTCATCAAAGGCAGGTCCATCCTAGAGACCATTATGGATATTTGGGAAGGTATTCAATTTGCAAATGAGTCTAATCAAGACGTGGTCTTCCTCAAGATCGACTTTGACAAAGCCTACGATAGGCTAGAATGGGACTATGTTCTGCAGTCGCTCCAAGACCTCGAATGTAGTCAGAAATTCACCAAGATGATCGCGACCCTTCTCGGCAATGCAACGACCCAAATTAACGTTAACGGCAAACTCTCGAAGGCGATCCATCTTAAAAGATCTATTAGACAAGGATGCCCTCTTGCCCCCCTTCTCTTTGCCATCGCCACTGAAGGGCTGAGCAGACTTGTGGCTCATCATGTGGAGGCTGGCATTATCAAAGGCCTCCAGCTACCTCACGACCACAGTCAAATCATCATGAGACTTTTTGCCGACGATATGAACGCGTTCGTTCACAATGATAATACCAGCCTGGAGACTTTCTGGAGGTGTCTTGATACCTTTTGTGAGGCCTCTGGATCCAAAATCAACCACAATAAGACCGCCTTTAGGGCCATTGTGGGACATCAACCTGGCCTTCTCATTGATCAGGGCTGTCAATCCATTCCGCAGGGTCAAATCTTTCGGCTGCTCGGAATCCCCTTGGGGTTTGGCGTCTCTATGGAGCAGCGATGGAACTGGGTGCTGACCAAACTTGAAAACAAGCTCAATTACCGGAGAGGCATGCAAATCAATCTCGCTGGACGGGCGATGGTTATCAACACGTTCCTCCTCTCGTCTACCATCTATTTCCTTTCTTGCTGGAGACCGAATGAGCAAGGCCTGTCCAAACTGAATAGCATCTGCAGAAACTTTCTTTGGACGGGTGATCATAACAGAAGGGGGGTGCCTAAAATCAAATGGGCCATCTGCACCAGCCCTAGAGATAGCGGGGGGCTTGGCATCCTGGACATTGGGTGCATGGCTAACAAACTGGCAGCCAAATGGATGATTAAAGCTTGGTGCAATAGGGAGGCCTCGTGGGCCAAGCTGATCTTCAGAAACAAAAATGAGTTGGCCCTCACGGGATCCCCGAACTGGAAGAACCTTGACATCATGACCCTGCTATTCTCCCCGATACCTGTCTTCCCGAAAGGCTCCAATCTCGTATGCTCTCTTTGGAAGGGCTGGAATAAAGTCAAAAGCCTCACAAGAATTAGTGAGGACTGGAAGTGGGCGGCCGGAATCAGACAAAACGACTCTATCTGGTTTCCGATTCATGGCATCCGGAGTGTGGAGCCGTGGAACATTCAAAATGCCAAGAAGTTATGGAACAAAGGATTCAAAAAATGGAAACACCTCTGGAAACATGACACCAACAGTTGGATCAACTACGAGGATATCGACCCTCGCATAAACATCTCCTACGAAGAATGGAACACCTTGCAAAGCAGATGCCTCGCTTGGGATCGTCACAAAACTCGCCTTCTCATGGGACATGACGCTCCGAACGTGCGTGGTCTCAAATGGCACAATGGAAACAGCCTACTCAAAATCCCGAACATCAATGAAACGACTGACCTCCACATCAGCCTCAACAAGAAGTGGTGCCTGTCTTGGACGCGGCTTCGGTGGGACATGAAATTCATGGGTATCTGGCACCCACTTATAGAGATTAAGAAGTCGGTCCTCTTATGGCAAATTCTTCATCGAGGAATTTGGACTAACCATAAGGCAAGCAAAATTTGTGGAATCCCTCCGTGGTGCAAACGCTGCCACCGCGCAATCGAAGATGTCCCACACATCTTCCTTACTTGCCCCAACTCCTACAGAACCTGGCAGATGGTTGGACTGAAAATTAGAGTTCAGAAACAGCTTAGTTGGAAACAAGTCCTTTTGGGTGAAGCGATTGGGTGCTCTGCAGCTCTATGGAACGCTATCAGAGGGGAAGTCCTGTGGAAAATTTGGCGGAAGCGGTGTGCTCTCAACTTCGGCGACTCCCCTAGGGAGTGGTCGATTGAAAAATCTCTACTCCTCCTTGGCAAAAGGATTGTCAACAGTAAGAAATCCCCCCCCTTCAGGCACCATCAAGTCCTCCTTTTGATCAACAACAAGCTCAAACCCAAGTGGGTCCCGCATGAGGGCGACGAGAGGGTGATCAACCTTCTTTGTAATGCAACCTAGGAACCAAACAAGCTTCCCCTCCTTTGTGGGATTTGGGGGGTCCCGTGGGCACTAGTCCCCTTCTATTGTACCTTTGTTTCTTAATTTAATTCAAGTCCGGGAGAGTAGGCTATTGCCGAACTTCCTTTATATTAAAAAAAAAAAAAACCAGTGTTGATAGACATTAGGCATATTAATTTAGAGGAAGAACAAACACAATTTGAAGAACAAATAATGCCAATTAGGGTCTTGGACAAAGAAAATATTGTTAGCACTTGTACCATAGGAAGCAGTAATAACAAAGTCAATACGCAAGGAGAAGAACAAATCTAGTTACATCTTGATGTATGGCAACCTTTCAATGAAACCATTCATACAATTACAAGTAAATAAGTGGGTACAAGACAACCACCTATCTTCCCTATAAACTAGCTCAATGTGGATGTGATAGAGTTAAATTTGGAGGTAAAAATTATGATCGAGAGTGCCATGGATACACAACAAGAACACATAGACGCATATAAATAATATTAACAAGCTTATATAGAGAAGAATGGATTCAAAATTCTTAGTGAATAGTTGATCGAGAAACTCTTACAGTCCCAGAGTCATTTAGAAAGATCCAAGAAAGAGTTACTGGAGGCCATGGTCATATTGGTTCATTGATGTTAGAGAACATGACATGACAGTCTAATGTTAAAGAGATTACTAAAGACTATGAGAAGATAGTGATAGAAAATGGGGACTTGGAAAACAAATATGCACAAATAGAAGCTAAAAAGATACACATAGCATATAAGAAAAAAATTATTAAAACTCAAATCAAGGTATAGATCGAAGAAATTGATTCCTTAAGAAGCCAAAATAAATATTTAGGAGGGCTACCAAAGTTGGTGGCACACTTCTCTTTCCAGATCTTCCAGAGGGTCTCACCTCTTATAACATTCCACAATGTCAAGGAACAACTGATAGCTTCACCAAATAATGCTCGTTTCTAGTTGATTTGTCCCTATAGCAGCATGATTCTCTCAAAGTCCACCAGTGACATTGACTTGGGGCATGAAAAGAAGAGATGTCCCAAGTCCTTATTTCCATGAAGGCATCATTTACACCATGGAGGAGCTCTGCAAATTTTGTTAGCTTTTGCATTGGAACAAATTCCCTTGTGGAGGATTCGCCACATAAGAAGTGATTTTTTACCTTGATTAGGGGATGCCAAAGGGATTGAACTTAAAATCCCACCTCAGGCTCAACCAATCCAGACACCATCTCCTATTAGGTGTGACATGAGAGTCCACATTCTTCTTAATTCTCAAAATTTTATCAAGATTGTTGTGCTTGTGCCATCTAACATCCTCAAGGTGGGGGATTCATGCCCAATAAGGAGGCGAGTCCTCGAGCTCTGCCAAGCATTGAATCTGCTCCGCAATATTCACCATTCTTCATAGTCCATTATCCTAGCCGAGTCAATGTCCTCAAATCTAATCCATTGGCATGTTTCTTGAATCCAGAGGTGTTTCCACAAACAAAAAAACTTTGCTCCAAAGCTTCCTAGCTTTTTGGAGGTTCCAAGACCCAACACCTGTGTTGACCTTAATAGGGAACCAAGTTGAATCATTTTGTCTAATATTGTGCCCATTTTCCTTTTTTGTAACATTTTTTGATAGGATTTAACCCATCTCTACTTTCTGGGATTTGAGGGATCCCATGGGTGCTAGGTCCATTCACTCGTACATTTGTTCTTTCTATTCATTAAAGTTTGGGAGGGTAGGCTATTGTTGCACTTCCTTTAAAAAAAATATTCCACACAATTAAAAGAGATTTGTGAAAGCAAGATTCAGGTAGAGAAAGATCTTGAGGAACAAAAGGAGATGGTAAAAGGGAAATATAATACCATATTGCAATTGAAAGAACAAGTTAAGCCGGTGAAAGCAAAAAATGTGAATCAAGCAGAGAACATGAGGCCACCGGTATTTCCTAATCCTCAAATGGCTAGTATGGAGACTTATGAAAGTCCTCTTTCTTCCCCCGCTATTGATTCACCACTAAGGGATGTGCAATAAGAAAAAAATGAGGAAATACTTATGCCATATTCAGTGGATCTAGACGAAAAGGAACGGGTATTCCTAGTGCCTTGCATGACACAAGAATATGGAGAAGTTGTGGTGAGAATGAGGAAAGACGCTAAAATAAGAAGTAAGGATGTAGAAAAAAATATGAAGCCTTTAAATATACGTTTCAAAATTATGAAAGAGCAAAAAAGACAATATATTTGTAGAGTGACCAAGCAAGATCCAGATGTAGATTTGAATTTCACTACAACTACTTTTAATTACATAGAAGAATAGTTTGACCAAGTTGATCCCATATGAAAGAAATTTTTTTTGGAGAAAAATCCAACACTATGTGTACACTAGCAAGATTCCCTCTATTTATTACAAGTTAATCCAACTTTTTTTAACTATTTCACGAAGAAGACAATGCCCAAAATTTTGGGAGGGATAGTGCAAGGGAAAAATAAGCAAAAGGTGGCTCAATTTTCCCCTATTATTGATCCCACCTCATGGTTATCCACCAATATAAGGTTACATAGTCTGAACTATCAAATTATGACTAGAAAAGCATGTTGTACTAGACCTAACAATAAAACAAACAAACAAGATCATTAATATGATCCCTAGAGTGCCCAAAAGATTTTCATAATATAATTTTTTGAACTTCATAGCCATTAACTAAGGCACAACACCACTCATTTTTTATTTATCTAATATTTTGAGGAGATCAAAATTTATGGCATATTTTTTTGCAACTAATGTGCCTACCTAGTTCATATTTACATGCTTTTGAAGAAACATTCTTTACATGATTTTTTTAACTCAATTTAGAAATATTTTTGAAGATGTCATCGAACCTTATGAGCTTCATTTTCATTTTTCCATCATTGACAAGTTCCCCATGATGTAGTAAAACTAGAACATTGGCAAGGCTTCATTATGAGAGAGGCCAACTTTCTCAACACAAAAGAAGAAATAATCTTCCACACATACTTGCGTTGACACCAAAAGCTTGTCGAGGATGAGAGAATTTAGGAGAAGGGACATGTGGAGGGAGAGCCTAGCAAAAAGAGGAAAAGAAGAAGATAAAAATGAATAACCACCCTCTACACAAAGCCCCGTAGAGGCACACATTAGGCTAAAATGGATATACAGGGAAGAACAAAGTAGGCCAACAACAATGCAACAAGTCCTAATGAGTGGAGATCAAGAGTCAGAGAGTGGAAACAATTTGAAGCACTAGTAAGGGAGGTTTGAAGCACCAATAGGCGAACTTTCTGAAGACCAAAAAATGGTGAAGAAATCCCTTCCTAAAAGATTCTTGACCCCATCTTCTACTACTGGTGGCATGTTAGACAAACACAAATGAAGCCTATCAGGGATGATAGAGACTAGGAGGAGGAGGGTGTTGTAGAGAGTCAAAGGCTCAAAAGTAGAGAAGAGAAGATCAGGAGGGACCTATATATTTTTCGAGAAATTTCCTATGTTTCTTTTTCACATCAAGCCCATGAGTACAATAAAGCCTTGTAAATGCACCAAAGGAGTCCTCTAGTTGCATAGTTCCCAAATATTGTATCATGATCATTATAAAATATTTGTTTCTTTCAGAAACTCCTCAAAGTGCCCCTTCACTTGTGTGAAAGGGTCAAAATAAGGGCACATGTATATAAGTCACTTGGTGACTCCTTTGTAAAGACTTTTTTCCATTTTGTAAGGAAACTAACTTGAAGCAAAAATCTTGTAAATCCTTCTTCTTGCTCTCTTATCTCCTTCTTCATGAGCTCATGTGTGTATGTATGGAATTTAATGTGTGCTTGGATGTGATGTCTACCCCTTCCCCACCTTTTTCTATTGTTTTCATAGAGCATTTTGACTAGACGTGTCTCATCATGAGCTTCGAAATAAACCTATTGTTGACTGTATTCAGCTATCAGAGCTAGAAGAAAACCTTAATCTAGTTTATACTGTTGCACCAAGTATTGCAACACATACCTGTGTGTAGGCATCTTGTGAGGTAGAAGTCATCCTTGTATGCACTCATTTGACCTATTCATGCATCAATCATCATGTGGAGCATGCGCTTCTATGCACTTGGTCAGTTCATACTCTCAGTTTGACATTTTGACATGTGTGTGTGAAGCCGCCAATAGAGTGCACTTGTAGGACATGTGAGAGCTAGCTAGTCTCATTTGACACAAGCTGCATGAAAGCTATGTGTATTCCACATAGGGTTTTACCAATATCATCAAAAAACAAGAACCCAAGTCCATTTATGATTATCAAATTTAGAAATCTCACATCCGTCTTGGGAAACTCCTCTATGATATCTTTCCCTTTGCTATAAGAATCTTCTTCATGATTTACATTGGTTCACATTAGTACTTATGCCATTAAGGCCTCCGTTACCTACGTAAAGAAAATCTTCTTTCTCTTTGACATCATCACAAGCCTCTCTAAATGCCACATTGATCGATTTCATTTCCTTCTCATCAATGTTTGCATTCCCTTCAATAAGAAACCAACAAAAAAAGATTTCTATTGATAAGATCTATTTAGCAATGTGGCTATCAGAGATCTCCATAATCATTTCTTCAGTGTGAGATGGTATGAGGGAAGAGGTTTGAGAAAACTCATGAATCTTTGATGGAAGGATTTATTCTTTCTATACATGAACTTGAGATAGTCTATGGGTACCAAAGACCTTCGCATATCGGAAATACACATCCCATAGTTCAATACACGTTTGTAAATGTATTGTTGTATTTTCTCTAATGCTTCATGACAAAGCATTAGGGTCTTATCGGTATCTATGTCCATGGTGAAAACGGACGCGTACTCCTCAAGCTTTAGGTTATGGGTGGCCAGCATCACGACGAACATGGATTTTGTACGATCCGTAGCCTTTATATCAAAAGCACTTGTAGGGTAGATCTCTATCACAAAGTGACATCATAGATTTTATCTTCTTCAGCACAAATGTGAATAAATATATGTTTTGAACTAGATATATCAGAATTTAACTCTTCCCATCCTTAAATTAATAATCTCCATCTTACTTGAGGAAAGACAATTGATATTTGCTACTTGTTGAGGCTATATTAAACTCTTATGTCATCGATAACCAAACACTTGATTGTCTATCCTTTTTTCTCCACTAATTTCTCTCTCCATGATGAAGAAAATCCACTTCAACAATCAGAGAATCCATTTCTATGATTTCTACCCTTAACTTTCCTTCAACTTCCTTAGTTGGTTCCAATTCTTTTCATTTTGAGTTGAAGTTTTCTTAACATCCCTAGAAAGCCCCTTCTGGGATTCTTATCTCAGGAAGGTTTGTTGTTGATTTCTCTAGTACAGTATGAGCAACTTCGATCATCTTCGTACATATTTCCAACCTTTCCCTCTCTAGGTCTCCTCATGGATAACTTTGGTCATGTTGCTCTAGATTAGTTCATGTCTCTATTCTAGACTGAAAAGCTTTTAGCCACATCTTTAAGTCTTCAAGCATAGGATTCGCTAGAGTCGATCACGCCCGGTCTTTCATTGTTCCTCCTTTCACCACATTTGTATTGGCTGAACTAGTTGGTTTAGATTCAAAGTCTTGTACCAATTTTTCCTTTTCTTCAGCCATCTTCCTAATCCACTTACTTTTTATTTTCTCCCTTCTAGTTTTCCATATTTGATCTTTCTTTTTCATTGAGGTCTCCAATGGTTCTTCTGAATCTCCTACTTCTTGAGGTAAGGATTCCACTTCCTTCTCACTCCTAGGACTATAAGATTGTTGATTTTCCAAGTTCTCTTTAGCTCTAGATCTTGTGATGGCCTTTAATGACTCTGTATTCTATATCACTATTGAGGGCTCTATGACTTCAATCACATTAATCTGAGCAGTGGAATGTGTTTTAGAGGGGTCCTTGGGGCAATCCCTGAACAAATGTTCTTTTCCACAATCACTGCAATATCCTTCTCAAACCTTCTAGGGTGGTGGATGATAGGGCATTGTGCAATCTCTAATGAAGAGGTCTCCTTTGCATATATAACATGGTCCTCTAGGTGAAGGTGGTCTCACTGTAGGACTTCCTAGAGCTTGAGCTCTAGGTGTTGCATACATTAGATTGGCATATTCAGACCCATAAGAATTTCCATAGCCATCATGTTCATAATATTGTTGTTCATAGGAGGACTCATACTCTATAAGATTATGGTCATAGGTATAACAATATATGTATCTTTGTTCATAGCCTTGATTTAGGTTTTTTGAGTTGATCAATTGGGTGAGATGAAGTATTTCGACGGCGATGCACCACAGTGCACTCTCTTTCTTGACAGCTCCACGACGATATGCTCGGAGTAGAAAACCGAGCTCCTAAGGCCGCACGCAGTACTCTAGAGGCTGCAATACGCAAAAAACACAGTACACAGGGAGCACGAAGACAGACTTCCTAGGTCTTACAAATGCGGTCGAACTTACTGTTTGTGACTGACCAGGCCACTATATGTTTTATTAAAGAACATATACAAAGAAGTGTATGATGGCCATTTGGCCTTTCACATGGACACTAATGGTAACATGAGAGGTACTACAACTCTTTTTAAGTTTTCTTATGCTTGTGTATACTTCATTGGAACTACATTTTGAGGGTGTGGGGGTTGTTGTCCTAGCATTGGTTGAGTTTGAGTATGTTCTTGATACTCATAAGGCCTTTAAGACATGGGTGGTCCTTGATATGGAACATATATTGGAGCCTCGTTGGCTTGCTCTCTAGGTTGGTATCCATAAGGCATGTATTGTGGTGGTTGGAATGGCCTAGATTGTCTATTATATGGACAATTTTCAATAATGTGATTAGTGCATCTCTACTTAATATGATAGTAGAGGTTTGTTCCTTACATCGATTGCTTATTATATTGATATGGCTATGGGGGGCAGGTCCTCCTCTTACACAAGCATGAGATGGGTGGTCTTCTCCACAATGTACACATCTTCTTAACATGAGCTTTTGCATAGGTTGGTCTTGATAGGGTTTTTGACCTTGCTAGTTTTGAACTCCTAGTTTTTGGCCACCAAATCTGCCAATTCTTCAATGTTTTTAGATTGAGAAGATACACTACTAGAAGTATCATTAGACTTGGCCGGAGTCTATGGAATCTTCAAGTCATCTGCTAAGTTATCTTCCAAGTCTATGCACTCTCCTAGACACTCACCCAGTGTTTGTAAGCATTTCACAAACACCAAGGTTCTCAAGTTTCCATTAGTGTCCAATCTTGCATAGCCTAGTAGTTGATGCTTGAATCTCTAGGAGGAAGTCTTGAGTTCAAATCCTGACTGGACATAACCATGAGTTCCCAAAGATGGGTGCCCATGAAATTCCCCAAGATGGGTGCCTCTACCTTATGAGGTCGAGTCTGTGTGTCTTTCCGATTCATTGTACTCTCAGTCATTAGTTAAAACATCCAAGAATAATGATATCATCTTTTTTTGAGTGGGCCTCTCAGTCATAGGACAATGGGCCACATATTGCTTGAAGCTATGAATCAAGGAAGAAGTATTATGTTTGTTCCTTTCTTTGTGAATTCATCAATGAATTCTTCTAAGAACTTCTCTATATTAGTAAATTGGTTGGGCCGGGATTCAAGGGTTGGAACCAAGTTGAAGTTGTTTGGAACAATGTTCCAAAAAATTCATATTGAATAAAAAATTTATCTACCTTTTTTGTCCGCAACACTTGTTTGAATTCTGCCATGTGATAGTATGGATCTTTAGACCCATCATAATGGTTTCTCAGGCACTTTTCCACCTGGAAAAGTCTTAGTCTTCTACCCATTTTAGGAGTTCAAGGAATAACTTGAAGCACAAGATGCACACCTGGTCCTCTTCCTTGTGGAGGTCTTAAGGAGAGGGTGGTTGGTTTGTTGTCTCGCTTTGCAAGTGAGTATTGGGTATTGTATTGGAATTTGGTATAGGGAAGTGAACATGGGGTCTGAGTGGATCACTTTGCTTACTAGTTTGTCCTACAGTACTTTGTTGCTCTTCTTTGGAATTTTGGGATGTGGTTGCGTAATCCCTTGGGAGAATATTGGAAAACCTAAGTATTTCAATCTAGATCTCTTTGAATCAATATCTTCATTTTTTTAATCCAATAAGTGACTTTGGTAGATTCTTATGAATCACGCAATTCATAGATGGTAGCGGGTTTGATACTCCTTCCCACTATGGGTGAAGTGGCTTGCAATAATTTATTGGTTCCAACTAGTAGATAGAAATCCATTAGATCATCGTCTTGAGGGATCCTATCTCCTCTCCAAATACTCACCACAATTGACCTTCCTCTTGGGTTCTTCATGGCTTCTCTATTATCAGTCCCAATTGGGTTATTTGGTTCCTCACTTTCTCCTCTTTTGTTGATCCTATGAGGCTGCTCTATCACTGATTATAATTGCTCTTGTTTGTCCATGTAACATCCTCCCTCAAATTTGACAGCTAGTCTTTGCAAAACTTTAGAGTCAGTCAAATTACTAAGTCTTGTGATCAACCTATTAAGACCATCTACTTATATTGGAACTCCATGCAATTTTGTAGAGACATACTGCAATGAAGTTCTATATTCATCTTCTATCAATGACATGAGCTCAGCTTAATGGATAGAGCTATGCATGTCTTTTGAGGCCATGATTACTTCACCTTTCGAATCACTAGAGGTGTCCAAATAAGTGGAGTGAATAGTTCTTTGAGTTCCCTATTGATGATATCACACTTTTTTGACTCCCTAGGACACGTCCAAATAGTAGGTTTATTCACTATCTATGGATCTTTCCACTTTTTTTAACCCTAAGATAACTATTCTCACTCCTGAGTATTTTTTAGGGTCTAGGGAATGGTTTAAGTGAAACTTGAGCAATGAAGTTCCAAAATTTTGGTGTTGATTCAATTATGTTTCTCTCAATTCATGATACTCAATACTCAATATTTCCATGATACATGATTCTAATATTTGACGATATGATACTTGGACTCTGAGACACATGATACATGATACAAGTCCTGAAATGATCCTTGACCTTCCACAATATGATACCTGAATCATGATATGGAACAAGACATGATATAGGATACTTCAAGGGGGATATATGATACTAGGGATATAAAACATGATACACAATGTTTGGGAACCTTATGTGGTACACGATATCTATATTTTAAATGATACACGATACAAGTTTTAGGTGATACGATACTTGTCTAAAGGTTTGATGATACACGATATGAGGTCAAGATCAACAACACATGATACCTGGAGGTATCGACAATACATGATACTTGACTCACATGAAGATACTCGACAAGGCAACACACGATACCAAAGCACCCTAAGAGTAAGGTATACTGATACTTGAACTTTTACAAGTCCAAATTAAGACTTCTCTTGTGATTTTGTGTTCCTTGTGCTCTACTTGTCACCCCTATGTGCATGCAACTTGAAAATACCTTAATTTTTACCCAAAATGTACCTCACAATACTCGGGTGGTGTTGTTTCTTCCTATGTAAGTGATCAAGCACAAGAATGATATGTCGACATTGAAGAGCTCACCTCAATTAGTATTTCCCTAAATTTCTAACACCAAACTCCAGCTACACTATGAGTTCCAAGCGATACACACAGAGGAGATATTGAGAATTCTGTGTACTCTCCATGATACCTACACTAACAAGTGAACTATGATGTGGTGAGTTTGAATTTTTGTCCTTGATCAGGGCTAGTGGACTATAAAAAAGATAAAAATTCTTTGGTTAATTTGGAAGGTTGGTTGACCTAACCTACTTCCAAGCTCTCTTAACTACCTCCTAACCCTAACTTTCCACTCCTAATCTACTCCTAAAAACTTCTTACACACACACACTAGGTGTATGAGCAACAATTGCAAGGGATTTGTGACTTGTCAAGCTACTGCATTTACTTCCTCATGATCGCCACCTTCACAATAACACTTTAATCATCACATAGGCACCTTGACTTAGGCCCACATCCTCAGAAATGGTGCCAAAATGTGTGTACCTAGACTCACAAAGTCCTAGGGATTTATGATGAGAGAGACTATACCTCACTCATCCAACAAATGCATATAGCGGTGGTTTGATACACACATTAAATTATCAAACCAAGAGTCTAACCTAGCATGAAACATATGCTTAAATGATGTTTAATGTGGGAAAATGACAAGTAATGCATGCAAATAGGGAACATCCACTTCACACAATACCTCTTACACAAAAGTGTGTATTAGGATACTTAGTGCAACAATAGACACAAATCAAGCCATATCTCCTAGTTTTCATACCGAGATAGAATTAGTATTGGACTCATTTTGAGGCTCTCAACAACATGCATACAATGATCATATTTTCAGCCTGATCGGATCTCTCTGCTCCAAGTTATGACAATAAAAGAATGACAAGAATCATCTTGCACCTAAAGACTCCCTCCACTTCACACCCATAGAATAACACTAAAAAGAGATGAAGGGGTAGACAACACCTTTAGACACACATTCAATGCAAGAAGGTACACAGGCAAGAAAAGAAAATTTGAATTTTTTGAATTTATCTCTTGATGATGGCAAAAGTATTTACAAGTGAGTCACAAGCGACTTATATACATGTGCCCAAAATTTGGTCCTTGCATACAAGAGACCAACACTTCCTCTAAAGATCTCTAAATTCCTAATATTGTACAAAATTAGTGTTATAATTTTCAGGGATTATTCATCTAGAGGACTTGTCTAGTGCATTTACAAGGCTTCTCAATGCTCTATGATGGATTCTAAGAAAAGAAAACGGGCAATTTCTTGAAAATTTTGTGGGCTTTCTTTTCTTCTCTTCTTGTCTTCAGTCCTCTACAACACACTTTAATTTGAGTTTCTATTGTTTATGTCTTTCATATGAAAATTGTTCCATAATTAATGAAGTGTGTCTATGAAACATGAAATGATAAAAACTTGGTCTTGGGTCATCAATTCAAAGATAATTACCATGAAAACTATGTAGAGTTTTGATATATTTTTGAATGGATAATGGTCGACATGGCTAGTAGATAGGGTAAATAAGAAAAAAAATATTGTTCACCATAGTGTGACTCTAGTAGTTTGACTTGGTCAAACTACCAAATGTCATGCCATGATGAAGAAGTTTTTTTTTCATTTATTTCCTTAGCAATATTAGGTCATTTGGACCTAATGGAAGAAAAACCATTCCAAAAATCCTCACAAATTGGAAAAAATCCACTTTGAAATATGCATCTTCAAGCCCATTTTTTTCTCAAACCATAAGGTCTTTTGCATTGATTATTGTGATAACAAGTAAATTTTTTATTAATCTACATATAAATGAAAAAAAAATAAAAAAAGGTTGTTCAACATGGCATGAATTTTTGTAGTTTGACCAAGTCAAGCTACTAGAAGTTGTGTCATAGTTAACATCTCCTTTTTTTCATTTTTCTTTTTTACGTGTCTTTTTCAAACTTAAAATTTCATAAAACATGATAAAATTGGAGAAACCATCAAGAGATTTTCAAGAAAATATCGATAAGGCAAAAAATGTTTTTCATTAATCATAAGTAGACTGCATAAAAGAGGCACATGTTTCAACTTATCTATCCCTTAAGTGCATTATTATTTCTAAGTTCGTGTCCAAAACATGTCTTTTAATTGTAGGGTTACTCTTTTGCATGCATCTTGTAAAAAAGTGAAGTAAGCATATCTTGCGATGCATCTTGCAATGCAAGGAGGGCATTAGGCTAAACTCGTGTGGTAGAGTCTACGTATTTGTCAATAACATCTTTCATGATTCAAGAAAAAAAAGCTTTGGGGATGACTGGATCTATGCTCTTCTAATACTTGTGTATCTCTCTTATGCTACAGTCCGGGGCATGTAGTTGTATTTTCTCATATTTGAAGGAGGTGATGGTGGCCTTGGCACACATGTCCAAGGTGCAAGCTCAATTTTTTCCTTCTCTCCTCATTCATCCAACTATTCTATGGTTTTTGAGCTTCTCTATGTTCATTTCTCTATTTTTGTTCTTGTGGTTGTCTCTCTTGTCTTTGTTCTTGTTGTTGATCTCAGTGCTGTAACTGAAAATTTCGTCTCTCAAGATGCGCATGAAGTTGATATGATATTTCTCTATCTACTTCTTGTCTTGTCTTCTCTACTTACTCTTGTGATCATGCCTCCTCTTCCATCAGCATTTAGCTCCCTTTTGGACTCACTTCAAATGTTGATGTTTGACAAGTGACCTTGAACCTTGGTTTCTTCAAAGTTCTTGTAGCTAATAATGCTTGCTTTGTTTGCTTTGTTTGCTCCATTTGTGTTTGTGCTTGTGCTTTTTGTTTGTACCCATTCTTCTAATGTTATTTTATGAGAAATCTCCATCACTTCATTCCATGCACTTGATTTTGGAAATGGTGTATGATGTGTTGTTGGAGCATTGATGGTGTCAAGACCATCAAAGATATAATGTGTTTGGTTATGATATTCCAAACCTAAAAAATTTGTATCGTCTCCTCTATTGTTTTGTTCCCCCATGATGGACTTGATTGTTTGATCCCTTGTGTTTTCAACAACTTCAATATCCATGCTCATATGGATGGATTCAATAACACATATTTGGGCTAGTTCATCCACCACTTGTAGGATTTTGACGCAATGAATAAGATTGTTTCTAGGACTTGGTAGAACTCAAGAGTATTATTGAGTTGATACAAGTCTTGCCATTTCTCTAGAAAATTTAAGACCGCATCCTTATTTATGTCTTTGCCCTCTCAAGGGAACCGAGGTAGCTTTAAGTTTTTTGCAAAAGAAAGACTCCTAGATCTTAAGGAATTGATATGTTGAGGATTTTTTATAAAGTCATCAG
This sequence comes from Ceratopteris richardii, assembly GCA_020310875.1. NCBI lineage: Eukaryota > Viridiplantae > Streptophyta > Polypodiopsida > Polypodiales > Pteridaceae > Ceratopteris > Ceratopteris richardii. Next base: position 116,458,153 of record CM035412.1, on the reverse strand, counting down.
CTTTATTTATAAGTGAAACATTAATTTGGATGGCTAAGGGAAGTTGATTAGAGCATACCTAAAATTTGCTCCATTTTACTTTTCACTTTATTTATGGAAGTGTGTAGAGTTCCCATCTTGGTTTGGATTTCCCTAACCATGTCCTCTTGGATATCGTTGATTTTTAGATCCAAACCTTTTAACTATTGATATATACTAACCTCATGTTCTTCTTGTTTACCCTTAACTTTTAGCCGTGATGTGTATTCTATTATTCTAGTCCTATCGCCTGACATATAACCTACCTCCTACCTAGATGCATCAATTAACATGATACTATCATCAAATGAACCCCCTCCATGAATACTTTGAGCAAGAAAGCAATACAATATATTTTCCTAATTCAAGAAGGAGAGAATTCCAAATGAAGTATTTCCTCGACTATCTTCCAAATTTTTACTTCTCGTTGTAGGTTGACTTTGGCCACCTTTGGAGGAGCCATGAATCTACTAGCATGTGCACGATCCTTGTTCAAGCACCACAAATCGACCTCCATGCATCACGATTCACGAATCTCCCAGCTTCATTGAAGATGGATATGAAAAAAAAGTTACTTGAAGCCTTCTTAGAAGGTCCTTTGAGTAGCTTTCTCCACTAGAAAATGGTAAGAAAAACTCCTTCGGGGAAGTCCCACCAATGATCTTTGACCACCTAAGAGTTCGCTTGATGATCTCCTTGCGAAAGGGCTCAAAAAAGGGGCTTTTAGCTCTTAGGTTTTCAAAGATGTGTACGCAATTTGTGCTTGGAGAGAAGAGAGATCTGAAATTTTTATGGACCTTTGAATTCCACCATTGGTGGATGTGTTTATCCCATATGCAACGGAAAATGGGTCTTGAGAGGGCTATAAGAGCAAGGCTCTTTTTTTCATCCTTTCAACTCTTAAGAATGAGACAACTCGCATTGATGCTACTCCTTCAAGCACTCTTATATCACGAGAGTGCATGGACAGACATTGGGGGGGCTCTTGATAGTTAGTAGTGGTTGCTATGTCTTCCTCCTTGCCTTGCTTGGGGGGGGGGGGTCATATGGGACCCTCCTAAATCTTCCAAGAGGGCCTTCAGACTCTTCTTTTTATAGAGCAAAGAAGAAATGTAGACTTGCATGGCTATGGCTCTAGATGGGCTTGGAATGAAGAAATTCTTCACACATGAGAGCTCCAAAATACCTTCTTTGCACACAAATCAAGAAATATAAACTAACATATGCTTAAAATAAATCATGGCTATTTATACCACTATAGTAAAGATTCCAAGACTTGAAGTTAATGACCAACTTGTAAGAGTGAGTGTATGTATCCTCCCTTCTAATTCCACCTATATAATTACCTCTATATTAAGAGTAGTTCTAGGTTTTCCATGTGTCCAATTTGCATGGTTTCTCAAGAAGGATTGTTCACATGGGTTTCTAAGTTAGGCAATCACATGAGTTCACATGGAATTGCATGGGAACACTTGAAAATCACATGGTTTCTTAAGTGAGGAGATCTAGAATTGTAGATACACGCAATGAGCACATGGTTTGTGCATGTAGAGATAAATCTTGCTTTATTGTTGCTTCTCCAAAGAGGATAGATAGTCCTTTGCAGTACTGATCTTTGGAGTGAATGCTTGTGACCTAGCAACCCATACTGATTGAGTCATAGTGTGTTATTGAATGCATTGTTTGGTGAAGAATAGGTTGTACTTGGGTTCTAGTGGCTGCTTTATGTTCCAGTGGCCTGTGCTAGAGTATGGATTTAGCAATCTTGGGCCTACTTGATCTCTCTAACTATTGTTCGGATATCCAAAAATATATCATCCTTCTTCACAGAAGATTTGGGACTTAGAGATCCAAATTTTCTTCATGTGTCTAAAAGTTATTTGATTCCTAATACTCAATGTGGACGCTTGATCCCGATATCAAGCGAGGACAATCTTCTTGTTCTCCATATGTAGTTGAAGCCATCTAGTGAACATATATGGGCTTTGGGGACCCAAATTTGTGTGGAGCATATCAAGTGTTTTGCAAGTTCTATATGTGCTTTTCTTTGCACTTCTTGATGTTGTGCAGCTAAATGCTTCTTATGATTGTGCTTTCACCATCATGTTCACTTCATATAGTTGGCTAGGTTGTGATCTTCTTGAGGATGTGTAGCTTTCTAGATTTGATGAACCCAGATCTCATCTTGATTGTTCTCATCTTGGAGGAGTTGCATTGGAACCTGTATATACTTAGTTAATGGATATTGATGTCACAATGTTTGTGGGAATTGTTTGGGTTTCTTGGTGTATGAGGGATTTTTTCATTGTCTTCTTCACTTCTTCAGCTTGCTACTAAAGGGAATATTATCAAATGTGCTAAAAACTCCTCTTATCCTATCATGGGAGTTAGAAAGATCATTTTAACTATTATTGATGGTAGTTCTTTCACATTTTCAGATGCCTACCTATAGAAATATGAAATGGTGTTATCTCCATCCAATCTTGCGGCACCCTTTAAACATGTCTATGAAGGTTGTTGTTTGGGTAAAATGCAGCATTATTCCTTCCCAAAAGATAGTTCAGTTAGAGATGCACATAAATTGTAGCTTGTTAATATTGATGTTTGTGATCCTATGTAAACACTTAATTTGGGAATCACCTATACTATGTGACCTTCATTTTTCCAATCATGCATGGGTTTATGCATTGAAAGAAAATTCCAAAGTGTTAATGTGCTTTAACCAATTCCTAGTTACGGTTGAAAATTTTCTAGCATGTAAAATGGGCACCCTCTACTCTGATCAAAGGGGGAGTACATGTCTTCTAAGTTGAATACATTTCTGGTTGAGCATGGGATAAAACATCATTGTACAATGCCATATACACCTCAACAAAATAAAGTTGTGAAAAGGAAGAACATGTCTCTCAAGGAAATGGAAAGATGTATGGTCAAAAGTCAAGCTTTACCACATAGCTTCTTGCTTAAGGCTTTTATTTGTGCAACATATGCACTTAACATGTGTCCCATCAAATCATTGGCATCTATCACTCCATATGAGGCTTGGAATGTTTGTAAGCCATCTATTTCTCACCTCTATGTTTTTTGTTGTCAAGTATATACTGGAAACCAATGCAAAAATTTGGATGATAAGGCTATGAAATGTATTTTTGAGGGGCATAGTCCTGAAAGAAAAGGTTATCTGTGTTTCATCCATTAACTAGACACATATTGGTTAGTCGTGGTCTTGTTTGTGGAAGATGAAATTTAGCCATTACTTTCATGTACCAAGGAGATATTAGTTAGCTCAAAGGATGTGTATGACACTTTGATGCCTCTTTTTATAGGTGGACAATCAAGTGCTACTCCTAATGAGGAAACTTCTCAACCTTTACAGGTTTTAAATGATGATATATATCACTCCATTCTGAAGGCAAATTTACATGATGCACTTATTAATGAAAGATCTGACATAGAAGAGGCAAAAACTATGATAGAAATTAGATGCAACCTTGTCATATTGTACTCATGCTCTCATAGTGCTTTGTTTGCATCACATTGTTATGCAATGGTTGTGTCTAGTCTTTGTGATAACACAGAACTCAAAAAAATGAATGGTTGATATGCAATCGAAATATGTTGCTATTATGAAGAGTGATACTTGGACTTCATGTGATCTACCTCCAAATAAAAAGGCCATTGGGATGAAATGTATATACAATCTAAAATGTAAGTTTGATGAAACGGTTGATATGTGTAAGGCTCGGCTTGTTGCCAAAGGTTACACTCAATAAAAAGGCATTGATTTTGATAGGAATATTGCTCCCCCATGTTGAACAAGCGTTGTTTCTAGCATTTGTGCACTTCTAGCTCACCGTGGTTGGAATGTACATCAGCTAGACATTAAAGCTAGATTTTAGAATGGTGATTTACATGAAGAAGTGTATGTATTTCAGCCCCATGGTTTTGTGCAAAAAGGGCATGAAAAAAAGTGTGCATGTTTAAAAAGGCATTGTATAGGTTGAACCAAGCACAATGTGCTTGGTATGAAAAGGTACATGGGTACTTGCTAGCACATGGATTTGAGAACAATCCAACTCAGAGCACCTTATATGTTAAGCGTGCAGATGATGTACTTCTGATCATTGTTGTATATGTTGATGGTTTGTTGCTCACTAATCCTAATGAGAAGCATATCACTAGCACATGAATTTGAGAACGATCCAACTCAAAGCACCTTATATGTTAAGCATGCAGATGATGTACTTCTCATCATTGTTATATATGTTGATGGTATGTTGCTCACTAATCCTAATGAGATGCATATTGCTAAATTTAAGGTTGATTAGCATGCCTCTTTGGAGATGTTGGATTTGGGGCATTTGCATCATTATTTGGGCATTCATTTTATGCAAGTTTATCAAGAAATAGCTTTGTTTCAAACAAGATATATTGACATATTATTCTGTTGGAGTTAGATGTTTGCGGAAGCACGCGAACAGCAGAAGAAGAAGAAATTTGGAGCTCAACACACAATATGGAATGTATTACCACTAGAATGTACAAAGATAAGTAGCCCATTAGGGAAATAGGTGTATATACAAGTCGAGGGAAAAAACCTCCTGAAGAGGGAAAAAAGTGCCCCGATGGTCCTAGTGTGTTCACACACATCACTACCTAAATATATCAACAAATCCCCCCTGGGAGTGATGCGGTGAACAAGGAGCTAGCACCCATGTATAAGGAAGTGCCAAGCTATGTGGAAATCACTCCACAAAAGGAAGTAAGCCCAAAGCTTTGTGGAAAGCTTCAAACTTCTCCCCAAGCATAGCCTTCGTGAAAAGGTCTGCAATGTTCTCCTACGTGGGCACATATGCCAAGCTGATCTCCCCAGTAGAGAACCTCTCCCTGACATAATAATAATGCACCTCAATGCGCTTAGTGCGAGCATGGAACACAGGTTCCTCGCAACTGCCAATGCGCCCTGACTGTCAGTGAAGATGGTGGTGGCAGAAGACTGACCAACACCCAAATTAGCCATAAGGCGTCTGAGCCACACACACTCAATAGTCGTTGTGAAAGCTACCCTATATCCAGCCTCACAACTGGAAGTGGCTACAATAGGCTGCTTCTTGCTCAACCAAGATATACATGAGCTACCAAGCATGAAGCAAAAGCTGGACACACGAGTGTCATAGCAACCAGCCCTATCAAAGTCAGAAAAAGCATGCAAATCTAGCGGTAGTGATCCCCCCTTGGGATAAAACAACACAAGAAGCCAAGTACCACTCAAGTAGCAAAAGATGCGCTTAACTGCCTACCAATGCTTGACTACTGGGCAATGCATAAACCTGCTCATCTGTGAGACAGCAAACTGGAGCTGAGGAATGCATAAGTAAATCAAGCATCCAACAGCCTGCTAATAGAGAACAACATCAAATGCATCTCCAACATCATGAAGACTCAGTTGTAAATCTGTTTCCATAGGATTAGCAATAGGTTTACAGTATTCAAGGCCAAAACGCTGCAATAATGTGTCAATAAATTTTGTTTGACACAAAGCCATTCCACTATCAACATGCATAAATTGAATGCCCAAATAATGATGGAAATGCCCTAAATCAAACATCTCAAATGAGGCATGTAAATCAGCCTTGAAATCAGCAATATGCTTCTCACGAGGACCAGTGAGCAGCATGTAATCAACATACACCATAATGATCAGAAGTACATCATTAGCACGCTTGACATGTAAGGTGCTTTCAGTTGGACTGTTCTCAAAACCATGTGCAATTAGATAGGCATGTATCTTTTTATACCAAGCACGTGGTGCTTGCTTAGTAATGGTTGTCCCAACCACCATGAACTGTTGTGCATCAAGATTTTTTCTTTCTTCTTGGTTCGCTTGTCCTCTTATGATGCTTGTCGTACTTCTCCAGTTCAGATATTGAGACTATTGGTGTCTTTGGAAAAGAAGGGAGTTCCGTCCTCTCTCCTACTTGTTCTTCAATAGTTGAATCCCTTTGCATCACATAGCTTTGGACAATAACAACATCTATCTCTTCACGATTTACCTCAGGTAGACTATGTGTCAGTGAGATGTCTAGATCAGTGAGTGTGCCATTTTCTAATTCTATCCTGACACACTAGTCATTTACCCAAATTTGAAGAAGTCCAATTCTTAGATTTAAGTTGATTTGCATGATCATAGATCCATTCTTAGTGCAAGATAAAAGACTTAGTAAGGTCTTCTTCGTGGCATAACTAGTGCTTTAATTGCCATGGGGACATTCTGAATAGAGATGGGAAATATTCTCTTGCACATGCAAGGGGTTTTCACTCCTAATCCTACAAGATAAGCTTCAATAGGATCAATTGATAATCCCATGTCCTGGCAACAAGAGTATCATATGGCACTAGTCATAGTGCCTGACTCAACCAATGCTCTAATTGTCTGAGCAATCATGCCATGTCCTAATTCTGTTGAGACAAATGTTCATCTCCCCATTATGCTATGAGAGGGATTTCTCTTCACTTGGCAAATAGCCTTATAATACCTAGGGTCTTCGTGATTAGCATACATAGGTTGATTTATGCCTTTTCTTCTCAACTTCATATGTCTAATGCACTCTAAGGCCTCTTCCTATGCTTCTTCATGGACTCGTTTCTCTTCTTCCTTGTGTCTCTTAGTTGTGTTAAGTCCGCTTAGCATCTCCTCAGTCAATGGTTCCTAATACAGTTTTACTCTACACCCAGTGGTGTAGTTTGGTAATACATCTCCTTCTAAGGTGGCTAGCTAGACCGCTCCACTTGTAGATATCCTATTAATGATCCAAGGCCCATAACCTTACTTCTCAAGTATATGTGTATGTTGCTTTAGAGTATACATTAGAACTAAGTTTCCCACTTTCAAGCCTTTATCTTATATATGGGCATCAAAGGATGCTGTTTGCCTCTTTTTTTTTCATATATGCATGCGGATGCTCTCATTCGTGTCCCACCGAATCATTCTAGGTCCAAGATCCTAGAAGTTAGCTCATGACTAATCCAATCATACTTTTGTACTAGCTTAAGTGTGCATATAAAAAATTCTAATGTGAGTGCAATATTTTGGCGAAACAACATAAAAAAGGGAGTGGCATTGAGCATCATTTTGTAGGAAACTCGATAAGCCCAAACAACACGATGAATATATTTGTCCCAATCAAAACATTTGTTGTTAACCAATTTAGTCAACGCTATACACAAGATCTTGTTTGTGGTCTCAGTTTGGCCAGGGTGATAGGGGGGCGTAGACTTCTTGTGAATGACCATGAAATCTTGTAAGAGATATTCAATGACCTCATTCAAGAAGTGAGTTCTATGATCACTTACCAATTCTATTCGCAACCCATATTGTGTAAACACATTTTCAAACCAGAACTTAGTTGTTTTTTGTGCATTGTTCTTACTTGTTGCTTTTACTTCTACCCATTTGGTTAGATAATATGTTTGCAACTATGATATACTCAACATCTAAACTCTTGGTTGGGGGATTAATAGGACCTAAAAAGTCTATTTCACACTTAGAAAGAATGCACTTCCTCCCATCATGGGTCTCAGTGACATCTCATCTTCACATATAGGATATTGTGTTCTTTGACGTATGTCACACCTCTTCACATAGGTATGTGCATCCATGTGAAGGGTAGGACACCAAAGACATGAGAATAGAATTTCTTTGATCACTCAATTAGACCCAAAGTGCAGCCTCTAAGATCTTCAAGTATTTCACTTTCCTACACACATAGTCTCAAATATCCATATCATCCATGCCTATAAAGATTATCTCCAATGATTTTGTAGTCTTGAGCCTCTTCCTCTAGAGTTCTTCTTTGCGCTAGAGTCATCTCTTGAGGGAATATTTTTGTTATGAGGAGTTCAACCAAAGGATTGCTCCAATCCGGTATCAATGACACTTGATACAAAGTTGCATGCTCCACAAGGGGTCTATTAATAAAAAAAATTTGGAAAATCCTAACACATCCTACAGACATCTACTTCCATAGTTGGCTAATATACACCTAATCGTTTTAGATTCTATAGGGTTTGATGTTTCATATGATGTTGCTCCAAGGCATCTACATGTGCTAGTTGCAAACATTTGGCATGTTCTTCTTCTTCCACACAAAAAGTGAGGAATACTTGATCATGTTCCTTGTATATGCTTCCTATCAATGTAGGATATTTTTGAGATCTCACAATCTCTTTGTCCTTTGTTCCTATTATGGGGTTATTAGGTCCAAAAGTAAGAATAGGCATAAGTGTTTTAGCCAACTTAGTCACTACTTCTAAGCTGAATAAGTACACATCAGAAAGTTCATTTGATACTCCTTGCAGTGACTCCCCTGAATAGTCTAGATAGGTGATCTGCCCTAAGGTGAGTCTTTCCTTTCCTTATGACTACTTAAAAATCATACTCCATTAGTAAGAGAAACCATCTTAGTAATCGTCCTATATTGCATGGCTTGTTCGCCAAATATAGTAGAGCTTGATGTTTTGTGAAAATTTTAAACTTATTTGCAAGCAAATAATGTTTCCATACCATGCCTAATTTTCTCATTCTATAGTGGTATAGTTTCTTTTTGCTACATTCAACTACCTACTAGCATAAGCAATCGGGAGATCTATGTTTCCTTCTCCTGTAGGTTGTACCTGCACACATCCAATCACAAAATTGGAGACATCCACATGAACTTGGAATGGCGTATTCCAATTTGGTGCCAATAAGATTGGTGCTAAACACAAACACCTTTTTAGCTCATTAAAGGAGGCCTCGCATTCTTCGTTCTAGTCAAAGTTAGTCAAAATGTTGTACAAAGGCTTTGCAATTATAGCATACATGTGGATAAAACGTTTGTAGTGTCCACAATGTCCCATGAAAGCTCATATGTCCTTGACCATCTTTGGCCTTGGTAGCTCAGCTATATCCCTTACTTTATCTTCATCCGTTGAGATTCTGCTCTTTGGCATTATGTGTCATAAGATTTTGCCTTGCTTGACTATGAAAACAGGTTTTTCTAGGTTCAAACAGACTTGGTACTCTTTGCACTTGTCAAAAATCTATTTAAGCTCGGGGATGTGAGTCTATGTAATGTTGGAATGAGCACATAGCTCATCCTTACTTCTAAGTTCTTTCTTAAGAATTCCTTGAACACATGACACATCAGCCTTTGGAATGTAACATATGTATTGGTAAGCCCAAATGGCATTACACAAAATGCAAAAATACCCATTCTATGGCAAAGATCCTCTTGTGTTTATCTTTAGGAGCATTGGCTACTTGATTTTAACCCAATAATCCATCAACGAAGTTATAAAATTCCTTGCTTTCTACTCTTTCCAATAGGTGCTCGGTGATAGGAAGCAGATAGATATCTCTTATGGTGGTTGTGTTAGCTTTCTTCAAGTTAATGCACACACACAACTTGCCATTCTTTTTGGTCACTTCCATAATGGGGGATACCATCCTATGAGAGCAGATATCTAGATCCACTCATTTTAGGTCCTTCTAAATCCAAGCGAACACATCTCTATACTCTCTAAATATCCCTATCAATTAGCATTCCTCTTTAGCACTCAATTCATGCCCTATATACGTACATCTTTCTTCTCCATATTCTATGGTTGCTACAATTTTCTTGGTATTTTCCTTGTTGTCATAGGCTTCTTTGACAACTGCTTCTGGTTTAGGCATTCTTATCATGATCTTTTTGTCCTCAATATCATACATTTTGAAGTTGTTTGGCACTTCAAACAAAGATTCTTCTTCTTCTTCTGTGGGTAATTTCTTCTCTTTGTCTATCCTTCTCACACATCATCTTTTGATTTGGTTAACTTTTCAGGATTGTAGTTTTCAAGTTCTTGAGTCTTAGCCTCTATCAAATAAAGATATTCCTTCTTTGAGTTGCAAAAGGTGTCCATGATGATGGATTCATCATCCTCATTAGTGACTTCCGTGATTACAGATGTGCTAGGCTCACACTCTTCTATAACCAAATCAATCATCAGTGGTTCTATTGTGAAGACCGAGATATCATAGCCATCTTCATAGCAGTGAGGTGTCCATTTCCCCTCATTGACACATGGGGTTCAAATTCTTCATTGGGAAATACCATAGGTGCATAGGCTGGGTCTTGAATAGATCTTGGGTTATCATTAACACTTACGTCTCTAGCATTTAATCTCCTCTCTTCTTCCATTGCAACTTTACACATCCATAAATATGCGTCTTTGAGCTTTCATGAAGACTATAATCCTATGGAATGCATCGATTCTATCTCATTTAAGGTTCTATGGACTGGATTCCATTGCACGTGTGGTACACCTCTATGGGAATAGTCTTTGAGATTGACTTTAGTGGTGACCCCTAAGTGTTGTAAGTACATGGAATTGGTTCTCCAATTATGCACTATCTGCAATTGTCTCATAAATGGTCTCCCTAAAATAATCTCATAGGCATGATTCTACCTAAAATCACATATGGAAAATGTATGTTCAAGCTCTACACCACAAGTAGTGAGAGTTATCCCTTCTAGTAACCCTAAAGGTTTCTCAATATGTACATCTACCATTTACAATTTCATTCTAGTTGGCCTAAGAGCTGCCTTACCCCAATGTTTCCACAAGGAAGTGGTAGCAATCGCAACTCTTAGTCCCAAAACTAGGATAGCCTTTGTTGTATAGCTCTATTGAGTGATGTGGAGATAAGTGTCTCCTTCTTCTCCTTCACTCATATCTCCTATCTTATCCAAGGGTATCTCTATCCCTGTTTTTATGTGATCCTACCTAAGATGGGGACTTAGCTACTTTTGGAACTCGGTTAGTGTAGCTCAGTGATGAGTAGCACCTCCTTTAATGTCAATCCGGGAAGACATGAGGATGGTATGAAGACCTCGAGCAAGTGAAGGCACAAATGTGTGAGTGAGAAGCACACAAACATGCACACACATATACACACACACGCACACACGGCAAGAACAAAGAGAGTAAGACAATGGAATCACTTCTATTACAACCAAGTTCTCATACAAGATCAAAACTACAAGAAGCTACCCCAAAATTGAGCTCTCTAGCTCTATTTATAGTTTTTGACTAGTGTAGAGGAGGTATTGGGGTATCCACCTTTTCAAGAGCAGAGAATAAGCACTTCCAGTACGTCACCTACTCAAGGGAGGTTCTCCTTAGGGAAGTATACCCTTTAACACTTCTGTGAGCAGGCAGATAACAATGATTGCACAGAATTGTAATTTCTCAGAGAAAAGATTAAGAACAAATGACAATACTGGGAGACCCAAACCATTCCTTAGTTCGAACAGATGATTACAATATAAGCCAAGGAACTGCTACAAATGCTGATGCTCTGGGCTAATATGCCATTCCAGAACTAAACAACCTCAATACAAGAGACTCATTCAATCCATATAGTGAACACAACTAGATACAGACTAGTACTGATCAGTACAAAGTATGGAGACTTGCTCTAAGAGAAAGAGCATGAAAATACTACTGAATCACACAGAATGACAAAACCAAGCCACTCTCTTCACACTATAGAGCTATTAGCCCTCCACTGGGGAAGCCCACACTCTGTATCCACACCATAGAGTGACTTCCTACAGTAGGCTTGAAGCCACAAAGTGCAAAGAGAGGACCTTTGTACGTACGTATGTAAATGTGTGTATCTCTCAATGTATCTCTGAATGTATCCAAATCAACACAAATCCATTGCTTTTATAGGCTCCAATAGGCCAAGAGGGCCTTGCCGATTCCTCACGTCCACTGATCACGCGCCGCTTGATTGCCAAGATTGAAGGGGTAGATCAAATATTCCACTTGATTTGAATTGGATCCTCAAAAATAGGCAGTCGTCATGAATGGTTGGCGGCAACACTCATTTCATCACTTTTACTTTTACCACTTACGCCTTTACTGTCACTTTTGAATGCAAGCTGAGATCCTCACTTTGTGCCGCCCGTGATATTTGAATGTCCCTGAGAAGCGCATCCTTCACCTAATTTTTGTAGTAACTTTCGATCCTTCATATTAAGTGAGCGGTGTGGGAGGTGAGTTGTGACGAGTTTGAGAGAGATTACAGGGTTTTTGGAGGATTGTGGAGGGTTGTGGAGTTGTTTGGAGTTGTGTGGGGTTTGTGGGGTTTGTGGGTTGGGGGGAATAGGGGGTGAGTTATGGGGAGTTGTGGTGGTTTTTGGGGTGTGGTCAAAAATTGATCCAAGATTTCAAAGTTATTATTGCACCATGGGAAAGTACTCATCAAGAGCTTTCCAACGATATATAACACTGTAGGGTTTGGATAAGAAATGACCCTCTAAATATCCATTCAAAATTACATGAAAACTTTGTGGGAGGTCGTGGGAAATTGTGAGATTTGAGGGGGTGGTGTGAGGGGGCGGGGGTGGTTTGAGGGGGTGGTGTGAGGGGGTGGTTTGAGGGGGTGGTGTGAGGGGGCGGGGGTGGTTTGAGGGGGTGGTGTGAGGGAGTGGTTTGAGGGGGTGGTGTGAGGGGGTGGTTTGAGGGGGTGGTGTGAGGGAGTGGTTTGAGGGGGTGGTGTGAGGGGGCGGGGGTGGTTTGAGGGGGTGGTGTGAGGGGGTGGTTTGAGGGGGTGGTGTGAGGGGGTGGTTTGAGGGGGTGGTGTGAGGGAGTGGTTTGAGGGGGTGGTGTGAGGGGGTGGTTTGAGGGGGTGGTGTGAGGGGGTGGTGTGAGGGGTGGTTTGAGGGGGTGGTGTGAGGGGGTGGTTTGAGGGGGTGGTTTGAGGGGGTGGTGTGAGGGGGTGGTGTGAGGGGGTGGTGTGAGGGGGTGGTTTGAGGGGGTGGTGTGAGGGGGCGGGGGTGGTTTGAGGGGGTGGTGTGAGGGAGTGGTTTGAGGGGGTGGTGTGAGGGGGTGGTTTGAGGGGGTGGTGTGAGGGAGTGGTTTGAGGGGGTGGTGTGAGGGGGCGGGGGTGGTTTGAGGGGGTGGTGTGAGGGGGTGGTTTGAGGGGGTGGTTTGAGGGGGTGGTGTGAGGGGGTGGTGTGAGGGGGTGGGGGTGGTTTGAGGGGGTGGTGTGAGGGAGTGGTTTGAGGGGGTGGTGTGAGGGGGTGGTTTGAGGGGGTGGTGTGAGGGGGTGGTTTGAGGGGGTGGTGTGAGGGAGTGGTTTGAGGGGGTGGTGTGAGGGGGCGGGGGTGGTTTGAGGGGGTGGTGTGAGGGGGTGGTTTGAGGGGGTGGTGTGAGGGGTTGGTGTGAGGGGGTGGTGTGAGGGGGTGGGGGTGGTTTGAGGGGGTGGTGCGAGGGGGTGGTTTGAGGGGGTGGGGGTGGTTTGAGGGGGTGGGGGTGGTTTGAGGGGGGAAGAGAGAGAGAGGGAAATGCCGCGATACAGACCCCCACATCAAGTCTTTGCACCGTCCCGGTGCAATTCCCAAAGCCGAAAACAAGATAGTGAAGGAAGTTCTTCTTTCTTGACTTGACTCAGATAATCCTTCACCCTGGAAAAATAATTTATTTTTTTTTTCATACTACTTTTTTTTTTCATAATAACTATAATCACCAAATGAAATACAGTAGGTACGGTGAATGATATGCTTCCAATTTACCTTAATTCAGGTACTTCTTCACCCTGGAAATATTGACCAGGGGTATCCTCTTACCCTGCAAATCCTCCAGATGTACTGCTCCATGAGGTAATACCTTTACCACCGTGTAAGGTCCTATCCATTTGGGTGCCACTTTGGTTGGAATTGCTGGGACCTGATGCACTAAAACCATGGATCCTTCCTGTACTTCATTGGACCTCAGATACCTGTCATGCAGTCTTTTGCGCTCTTCTTGTGTTACCTGAAGTTTTTGCATTGCTCCTTCTCTGTATTCTTCTAATGCCACCAATCTCTCAATGGGAGGTTCAATTCCAATGGTTTTGGTTCCCATTTCCTTTTTTATAATGAACTCGAACGGTGCCAATGCCTCTTTCCCATAAACTAAACGAAATGGAGTCTCGCCTGTGGTTCCCCTCTTCGTGGTTCTGAAAGCCCAAATTGCATCGATCAGTGCTAGCAGCCAGGAGCTTTGATGATCGAAAGATAATTTGCGAAGCAATCCCATCAAAATCTTATTGGAGCTTTCTGCTTGGCCATTTGCCCTTGGGTAGTAGGCACAAGATTTTTTATGGAAGATTTTGTACCTGTCAAATATAAACTGGAGCAATTGATTTACAAAATGTGTGCCCCTATCACTAGTTATTTCCAGTGGGCAACCAAATCTTGAGAAAATACGTTTATACACAAATTTAGCCACTGTTAAAGCCGTGCAGTCCACAGTAGCTTTAGCCTCTATCCATTTAGTGGCATAGCATGTGGCCATCAAAATATACTTTTTTCCTCTAGGTTGACCAGTTGGACTAATTGGTCCTATGAAATCAAGACCCCATCGTTCAAATGGGAGCCATCCTGTAGATATGACCAATGGTTGGAAATTCAATCTGGTTGGCGCGGGAGCACACCTCTGGCAGATGTGGCATTCTTTAGAAAACTTGATTGCATCCTTGAAAATATGAGGCCACCATAAACCTTTGTGGATGATTCTATGAGCCAATTCTTCCCCTTTTAGATGTCCTTCATTGTGTGCAGCCTCTAGCAGAAGATTTACCTCCTCTAGATAGACACACCTTCTCAATATATCATCCTGACAGTATTTATATAAATTTCCATTTATAAGAGAATATGCTTTGGTTTTCAGGAGCAATCTTCTCTTTTCTACATGTGTCAAGTGTTCTGGGATCTTTCCAGTAGTAAGAACATGGAGAATTTCATCATACGAACCAGTCTGAATTGCTACTAGAGAAAGATTGCTATCCACCAATTCATCATTAATACCTGTTGCCTTTTCGCTCATTGCCGTCCTGGACACTTGATCTGCTATGTAGTGCTCTTTTCCTGGCTTAATATGAATATCAAAATTAAATTCTTGAAATAGGAGTAACCATCTCCAAATCCTTCCAGCTACTCTAGGCTTGTTTATCAAATACTTCAAGGGCTGATGATCAGAAATAACAATGAAATGTACACCAAGGAGATAATGTCGGAACTTCTGAAGGGCAAATACGATAGCCAAACCTTCTCTTTCCGTTGTACTGTAATTTCTTTCAGCTTGGTTGAGTAGTCTGCTTGCATAAGAGATAGGTCTATCCACTTTGTGAGATGATGGTTGAGCTAGAACTGCACCAACAACATGAAGACTAGCATCTGTATGCACATGAAATTCCAATGACCAATTAGGAACACTTAAAAGGGGAGCAGTACATAGCCTCAACTTTAGTTCACAAAATGCTTTGTCAGCTTCAGCACTCCATGAGAAAGGGATCTTTTTGCTAGTAAGCCTTGACAAGGGCTTAGCAATTTCCGAATACATCCTAATGAATCTTCTGTGATACCCTGCATGGCCCAAGAAACTTTGCACTTCCTTTGGGCTTTGTGGAATTGGCATGGAAAGAATAGCTGTAACCTTTGCAGGGTCAACAGTTATGCCTTCAGCAGATATTATGTGACCAAGAAGAGTGCCCTTAGTGAGCAAAAAGTGACATTTATCAAGATTCAATTTCAAACCTATTTTGAGACATTGCTCAAAAATTTCTTTTAGATTTTCCAAATGGTCATGGAAATCTTGAACTGCTGCCCTTCTATCTGTACCTGAAAATACTAAAAAGTCATCCATGAAAATGCGTAGAAAGGTTGTTAACCATTTGCCCAATATCAGATACATCGTTCTATTAAATGAAGCTGGCGCATTCTTCAAACCAAAAGCCATGCGAGTATAGACATAAGTTCCCCAGGGAGTGACAAAGGCTGTTTTGTCCCTATCATCAGGATGGATCACTATCTGATTGTAGCCACTAAAACCATCCAAGAAACTATACAAAGTGTGACCAGCTACTTCCTCAAGTACTTGCTCTGTGAAGGGCTGAGGAATCCATCTTGAACAGTCACTTTGTTCAAAGCACGAAAATCAACACATACTCTTATTTTTCCACTATTTTTCTTGGGTACAATAACCATGGAAGAAAGCCACCTGGAATGTTCTACTGGAATAATTATACCAGCTTCTTCTAGCTTTGTAATTTCTGCTTTTACAGCCTCTGCATATTTTGGATTGAGTCGATATGGTCTACTTCTTACTGGTGCGGCTCCCTCAACTAAGGGTATCCGATGTAACCCAAGCTCTTCTGGTATCCCTGTTAGATCTTTGTAGGACCATGCGAAGACACTTTTGTAAGTAAAAAGCAAAGAAGTTACCTTCTGTAGCAAAGGAGGATAATGCCACAACCAGGATGCTAAGTGGACTACTTTAGGGTTCTCTTCATTCCCTAAATTTACTTCTTGAACCAATGTTTCAGGACTGGTCTTGTTTGAGAAATCATCTCCACTATATGCAGGAGTGGATTTTAATTTATATTCTGCAACATGTTCTTCCATCCATCCTTGAGGTATATCTGCAAAAGGAAGATCTTCTCTGCTCTTAAATTCATAACCTTCTCCTTCCGATACTTTTATATTGGTTGCCTCCTCAAAGCTAGTATTTTCCTGCAATTGCTCATTCTCCAATACCTTGTGGTCTTTATTTACCTTATCTGCAACTTCTTCCTCAATTTCATTGATCTCCACTGTGCAACACTCTGCACTTCCCATCATCCAATTTAACAATGTATCATCTTCTTGGGGTATAGAGGGCATTACCTGAGTATCCACAGTATATCCAGTGGTTTTTCCTGAGTCGAATCCCTCTTCCAAATGTAATTGTAGTTGGCTATTGGTGCTTGTTGAAATCCATAGTTTGTTTTTCCCCCAATCTTGCAAAGCTTTTGCTTGTCTCAGCCAAGGTCTCCCCAGGAGTAAAGGGTAAGAAGTCTCCTGTGGAAGTGCAATAACAACAAAATCCAACACAAAGTGGCAACCCTGTACTATCATCCGTACCTTTTCAATAATGCCAATAGGCGCAACCCGATGTTGATCTGCTAGTGTAACTGTAAATGGTGCCATTTTGGTGGGGTTCAAATTCAGTTTCTTCATTGTGAAATCTGGCATCAAATTGATACCAGAGCCTCCATCTATGATCACACCTGTGAGAGTTTCATCCTTTATACAAACAGATAATCTTGAGCTTTGGTAGTCTGCTAAGGGTGCAGGGGGAAAATCAACCATGAAACCATCTATACTAGGTGATTGGATCAAGTGAGCAGAGTGTATAATCTTCAGTAAGTCACTTCTTATTTTTGAATCCATCCTTATAAGTTCATATAGACTAACCTTGTGATGAATACCTTTCAAGATCTGTTCAATTTTTACCTCCTGAGTGTTTTCTTGCAGGCTTGTTGGTTGGCCCTTTAGAGAAGTAGTCATCTTATTATAAGCTCCTTCAATTTCTGCTTGGTCCTTCCATCCAGACTCCTTTTCTTCCTCTTTATCCTGAAATCCTTGTTGTTCATCTCTCTGGGTTGCAGCTGCTTGCCTAGCTCTAGTCATCATGGGCATTGCAGAGAATGAAATAGCATAAGTCTGAGTGGTTTTTCCTTCTTCATGTGGAGAGATTGCAATCATGTGAATTGGAGCAGGACGACCTCTTGGGCAATCTTTGGTATAATGATCCTTGGCCTCTGGACAATGTTGACAAGGAGGTGCATCTTGTGGAAGAGAACACCTATTTTGCATGTGACCGTACTCACCACAACGATAGCACATCAAAGGTCTATTATATCTAGGCTTTGCAGGCCGATTCTCCTCTCTATTTGATGTATTTGAAGTACTAGCATAATATGAATCCAAATTTTGAGGGTTACCTCTCTGCTGTGTACCCTTGAGGTAGTAGCAATCCCTTGCTTCATGACCGTCCTTTCCACAAAATTGACAGCTTACCTTAACAGGGCAATTAGCATTGGAATGTCCATTGTTGTTACAGATTGTACACCAAATTTGTCTCCTTATATCTTGAGTGGTCTTCAAATCTTCTAACTCACGGCGAAGTTGGGCTACTTCATCATCAGTGCGACGCAGTGGCGGCAAGACCTTCTCTTCTTGTTGATTTTGTTGCATTTTCAATGCCTCCAATTCTTTCCTCAGTTGCCCAATAGGATCCAGGTCTGCAGCATAATTTCTTTGTGTGTCCTCTTCAAAATGTTGCCTTGCTTCTTCTATGTGTGATGCCGCTGCAACAAAATCATTGAGGGTGGCATCCAATCTAAGAGACTCACGAAGCTTCTGCTGAGATGAACTGGGCAGAGCCTTCTCTATCCACTTTTTAACCAAAAAGTCACCTGGAGCATGTGGAAGACGTGCAACAAGTGCTTTTGTTCTAGTGTGAAGTTCATGAAAAGATTCACCTGGCCTTAGCTTCAAATTCTCTAGCTGATCTAGAGCTCTTTCCGAAGAATCACTTGGTCTGAATGTTTGTGAGAAAGCCGCCTTCAGAGCCTCCCAAGTAGTAAAATGGCCATCTGCATATTGACTATACCATTTATCTGCAAGACCCTCCAATGTGGATGGAAAAAGTGCCAACATTGCATCCTCTCTATTCTGCAGACCTCGTCCACGGCATAAAGAGATGAATCTCCTCACATGATCATCAGCATCCTCATAAGCTTGTCCTTTGAAAGTAGGGAATTTGATGTTTAATCTAGAGAGTAAATGAGAGAGATCCTCCATTTGTACTGGTGTTTCTTCTGACGTATCCGAGGAGAAGTCTAATGTTCTACTATGCTTCTCCTTTGATAGTGGTGTCGCACCGAATTCAATAGATAAATTCAAAGAGGGTAGAGGGGAGGTAGGTTCACTAGTTGAAGATATAGCTGACTTGTTAAGGCTCCTTCGTATACGAAGAGGCTCCTTATCTGATCGCGTATGGGTCATGTACCTATTTCCTCAGGGCCTCTCACAAAAATGCAAGGGTCCCACCGGGCGTGCCAAACTGTAGAGGAGGTACTGGGGTATCCACCTTTTCAAGAGCAGAGAATAAGCACTTCCAGTACGTCACCTACTCAAGGGAGGTTCTCCTTAGGGAAGTATACCCTTTAACACTTCTGTGAGCAGGCAGATAACAATGATTGCACAGAATTGTAATTTCTAAGAGAAAAGATTAAGAACAAATGACAATACTGGGAGACCCAAACCATTCCTTAGTTCGAACAGATGATTACAATATAAGCCAAGGAACTGCTACAAATGCTGATGCTCTGGGCTAATATGCCATTCCAGAACTAAACAACCTCAAATACAAGAGACTCATTCAATCCATATAGTGAACACAACTAGATGCAGACTAGTACTGATCAGTACAAAGTATGGAGACTTGCTCTAAGAGAAAGAGCATGAAAATACTACTGAATCACACAGAATGACAAAACCAAGCCACTCTCTTCACACTATAGAGCTATTAGCCCTCCACTGGGGAAGCCCACACTCTGTATCCACACCACAGAGTGACTTCCTACAGTAGGCTTGAAGCCACAAAGTGCAAAGAGAGGACCTCTGTACGTACGTATGTAAATGTGTGTATCTCTCAATGTATCTCTAAATGTATCCAAATCAACACAAATCCATTGCTTTTATAGGCTCCAATAGGCCAAGAGGGCCTTGCCGATTCCTCACGTCCACTGATCACGCGCCGCTTGATTGCCAAGATTGAAGGGGTAGATCAAATATTCCACTTGATTTGAATTGGATCCTCAAAAATAGGCAGTCGTCATGAATGGTTGGCGGCAACACTCATTTCATCACTTTTACTTTTACCACTTACGCCTTTACTGTCACTTTTGAATGCAAGCTGAGATCCTCACTTTGTGCCGCCCGTGATATTTGAATGTCCCTGAGAAGCGCATCCTTCACCTAATTTTTGTAGTAACTTTTGATCCTTCATATTAAGTGAGCGGTGTGGGAGGTGAGTTGTGACGAGTTTGAGAGAGATTACAGGGTTTTTGGAGGATTGTGGAGGGTTGTGGAGTTGTTTGGAGTTGTGTGGGGTTTGTGGGGTTTGTGGGTTGGGGGGAATAGGGGGTGAGTTATGGGGAGTTGTGGTGGTTTTTGGGGTGTGGTAAAAAATTGATCCAAGATTTCAAAGTTATTATTGCACCATGGGAAAGTACTCATCGAGAGCTTTCCAATGATATATAACACTGTAGGGTTTGGATAAGAAATGACCCTCTAAATATCCATTCAAAATTACATGAAAACTTTGTGGGAGGTCGTGGGAAATTGTGAGATTTGAGGGGGTGGTGTGAGGGGGCGGGGGTGGTTTGAGGGGGTGGTGTGAGGGGGTGGTTTGAGGGGGTGGTGTGAGGGGGTGGTTTGAGGGGGTGGTGTGAGGGAGTGGTTTGAGGGGGTGGTGTGAGGGGGTGGTTTGAGGTGGTGGTTTGAGGGGGTGGTGTGAGGGGGTGGTTTGAGGGGGTGGTGTGAGGGGGTGGTTTGAGGGGGTGGTGTGAGGGGGTGGTCCGATAACTATTGTTGAGACGGCACTGGAGAGAGACTGAGAAAGAGAGGGAGTTTGTAGTTTATTTTTGGTTTGTTGTCTTACTTGCTGACTCTCCAGGTCCCTCCTTCTCTGGCAGCACTTGCAGCGTGCAGCGCATGCACATAAGAGGAGAGAGAGTGAGTTATATAAATCAAAAAAGGGAAAAAGTTTTGTCCCTCCCTCCATGGCGGCTAGAGACGTAGAGCACGCGTGCAAAGAGAGAGAGAGAGAGAGAGAGAGAGAGAGAGAGAGAGAGAGAGAGAGAGAGAGAGAGAGAGAGAGAGAGAGAGAGAGAGAGAGAGAGAAAGAAGGAGAGAGAGAGAGAGAGAGAAAGAGAGAGAGAGAGAGAAAGAGATAGGGAGAGAGAGAGAGAGAGAACGAGAGAAAGAGAAAGAGGGAGAGAAAGAGAGAGATAAATTAATAATAGTTTAATTAATAATTAGTTAAATTATTTGGTTGTTTCATTTAAATTTTGCATAATTAATCTTCTAATGTATTCATTAACTATGGAGTAATGATTAAGTTTTATGCATATACTTATTTAGAGAGCATGTAAGCAGTAAATTGCCTAGCTAGTTATGTATGTGTATGCATGGTTAGTATGTATGGGCATATATATATGTAAGTAAATGAATTAGCATGGATGTGAATGTATGCATTATAGCATGTGAATGTTTTAATCTAAACATAAATATATGCATGTGTATAAATGTATCTAAGTGTTAGCATGAATGTGTATTTGCATAAATCATGAGATCTAATATGTGTGAGAACATAATAGTATACACTTGTTGAAATGCATGTACGAGTAGGAATGCAAGTATGATTAGTTAAGCAAACATTAAATGTTTGAATGAGTTTATGTTAGCATATGTGATAATGCATGTGTATGTTTATGAGAATTAAATCATTTGCATGAACATATGCATGTGCATGATAATGAAAGTTTACGTTTCTTAATGATTTTTTTGAAATATTACTTATATACTAATGTTTTATTGCAGACAAACATTGAAGATTTAAAAGAGCAATTGAAGTGAAGTGAAGTGAGGTGATCCATGAAGTGACAGCTTGATTACAAACCATTTACCTTATATTTCCCTTAGTTTTCATTTGAGCTATTTGTTAGCCATATTTACATATATCTTGTATTAGGATTGAGCCTTTAGCTTTAGCAAAGAGCATTTGTCAAAAACCGATTTGATTAATTTATTATATTTTGATGTCTTTTGAAGAGTCGAAAAGTAATGAAGTTAGAGTCACATCTGAATCAACTAGTTCTAATGAAAAAATTGTAGATGAGATAATTAAAAATAGGATTACTGAAGAATCATTGATTTCTCCCTCACACAATCATTGTTTAAATACTTTTTTAACTCTATTTTCCATAGTTCCACCAGAATTTCCCGATAATCAAACTGTTGAAAATTTTCCGCCAACTCTAGATAGACCAAAAAACCCTAGCTTAACTGATAATTTAGTAGAAGAAACCATTAAGGAATGCTTAACAGAAGAGTCACTAGTTTTAAAATCATATCAGGAAGCTGTTGCTAGATATAGGGCTGCCCGTCCTTACGGTCCATAGCTACTTAAATTATTCAAATTTTATAAGAAGACCTTAGATTCAGTCATAGAAATAGGTAATTTAAATTGTTTGACATTAGAACCCTTATTTCCATAAGCCTGAGTTCGCTACAGGCACCCCGCGTGTGCCGATCGATTTTGGCGGATGAACTGATCCAACATCCGAGCATCTCCACGACCCGACAGCGTTGTTTAGAACCTTTATAGCAAATGCTTTCCATGATCTTCTTCTCTGCACTGGCCCGAAGCAAGGGTTATATTTCAAATGCATGGGAGCGTGATCCCATGTTCGTAGCATTTCCGGATAGGTCTCAAGTAATTTTTGCCTCCAGATGGGTTGGAATATGGCCCCTTTTTTTGCTGCCTCTGGAATATCCTCTAGTTTGAACTGTGTTGCGAAGGTGGGGTGCTTGTTGGTTATGCGTTTGATCTCAGCATTGTAGTCCGCCAACAGCACAAAGTAGGGCTTTTATTGTAACTCTGAACTGGTTATCAAACTAGGAGACAAGTGTGTGAAATATTCAGATTTGAGTATGGTCTCCTCAATGGTTCTCATGGCCAACATCTGAGTTGCTATGCGCTCTTCGTGAGTGTGGCCCACCTCTTCTACCTGCTTCATCCAAGCAGTAGGGGGTTCTTCGTAAGTGTCCTGTCCCTCGTCAGTGATTCTGCCTCCTGGAAGAGGTTGAGGCTCATAATTATCTTCAAATGTATCTTCCACTGGAATGACAATGGCCTCCTCTTCTGTTGGTTGATCGGGTGGAGAGGGGGGTCGTTGATATTGTAACAGCTTAATCTTTAATTCTGCAACTTGCTGGCGTAGTTGAAGTACCTCATTGGCCGTTGAAGATTCGGGCTCTGGTGAAGTAGCAGAATTGACCATCTCTTTAGGTTCTGATGGGTGTGGTGGGGGCACTTGGGATCTCTGTAGTTCCTTTATCTGATCTGCCAACTGGTCATGTGCTTCCAAGAGGGTCGCATAATCTTCTAACACCTGCTGAATGTGTTCTAAGGGAATAGCTTGGAATTTGGCAGGGTCTATAGGTGCCCCTGGGGTGTTTTCAATGGCTGCTTCTAAGTTCTCCTGGTTTTGTTGTTGTAGGCTTCTGTTCTCTTCTTGAGCAGCTGCTAAGTGGCGGCGAAGTAAGGCCATGTTTCTTTGTAGTCTAGCATTGCGGGCCAGCTCGTCTCTGAGTTGTTCTTCCATAGCCTTACCCGTCTCTGTATACTTGGCTTCAAGCTTTGCATTCGATTGTTGGAGGGTGGTAACTTCTTGTTGTAATGTTGCATTACTCAATTCCAAGGCATTGACATGTGCCTGGAGATGGGATGACAGAGTACACAACTCCTTATTGTTTTCTTCCAATAATCTATATTCTTGTTTAAGCTGGGCAGCCGCTTCGAACATAGTGTCTAGTGCCTGACTAAATGAGGTGAATGCAAGGGTAGAGGTGGAAGATGCAAGGGGTCGGGAAATGGGGAAGGGAAAAGTAGATGTTGTGCCTACAGTGATTGGAAATGGTGACGTGAGTGAAGTGAAATGTGATGATGTTGGAACAACAGTGGTGGTAGGTGGTCCTGTGGATGGTGAAATGTCCATGGGATGGGACGTGATTGTGTGTGAAGTGTGAATCATGAATACTGGAATGGTTGGTGGCGTGTTAGTGGTGGCCGTGAATGTGGGGGAGGTGGGGTGGGGAAGGGACTTTCTATTATGATTCTCAATTTGTTGAACTATATTTACAAGGTTTGCCAAGAATGGAGATAGGGTGGTGTGTGTTGGTTCCAAGGGGGTTAAAAGGGGTACAATGGGTAGTGGTTGGGAAAGAGGAAATGGAGTAGTGAGGGAAATTGGGTGTGTTAACGTCTGGGTAGGGCCATGTGGGTGTCCGAGGGCTGGTAGATAAGAAGGGTGACCGACGATGGTTTGTTGGGGGGCGGGGTGACCTATCTGAGGTTCGGAAAATGGGTTGGAATTGGTGGATGTAGGTAAAGGGAAGGATGGAGAAATGGTGGTGTGTCGTATGGGTTCACTATGGGTGGATACTGGTTGTTCAGGAAGGCTAGTGGTGAGGGGTTCTGAGGGCTGGATGGGAGGTGATGGTAGAGATGGTATCTGTATATTTACATTTGGTTCATCACTGTTAGTTGGGCTGGCCATGTGAACATCTTTTGGAGTGGTGGTAGGAAGTGAGGTAGAGACTTCCATTTGGATCATCTTTCCCCTTCGTGGTCACGTATCGATCCTTCGTTGGTCATATTGAGGGGTATTACGATATACCATGGTCCTCATGGCTTCCACGATTCCACAGGTATCTGCCAAAAGATTCAATGATTCTTCAAAATGAGGGTCTACATTCTCTGCTTGCGGCATCTGGTTCACCAGTGCTCTATTTGCCTCTTCTGACAACTTATGCCTTTTCTGCACTTGCTGATCGTTTTGTAGAGTCGTTTGAGCTGTGCAATGTAGGCAGGGGCTTCCTCCTCACTCTCCTCTCATTCATTCCTCTGCATCTCCTCTTGTTCATGTGTGCCTCCCACCTGAGTGTGTTGTGCCTCATCTTCCCAATGTACTCTTCATGCCGCGCTATGTGGTCGTTCTCTCTAGGACGATGATCCTGGACCGTCATTGTCAGAAAAGAATTCACTCTCAGATAAGTGTGTTGTTTGCAAAAATCTCTTAAAGTCGAAGGATGTATCCTCTCCCAATGTAGCCATGGATGCCAGCTCAGCATCCGAGGGTAGTGGAGGGGCTGATGGAGTGGGTTGTACCACGCCCCTTGATTGTGGTCCTTGGAGGCGGATCGTGATAGGGGCTACTTGTTCTTCTTCTCTACAAGAGGCTTTTGTGGTGACCTTGCGAGGAATTAGAACCTGTGAAAGTGCTCCACGCATTCTTTTAGTGGGTTGAACTCCTGATTTCCACCCCTGGAAGAATTCCAACTGTGAGTACTTAAGGGCCCGTGCGATCGGCACATCATAGGCAAGGCATCTGTAGATAATTCTTGTAATCGCACAGCAACCATTCAAAGTAGGCTTTCTCACGCCTCATTTGCTTGCTTCATATAACTGGTCAAGGATCCACACTGGCATTTTGATAGGTAAGCTCCCAGTCTTCGCTAGGTATAACCCATACCAGATCTTGTTATGAGGCTGTGTGAATCGGTCTTGCGCTGGAAATGCAAAATGTTGAAGACACATTCGCAATGGTATAGCAATGTTCGGGGTGAGAGCACACATTTCTTTCAATTTCTTGAGTTTATTGTTCTTCATAGACTCCAGTATCAAAGGATCTCGATCGAAGGGTACATGGGTGCCATACATCTAAAGGGCCTCCCTGATTAAGGTGATGTTCAACTCAAACTTTTTCATTTGCTCCTGGTTTGATAAAGAGGGCACCAAGAATGTGCCTGAATGATCTTTGTCTCCTGTCGCTTTCAAAGTGGCAATCAAGTAATAGCACCTAAGGAAATTAGGTTTAGGCAGAGATGCACTAAGATAATCATGTAACCCCGCCTTCTACCAGATATCTTGAAGAGAAGCTACATTTTGTAATGCTTCAAATTCTCGTGTGAAGAACTGAAAGGTCCACCAAACTCCTCTGAATTCCAACTTAGACTCCCAGATATGATCTGCATCTCCCAAATCTCCTGGCATCTCATTGAACCAATGAGAATGTCCTTTCACTCTTTCTGTTAGGCCACTCGGTGGATCCGAGATGGGAATTCTTCGCACATTCAGGAACTCTACAGGCCTTGCTGTCAGTGGAGCCTCCACAGGCATGGTATCCCAATTGCTTTGAGTACTAGTGCCCGTCGAGGAGCTTGTTCCTGCTGCTGTTGCCATGAGACTTCTAATGCTTATCTGCTAGAAGAAGAAAGGCACATTAGTGTTGCATAGGAAACAGGATGTAATGGTGTTCCCTCCACAATACTAACATGACAATCCAAATGGTTAGTGGTTAGAGGTGAAGTGTTTGTGATAGATGTGAGTGGTGGTTAGTGGTTAGTGTCATCCTAGATGCATGCTTTGGATATGCAATGTACTCAGAATGCACCTACATCAGAGTGGATGGATTTACAAAATTGGGTCAGGGGGTTTGATACATGGTTTATGTCTCCAAGCTTTGATAGAGGATTCGTAGCTCTTAGATCTAATGACAGGTAAAGATTTATGAACTAGATTGTGTTAGATTTGGGACCTTTTGGGCACCCTTTTCCAGACATTCCTAGGGTTGACCGAAGATGTAATAGTGTGAGGTGTAGGTATCTTCCCTGAGATGTTTGCCAAGAGTACTTGTGAGTGTTGCTTTATGCTAGTAACTGGAGGTGAAGCTATTTGGGCTTGTAAGCAGGCCTTAGGCACCCATATATGTCTAGCATTAGGGCTAGCCTTCATTGACCGCTTAGGGACCCAAATAGAAATGGTATGTCTAGATTGTTGCCTAGGGAACTCCTTCGTTTTAGTCCTTGATGGTGTAGCTCGCTTGATGCTCTTTTGAGAACCTGCTTTTGGGGCCGTGGTTTTTTCCCCTTTGCGTATCCAGATCTGCTTCATGCCATGAGGTACTTCATATTGCCCATGTTGGTGCACATGCTTCTCGATCATCGGTCTCCTCAGTGTCATGTGTTGCTCAGCCTGCCTTTCTCGAATCTTCTTTGGAACAAATGGGAACTCCTCATCGACTTCTGTTCCTTCGTCAAGAGTGACAATCTTCTGCACCATAGAACTTTGGACAATAATAGTATGGTTATCGTCAAGTGGGTTCCTGGAGGTACCAGGAGTTGGTGCCTTTTCTAATGGCCTGAGTGCTAGATTTTCTAATTCAATCGTAAGACGGTTTTGGCCTGCCCAAGCCTGAAGAAGTCCACTTCTTAGGTTGAGGTTGACTGCGTGATCATAGATCCAATCTTGGCCCAAGACAAGAGGTTCGGTAAGATCCTCGTCTTCACATACTAGCACTTTTGCTGGCATGAGGACCTCTTGAATGTAGAGGGGAAGTTCCATCTCTCTCATGCAAGGGGTTTCAACTCCTCCCAGCCCTATGAGATATGCCTCAATAGGTTTGACCTTCAATTCCAATTTTTGGAAGTAAGAGAGCCGAACTGCACTAGTGGCTGCTCCTGAATCAATTAAAGCTCTCACTGTCCTTGCATTCTCTCCTTGTCCTACTTCTAGGGTCACAAAGGGTCAGCGATCAACTATCCTGTGGGTCTGTTCACCTGAGACCTCACACATGGCCATGTGATAACCTAAAACTTCTTGAGAGTCAGGCATGGGCTGATCTCTACATTGTCTTCTCAATTGGTATGTGCATCCATGTGAAGAGTTGGCCACCAAAGACCTGCAAATAAAATTGCTTTGATCACCCGATCTGGTCCAAAGTGTCCTCCTGCTACACCTTGGTGAGTAGTCTCTAATATCTTGAGGTATTCGCTCTCATGGACACACAGTCTTAGGAAACCATCTTTACCACGTTTGTATAAATTATCACCAATGATTGCATAATCTAAGGCTTCTTGTTCCAAGCTCCTTTGTCTAGCCAAAGTCATATCTTGAGGGAATGTTTTCATCCTCAAAAAGGCTACTAACGGTTCACTCCAATCTGGTACTAAAGATATTCGATAAAGAGTAGCATGTTCCACTGGTGGTTTAGTGCGGCAAATTGGGCATTCTTTGCACATTCTATGGACATCAACTTCCATAGTTGGCCAATGCACTCCTAGTCTCCTTAGAGTCTGTAGGGTTAATTGTTTTGAGTAGTGTTGCTCTAATGCACCTATATGTGCTAATTGCAACCATTTAGCGTACTCGTCCTCTTCCACACAACAGGCTAATACTCCTTGCTCCGTGTGTTTGTACATACTTCCTGCCAAGATATGATACTTTTGAGCTTTTACTATCTCTCTATCTTCTGTGTGCATTATAGGGTGACTAGGCCCGTATGTCAATACTGGCACTAATGGCTTAGCCCACTGAGGTACAACTTCCAAATTAAACAAGTAAGCATCAGGTAGGTCATTTGATACTCCTTGTGGGGCCTCTCCTGATGTGAGCCTGTCCTCTAGGAAATGGTAGTCGTACCTGCCTAGGTTGAGTTCTAGAGTTGGGGTTTGTGTACATGACATTAGCATACTCAGGCTCCCCACTATTTTCACTTGGGTCCTCATAATAGTATGACTCGTTATGCTCGGGTGATTGCATGTAGTAAGCGCCTTTGTTGGTTTTGATAGGGTTGTTGTGTTCTCCCATATTATTGAGGTGGGTACTGATTCTGGTATCTACCCTGTTGTGGATATGGTTGAGGGTAATTTGGTCTGATAGTTTGTTTGTTATAAGGGCAGTCTTGTGCGGTGTGGTTGGTGTACCTCCATTCTATGGTGCAGTATTGGTTACTAGGATTCACTTGGGGTTGGGCCATAATGGGACATACGTTTGCCATATGATCACCTCCACAAGTATAGCACCGCTTAACTGGGGCAAATCTTGGAATTTGTTTGCTAGAGACACCTACTTTTTGAGCTACCTTCTCTGCAAGTTCTTCAATGGATGTGGATTGACCCGACATACGGCTACTAGAGCTATCCGAATCCTTGTAGATTTTTGATAGCTCCAACTCCTCGCCTAGATTATCCTCAATGTCTATGCACATGCGCATGCATTCTTCTATAGTTATGGGGTCCTTCAAATACACATATGACCTGAGCTTGGTGCTCAACAATCCATCTAAGAACAAAGCCACTTGCTTGGCTGGTGTGGGTAACTCAGGCATTGGGCACCTCTCTAGGTATTGCCTAAACCGTCTTCCTGCTAGTCTGACCGTCTCTTGAGGTGTTTGCTTAAAGCTATGAATCAGGGAGGAGGTATTATGTCGTATGCCACTCTTAGAGAATTCAGTGACAAAAGCCTTTAAAAGTTGGTCTATGCTCCTAAACTGCCTCTCATTCAGGGGTTGAAACCATGTAAGGGCAGTGTTCCTAAGGGTTAGACCAAAAGCATTGTATTGCGTGAATAGGTCCTCCACTTGTTCAGCTCTCAAGACTTGTCTAAATTCAGCTACATGATCGTATGGGTCTCCTGTGCCATCGAAATAGTTCCTCATGGACTTCACCAACTAGGTTGGCCTCAGGGTCCTAGTGTGTTCTCTCGGCCTTGGCAAAGGGAAATCGTCAACATTTCTTTGGTTCCTTGGGGCTCTCGGTCTCTCGGCTTCTTCTCTGTCCGTTTCTGTTCTCATCCTTTCTCTTCCCAGGGGATTGGCAAAGCTTACCTCAGGTCTATCTCTACTTCTATCCCTTTGAGCTCCATGATCTTGGGAGGTCCCAGCTCCTTCGTGGCTATGGAACACATTGGACCGAGGTTGGGAAACAAATTCACCCTTCCATGTGTAGGCATGTCTGCCATGCTCAGTGACCACGAAGATCCTCTCTGATGTATTGTCTAGGTAGGTTACTTTGCCTGGGCTATCAGGGTCTTTAAACTCATAGATTGTGAGAGCACCTACTTCATGAGGTTGGGCAGGCTTATATCTCCAAAAAGCCTCATCAATTTCTCGGTTTAAAAGCAAATCTATGCTTTTATTATCCTGGGGAATCCACTCTGGAGTCATGATTCTGGTCGAGATAGATTTACCACGGGGAGTCCTCGGCTCACTCTCTAAGTTTCCTTGCTCTATGTCACCCATATCAGTCTCAGCGATCACATTGCCAAATTCATATGTCCTGTCTGGGTGATCGGTGACTACATACATACTCTCCTCTTTATCTAGATATGCTCCATTCTCGAACTTGACTACCGGGTGTTCTAGTCCGTGGGGTTGATCGGGGTTCTTAATCTGGACCACCGATCTTCTCAGGCCGTCTTCGTAGATGCAAGCACCTAGACGATTAGTCCTGATGTATTCCAATTGAGTCTTGTAAGGTCCTTCTGGCTTTTCTAGGTACGCCACCCCTGAACTACCTACTGGTCTCTCCATGTTATAGGACATCTCAAAATCACTTGTTTCAGATCTGGGAGTGTACGGGTAATCACTCAACTGCTGGGCCCAAGACCTAGCAGTGTGATTGACACTAGCTTCAGAAGATCTGAGGCTTTGTCGGTCTCGGCCTAAGTGTCTGCCTGACCTAAGGTTCATATGCCTGATTTCTCTACCCCGTTGGTCCCAAGTACACTCTCGTTGCAGGTTAATTTGCACCAATCACTTTGTTCTTTTTAGTTGACTATTGTGTTAAGCTCTTGTTTGAAATCACTTCGTCAGGAGTACTTAAGTGAATTTCGCACTTGATAATTGCTCAATTCAAGTTTACTTTTGTTCCTTAGAATTTTCACACTTAAGCTCTAATTAATGCTTGTACTTTGTTGATTAGTTCTCTAAGACTTGATTAGTGCCTAGCGTTGCTCTAATTAATCACCCCACCTAAGTCGTACTAGCCTAAGCTAGGAATTGACAAAGGAGGGTTGAGAGAACTTCCAACCTCAAGCCTCTGGTTGCTCAGACTGCTACACCAGCCCAGGAAGCCTTCTCCCAAGCTTGGTACTCACCCTTGCTAGCTTGCTTTGAATTGCCTGGATTGCACGCAATGTTCCTGCAAAAGTTCACAAGTTAATATAGCTCCTTTACCATAATGGGTTGAAAGACACACATCAACAATTACAGGCCCCCTTTGGAGTAACTCACTGTACCCCCAAAATCTTATGACCACCTAGTCCAACCTAAAGGCCAACTTAAAAATACATGTTCTAAAACTTTGCGTATGATTCTTACAAAAACCAGTCAAGGTCCACGTAGAATTCTCAACAAGCTTTCCAACGAGACCAAAATCTCATCAATCGGAGTTCGTATGGTGAAGTTATGACCATTCAGGCACTTAGGGGTCAAAACAAGCTCTCAGTGTTCAAGAAATTCCTCCCTGGTTTTTAGGTATTTTGCCCACTTCTAAGGCTCTAATATTATCCCAATGTGCCCAAGATTTAAGACCAAAAGTACCTCAGTTCAATCAATTAATTCCCCCTAAAAATTCATGTGTTAAGCCGGTGTATCGTGATAGGTCGAGTCGGTGTGTCACGATAGGTGGAAGTGTCACGATAGGTCGGTGTGTCGCGATAGGTGGAAGTGTCGCGATAGGTGGAAGTGTCACGATAGGTGGAAGTGTCACGATAGGTGGGAGTGTCGCGATACTCGGGAGTGTCGTGATACTTGGGAGTGTCACGATACTTGGGAGTGTCGCAATAGATGGGAGTGTCGCGATACTTGGGAGTGTCGTGATACTTGTGAGTGTCGCAATACCTGAGAGTGTCGCGATACCTGGGAGTGTCACGATACTTGGGAGTGTCGCGATACTTGTGAGTGTCGCGATACCTGGGAGTGTCACGATAGGTGGAAGTGTCACGATAGGTGGAAGTGTCGCGATACTTGGGAGTGTCGTGATACTTGTGAGTGTCGCGATACTTGGGAGTGTCGCGATACTTGGGAGTGTCGCGATAGGTCGGTGTGTCGCGATAGGTCGGTGTGTCGCGATAGGTCGGTGCGTCGTGATAGGTGGAAGTGTCACGATAGGTGGAAGTGTCGCGATACCTTGGTGTATCGCGATACCTTAGTGTGTCGCGATAGACCGGGATATGGTGAATTTTTCTAATCTGGCTAGTGATTCTAGGAGCTCTCAGCCTGCGCAGTGTTGTGGTGCACTAAGAATCGTGATTGGGTCAACTTTTCGGTGTGTCGCGATAGCTCGAGCTCGATGCCTCGGGGCTTGCGCAGAAAGATTCCGTACCTGCAGAGCTTGCTGGAGATGGTGATGATACTAAAACCTGCAAGAAACATCCAAAAACACACAAAACAACAATGCACTCTCGCTCTCTCTCAAACTCGCACAAAGCAAATGAGGAGAATGACAAGGAAGAGGGAATATGAAGTGGAGAAGGAGATGGAGATGGAGGTGGAGATGGAGATGGAGATAGAGAAAAAACAAGAAAATTACCTACTACTTACCATTCCAACGCGTCCTCTCTACGTCTTACCATCACACGCTCGTCCTCAAAGCTCGAATCCTCGACAACGGCGCCAAAATTTGGTGTAGCTCAGTGATGAGTAGCACCTCCTTTAATGTCAATCAGAGAAGACATGAGGATGGTATGAAGACCTCGAGCAAGTGAAGGCACAAATGTGTGAGTGAGAAGCACACAAACATGCACACACATACACACACGCGCACACACGGCAAGAACAAAGAGAGTAAGACAATGGAATCACTTCTATTACAACCAAGTTCTCATACAAGATCAAAACTACAAGAAGCTACCCCAAAAATGAGCTCTCTAGCTCTATTTATAGTTTTTGACTAGCTTTGGCCCTGTCCAGACCTAGTGTCCGGCCTAGTTAAAAATTAGGTTCCAGGGCTTATTTGAGGGCTCAAACGAGGTCTAAAAAATATGAAAATTGGTAGGCAATTACTTCTAAAGCTCCTCAAGCTCGAGGACTCCTCAGCTTGCACAAAATGGAGCTACACAAAGGTGAAACGGTGTTTACAATGGTTTTTAGTGATGAGAATCACTTTTAAAATGATGTAAGGTTTGGAAAAATTTAATTGGTTGCCTTAGTGCTAGATCTGCATGTATGTCTGTACTTGCTTCTTTGCATGTATGATGCCAACAGTTAGCTATATGTTTCCATAACTTAGGTTTAATTTTAAGTAGCTCCAGTGAGATGACACTGCACTTTAGTGTTCTTAACTAGTTCCGTCATCGTGGGAAGAACTAACTCATCATATCTTACCAGGACTATAGGGGCTCTCAGGTGAATAGACTTAGACTCCCAAGGGCCTATAAAGTGAGGCAATTCCTGCAAGGAGTTGGATTCAAAGTCTAATCGTTCGCTTGATTGCAAGTCTTCTTGCTCCCCATAGATTGAGGGAATGTCTTGATGGAATTGATTTGTGAAGATCATCCACAACTTCAATAGGAGCAAGGTTTTTGCTCTCTTTGTCCCATTTCTCCTCTTGTATCTCTCTCAAGAACTCCTAGGAGTATTGATGTGTAGTGGAAGGAACTCCATCATCCATAAAATTAGGAACATAAGCTTTCTCTAGTGGTAATCTTATTCTTTTACTTCCACTAGTCTGAGCCTCTAGAGTAGCTACAACTTTGGGTTTAGCTCCTAACTTCTCTATCCTCTCCAATAGTCCTTTGAAATGTAATTGTGGATCCATTGAGTTTGTCTCATTGAAAAGGTGGCTTGCCTCGAGCATAGCCTCAGCTGGTTCTATCGTTTTTGCACAAAGCTTGGTCCTTTCAATCTCTAGATCCACTCTGGGATAACGTTTGTCTAGCTCTAGAGTAGTTATAGATTTGGATCTAGCTACTAACTTTTGTATCCTCTCCAATAGTCCTTCGAAATGTAATTGTGGATCCATTGAGTTCGTCTCATTGAAAACATGGCTTGCCTCGAGCATAGCCTCAACTAGTTCTACCATTTTCACACAAAGCTTGGTCCTTTCAATCTCTAGATCCACTATGGGATAACATTTGTCTAACTCTGCCACATTCGGCCCTTCCTGAATTCTAGCGTGATAATCCTTGAACATCATTTGCAAGTCTTCAAGACTAGGGTGTGCTAAGATTAACCCTCCTTTGGGTGGTGGTGGAATTGATGGTGTGATTTGATGTAATGGTGGTGTTGTGTAAGAGTGTTTATGGAATGCAATCTTGATTAGTTTCAGCTTGGTTTCTTTAGTTCTCTCATCTTTCTAGCCCATTGTCTCTTCATTCTTTCTCGACTATCCTTCCAAGCTCTAGTTCTTTTTTCGGCTATGATTCCTTACTCATTGGCCTCTGATTTCTTCTCCCATTCTATGCCTAGGATCATTTGTAGAGTCTGTGCTCTAGTGACTATATGTATAGGGGCATTAGTTGTCATACTTCCATTGGGTTCTACAACCAAGACAATAACATTGATTGGGGTAATTTTTTGTGTGATGGATGGATTTTTGGTTCAATCTCTCAAGGGATGTTCCTTTCCACAATTGGGACAAAATCCTTGATTGACTATAGGTCAATGTTGCCCTTGTGGAGGGAGTGGACAATCACGAATTAGGTGATCTCGCTGACATCTATAATATGGACCTTGAGGTGCTTGGGGTCTCACCTACCTTAATTGGGGCCTATGTTTTGGATTTGTATATATCACAATGGAGTATTCTGGCTCCTAATTAGGTTCTAAAGGAATTTCATATGGATAGATCTCATTATGCTCCAGTGACTCCATATAGTAAGCTGATGAGCTATCCACATGGGTTGAATCAAAAGTTTGAGCATTAGGGTCACTCTTTTAGATCATTGGGGATGTTGGTACTAGTGGTCTGCTCAAGCTAAGTAGGGGATGGAGGTTTTTGACCTAACATGGGTTAAGGTCTTTGTTAAGCT
Organism: Ceratopteris richardii; assembly: GCA_020310875.1. NCBI lineage: Eukaryota > Viridiplantae > Streptophyta > Polypodiopsida > Polypodiales > Pteridaceae > Ceratopteris > Ceratopteris richardii. Next base: position 116,423,635 of record CM035412.1, on the reverse strand, counting down.
GGATATTGTGGCTTTTTGTGGCCTATACTATGATTGCTATTGGTATTGGTCTTCATATCTTCCTGGATGTTGATATGGTTGTTGATATGCTTGCATAACCATCGGTTTGTTGTAAGGACAATCCTGCTCAGTGTGGTTAATATACTTTTTCTCCATGGTGTAATACTTGTCGTTTGGATTTCTTACATTCTGGTTCATTATGGGGCATACATTAGCCATGTGATCTCCTTCAAAATTATAGCATCACTTTATTAAGACAATCCTAAGAGTTTTTCTACTTGAGACTCCTAGCTTTTGAGCAACTTTCTCACCTAATTCATCGATTGATGTTGAGGGTTCTGATGTGAAACTAGTAGAACAATCTGAATACTTGTAGATCTTTAAAAGATACTTAACTATGCATTCAAAAAGCCATCTAAAAATAAGGAAAATTTCTTTGCTTGGGTAGGTGGCTCTAGGATAGGACATCTCTCAATGCATTTTCTAATCTAGCATCCTGCTAGCCATATTGTCTCCTGAGGTGTCTGCTTAAAGCTATGAATTAAGGATGGTGTTATGCTAGATGCCACTCTTAGAGAACTCTGTAATGAATGCATCCAACAGCTTGGTTGATATCCATGAATTGAATTTGATGTAAGGGTTGAAACCATGTCATGGCTATGTTCTTTAAAGTTATACCAAAAGCATTGTATTAGTGACCAAATCTTCAACTTGTTTGCCCCTCAAAACTTGGTTGAGTTCCATAAGCATCTTCGTTACAATTGACAAAACATCACAACCTTCAAAATCCCCATTTTCCCTGTTTGTCATGATGGATAGGCATGTCTATCATGATGCATAGAGTCTATCATGAGTGGCTGTCTATCGCGATAGATGTGTTTGTCATGGTAGACTATTTTGTTGTGATGGATGGCATCTATTGTCCATCATGATTTTATGTTGTGATGCACAAAGCTATCAAATTCCTATCTGTCATATGTTGTGCAATGGAAAGAGTTTGTCGCAAATTTCAGTCTGTTGCAATGGAGAGAATGCTTGATAAGTGTGTCTATCATGATGATCACATATCTGTCATGATAGATAGGCTGTTTGTCGTGACGGATAGTGATCGTTGCAATTCTTGTCTATAATCTATTGCGTTATAGACAATGTCTATTGTGATGGATAGAAAACTTGCCTATTTCTTGTCTATCATACATGAAAGCTCGAAAACACACAAAAATATTTCATACATGATTGCTCTCTTACTCTCTCTCATAGGTGAAATGAGGGGAATGAGGGGGAGATGGGAATATGATCGAGGTGGAAATTTCACAATGAGAAAGGAGGTAGGGGGAGAGTAGGGATGGTAGGTGTGATGATGAAGAAGGTAGAAAGTAAAGAAAAAAGGAATTTACCTACTTACCTATGATTCCAAAATTAAATCTCTATGTCTTACCATCACACTCTTGTCCTTGAAGCTTGCTCCCTAGCAATGATGCCAAATTCGGTGTCATTCTAGCACAATGGTGAGTACCAACCTGAGGAGATCAACTTCGTAATTGTCAATTTGTGGAGATGTGAGGATGGTATGATGACCAAGAGCGAGGAGGGTGCCCAAGTGCATGAGTGAGAAGCACACTAGCATGTACACACACACACACATGCACATACAAGGCAAGACAAAGAGTGGACAATGGAATCTTTATTACACTAACTCCAAGATACAATTATGCTCTTACAAGCTCAAACCCCAAAATTGCTAACCTCTAGAATGAGCTCTCTAGCTCCTTTTATGTTTCTAGACTAGTTTTGGCTTAGTTCAAACCTAGTGTTCGGTCTAGTTAAAAAAGAGGTCCCTATGCTATTTTGAAGGCTCTAATGAACTCTAAAAATTATGAAAATTGATACACATGTTCTCCTAGTACTCCTCAAGCTCGAGCAATCCTCCTCTTGCACGAGATGGAGTTTATATTACCAAAAATGAATATTTAAAATGAGGTTAGTGATAAAAATCATCGTTTGAATGATGGATTGTGAAAAAATTATGTTTAGGCCTCCTCCTTGCCTGATCGGTGTTGAATGCTCTGTTTGCTTGGTCCTTTTGCTTCTTCTCCTTGGCTCTCTTTTCTTTGACTTCCTTGTCTCATACTCCCTTGGTAGCCTAGTCCACCTTGGCCACTAACACATCCTTGGCCACTTGTTAGAATTGTGGCAAACTAGAAACACTAAACCTAAATGCAAGTTGCAACCTTTCAATATGAAACCTGTCGTAGCTCAAGTGCACAATGTTGAGGTGGTTCATGAAGAAGCTCATCCTACTTAGATTAGTGAAAAATTGGATAAGGACTTAAGTACCTTGGGTAACAAAGTTTCTAATCATTATTTGCTTTGATGTAGGGTACTATTAATGATAGGATTATTAATATTTCATATGGTGATGGAAGTCCTCATGATTTTATTTCACATACTTTAGTACAGGTAAAGTCCTTTCCTTCCATGTAAAGTTAAGGCTGCATTTCAAAGAAGTAGGTATAGTGTAACAATTGAAGTTCATGATGTTAAGATTTGCATAGGTTCTTATGGAGATGCACAAAGGTTTTTAATTGCTCCTTTGCAGTCATGTGATGTTATGCTTGGTATGCCTTTCCATCATCATTACAATCCATCCATTGACTATCATATACATACATTCAATTTTGAATTTAAATGTCAATTCAATTCTTTGTATGCAATGCATGACTTCTAACCCTTTCCATTAACTATTCATACTCAAGTGAAACCTGCATTTTGAAAAGGTTATAATTATGTATTGTTTTTATGAATGACATAGCTGATGGTAATGCCCTTTGAACCTACAAATGCACCAGTTACATTTTCATGTTTGATGAATACTAATTTTCTTGATTATCAAGATTTTGTTCTTATTTTCTTTGATGATATACTTGTTTATATTAAGAATGAAAATGAGCATGAAAAGCATTTAGCAATGCTTTTTATTTTTGTTATGTACAAACATGCTTTATGCCAGTATTGAAAAAAGTTTCTTTTTCCAAAGTGAAGTAGCAAGTATCATTTCCAATCAAGGAGTATGTGTAGACCCGAAGAAAATCAAAGTAATTTTAGAATGTCCTATCCCTCAATTTGTTAATGATGTATATTTTTTTCTTGGTTTGGCTAGTTTTTATAGAAAGTTTGTTAAAATATTTTCTTGTTTACCACTTCGCTTACTTTATTATTGAAGAAAAAATAAAAATTGCATGGGGGCTCACCAATCTTTTGAAAAACTCAAAATATGCACTTGTACATTCATCCGTTTTGCAAGTGGTTGCTAGTGGTTCAAGTATAGGTGTAGTATTAATGCAAAAGGATCATTCCATTGCATTTGAGAGTAGGAAACTTAAACCTTCAAAAAAGAATTATAGCACATATGAAGAGGAACTTCTAGTTGTTGTGCATGCATCAAATTTTGGAAACATGATCTTATGGGTTCAAAACTTTTGACTAAAGAGACCAACAAGCTATTAAACATTTATTAATTCAACCATTGATTTTCAAACAACATATTAAATGGTCTTCTTTTATTCAAAACTTTTAGTCTATTTCAGTATGAACCCGACAAAGCTTATATCATACCCAATGCTCTTGGTCATTTTCCATCACCACAATTGCATTTTGTTTTTGTCCATAACATTTTTGATATTCATATTCATTCATTTCATGATATGATTCCAACTTATGCTTCACATTTGTAATTTTATGATTTCCATAATTTTGCACCATTTACTGATTATCATTACACTTTTTATAATGGTTTCTTATATTTTAAACAGAATTTATGCATCACTCAGTCTTTTAAAGAATGTTTTATGAAAGAGATGCATGAACCATATTATAGTGTTCATCAAGGCATTGTAAAGATTTTTTCTTCTAATGAATGTGAAAAAGGGTATTGCATAGTACTTTTCACAATGCAATTTATGTAAGCATGCTAAACATCATCATGGTAAAGCATTTGCATTGTTAATACCACTGCCTATTCCTAATGGACCATGCCAACAAATTTCTATCGATTTTATTATTGGTTTTCCTATGACTTCATCTCATAATGATATGATTTGGACAATAGTGGATTGCTTTAATAAACATGCATACTTCATTCCCTATAAGAATGACATTGTCTGCACCTTAAGCTACTAAGTTATTTGTTAAAAGTATCTTTTTGCATAATGGTTTTCCTAAAGCTATTTTATCTAATCATGTTGATATATTTCAGTAGTGATGTGTGTGAGCACACTTAGGACCTTCAAGCCACTTTTTTCCTTCTTTAGGAGGTTTTCTTCCTTGGCTTGTATATATGCCTATAACCCTAATGTGTTACTTATCTTTGTACATTCACTTAATATTACATTCGATATTGTGTGTTGTGCTCCAAGCTTCTTCTTCTTCCTTATGCTATTCTTGTTCTTATGCAGACCTTAAAATCCAACAATTGGTATTAGAGTAGGTCAGTGCTTCATATAGGGCATTATGGACACCCCTCGAGTCATAGTCTCAAAAGCACACAAAAATTGGTGAGCATACTCAAGGCGATCACGAATTCAAAATGGCTTTGCTGTATCATGTGAATATTGCAATATGAGTTTGTTTTGGCCTCCAAATGTACTATCATAGTGCTTATGCAAGCATTTTTTGTGTCAAACATATATATAGGTTTCAGTTTGCCAATACAAGCCTCTCAAAGTCTACTCTAGGTTTAACGAAACTCGACAGGGCAGTTCAATTCAACTCTTTGAGATATAATCATTTTTTGGCATTAGGGTATTTCACTGAGTGGCCACGACTAAAAGCAATATGCCTAACCATCCATGTCTATTTTCTTCTTTATCAACTAAGGTGAGATGCTTTTTTAAATGGGGGCATGTTATCATTTATGGAATATTGAATTTTGGAGTTTATTTTATTGAGGTTTTAATGTGATTTGTGCTTTGATTTAGCAAGTGAAGGTTCATGAGGGTGTGGATAGGTGTAGATCTATTCAGATGCATTTGGACATAAATAGAGAGATTATATTTTCCATTTTTAGATGCATTTGGACATAAATAGAGAGATTATATTTTCCATTTGTTTGTAAATAAAAGATCAACGTAGAAGTTTGATTCTAGAAAGTTTTAAAAATAGTGGTTGCAGATAAGGATTGCTATAACATGTGACTTTCATAAATAAAACCTAAGGCTTATCATAAAAGTGAGTAAGTTTTTCTTCACACACCTGTTTTTTGAAGTGTCCATCATCATTGTAACTTCTATCTTTTGAATGTAATGAAAATATAAATACATGCACTCTGTAGGCTCATCATATCGTATTTTCTCTATGTATGTGTGAATGCAAGATCTTCAACAACTCCAAGAACTCACACATAGACATACAAAATTCCTCTCAAAGAGCTCAAAGTTCATACACTTGAACACCTTCTTCCCCCACTATTTTGGCCTCAATTACATCCTTGTAGGCAATTTCTCTTTTTTGCTCAAATATTGCCACAATTAGATACACAAGAATGTCAAATGCGCTTGGAGGCAATATCCATGTGTGCCTTTCCATCCGAAAATGTTTAATTGACCTTGTAATTGTAATACAAGGACATCTTTTCTCTAGTTGCTTATGTGCACAACTATTACAACTATAAGCAACCCATCTTGTAATTTATTTTAATCTTTTCAGCATATTACTTGATGGTCAATTAGCACTTCTGATTATGATGAGAAGGAAAGATCAATTGAATGCACTCAATGATTGGGGGGGGGGGTTAATGACAATACATAAAGATGAAGAGGAACCAATGGCCTAGTGGTATTATCTCCAACACACATTTTTTTGGCATAATTGCTAGGCTCTTATATAAGTGATGGAAATTATTGCAAGCTACTAGTGGTGCTATACAAACGAGACAAAAGGGTGTGTGTGTGTGTGTGTGTGTGAGAGAGAGAGAGAGAGAGAGAGAGAGAGAGAGAGAGAGAGAGAGAGAGAGAGAGAGAGAGAGAGAGAGAGAGAGAGAGAGACTACAATTATGGCGTATGTTTGGGGAGACTCACCTCAATAATTAGATAATAACGAGATCGATTATTAGATATGTATATATACATGTATATGAATATACATAGACAAGGGGAGCATATGGCCCTTAACATCCCCAACATCCAACCTCTTGAAAGACTTATAATTTTTGCTATTGCGGTCTACAACATCACACTAAATAGACCACCTAGTAAACTCATGTCTAGATTCATGAAAGTCTTGTGAAGCGCCATGTTGGTTTGAAGTAGTGAATCTTAAATGAACTGCATTTATGCCTTGAATATGTTAGGTGAAATAGTAGAGATAGATGGTTTAGGTTCACTTATAAGTACACCGATTGGTATCACAGGCATAGGAGTTTAACCCTAAATTCTGTATGAAGATTCAACCGTAAGTCAAAGAGAGAGTCAGATGAGGATTAAAAACTGATATTCATTATCACTATTTTACCATAATTGTGATTTTCCCTCCTCACATTGGTCTAATTATTTATCAACCCTAAGGGCTACTATTTATCCTCAAACAAGCTTCCTAGTTATTTCTGTTAAAAAAATCAATTGTGTATAAGAACAATTCAAAACTCTCATGTGTGAATGATGATTGTTCTATATCTAGAACTCGAACAATTCTCAAAATCATTTAAGAGTTTGGTTCTCTCTAGACCTAGCCATCCAATTTCTAAATGTTCCGCATGTAAACGAACTCCTCGAAAGAAACCTTTCCTTTCGTTACGCACTCCATCGCTTAGGAAACTTTGTTGTTCAGCCTTTTGCAACTCGTCAGTTGTACGTGCAAAGTAAGGGGCTTCTCACAGACATAGGGATTCCAAAGAACTTTGCTTTTGTGCACATGGGCCTTCAATTTTATTTGGTTCATATTGGGAAAGCAAATATTGGTCACTCGTTCACATTGAGTTCATATAGCTAACAATAAAACAAATAAACCCTTTAATATTGGTCACTTGTTTCACATTGAGTTTAATTATACGAGAAAACACTATGGCCTATGCAAAAGAGACAAAAGAGGAGTTCACAAGGTGGAAAAAGAAGAACCTTTGTGTGTGTGTATATATATATATATATATATATATATATATATATATATATATATATATATATATATATATATATATATATATATATATATAACCAAACTAACTTGTTCTTTTCCTTAAAAAAAAGGAGAAGAAATTAAAAAATGAAACTTTGCACAACGCACCTTTTTTCCATTACTATGGGGGATTAATATATCTTTTTTTCTAGCATTAAAAGATATAATATCCAACATTTCAATGCAAAATGACTCCAAACTTCCATATTTTCACATAATGCAAAGAATTCTTGTCTTAATTTAAGCTTATTTTAATTTATATCAGTTTTTAACTTTATTTAATATTAATTTTATTTTAACTCTCATTTAATTTGAATATCTATTTTTTTTTAAAGAGATTTCGAGTTGATTTGATTTACTTTAAATCACATTTTTATTTTTACCGAGTTCATTAACGTGGAGTTTAAAGTTTAATATGTAGACTATCGATTAAAATATTTTCTATAAAACTGTATTTGGATATACTTAATTTTTTAATCTCCGTTTATTTCTCTCTGTACCTTGCCTCTACCATGAATCTCTCTCTTCCTCGTTCTCCTCCCCCCTTTCTCTTTCTTTGCTTCTGCGCGTGGGAGATTCCGTGTACACACTACAATATTAGGTGGACTGCAATGTGCACCGCATGCAAACTTCGGCTGTAAAACATTCTAAAAAAATTGTTGGAATGCCTACTGGTTACAACGATGTAGGTTTCGTGGTTTAGGATGTGCCTTATATTCCTAGGCAGATGGTGAGGGTTCAAGTTTCGCTTAGGGTTGAATGTTTCAAAGTTTCCCAAGATGGGTCCTTTACCTTACGAGGTCGGATGTGTGCCTTTCCAATTCATTGTACTCTCCTAAAAAAAAAAGAACGATGCAGGTTTCGGGTTCTTGGGCATGGGCACGACTCTACTCTATAGAACTCACTTCTCACTAACAATTCGAAGTGCTAAAAGTTTCTCACTTGGAAGTTGAGAGATTAGGGTTTAGGGGATGCATGGTAGTTTGAAGGTCTTAAAAGATGCCCAAAATGACATTTGGTCCCCGTTCGGACATTAATTTTGAGTCTTCTTCCCCTTTTCATCCGTTATTTCTCGTAAGGAAATGCGTCATTGCTAAGACTTCACAATTTCGATGACGACCTCGTGCCTCAAAAATCATCATCTTCTCCGAAGGAAATGCGTCAAGCAGCGACATGGTAACTAGGTTCGCCTTGTCACCTTCAACATGGAAATTCTCTTCGTGCTTGAGAAAGCTGGCACACCCGCTGGATGGACGTCAGCATTTTTATAATGAATCTTGGGAAAAGATCTTCAGCTCTCGTTCGTCGCATATTTCACTTGCCGGGAGTCGTAGGGAGCCTTTCATCAGCTGCCTCTTCTTGTAATCGCTCAAGATTCTGCAACAGAATCAGCATGGAAGGCTTCCATCTCGCGAACGGAGCTACTCATCCTCTCACGAAAGTTCTCTTTTGTGGCCTTCAGTTTCCGTCCTCCTTCGGCTACACCAAAGAGTGTCTTGCGAACTATCCAAACATCCAGGTATTTTTCTGTTTATTTTCGTCTATTAAACGTATCCGCGCACGCGCATCTATGTCACAGACACACACACACACAGACACACACACACAGAGAGAGAGAGAGAGAGAGAGAGAGAGAGAGAGAGAGAGAGAGAGAGAGAGAGAGAGAGAGAGAGAGAGAGAGAGAGAGAGAGAGGGGTTTGGTTGTTTCCTTGTCGTACTGGAACTTTGGAGAGATGCCTTCCTAATGCTGTATGAAAGATGATGGTCCGCTATTATTGTAGATGTAGGTTCGGTGTTAAGCATTAGCGATGGAACTCTGCATGAAGGAGCAGTATGTTCTTAGCATGACTGAGACCCCTGAGCTCACGACGGTGAAGAAAGCTTTATCAGTATCTCAAGCTAACCACAAAAGACACCTCTCGCAGTACTTTTCGTATAGCGACAGATTACTGCAGAGGACTATCGAGCTCCATGGATTTGAGAGAAATTAGTTATTTGCAGGTGGGGAATCCTTCACGGACTCATCTCCAATCTTATTCGCGTTCACAACTCACCCGAACTAAGTAATTGGATTATCTCTTCAGAAGAAGGTCGAATGCCATTATGAGAGCTTTCATTGAGCCCTGACTTTGCATCTGGAAAAGCTATTATTGCTGTTATTCAGCAAAGTTCTACATTAGTGAAGGACTTGTTGACAAATTTAGTCAAACAGATTATTAGGTGTCAAGGTTGCTGAATGGAGATGAAATCATTGGGTTTGACTTATTTGGAGGTGAAGGGAATAAGGCAAGTGGGTTGTGGATGCTAATGAGAGATCCAAGTAGGCACGTGCTAAGGCTTTTGCGTATGTTTGAAGTTTGAACTATATGCAAGTATCCTAGAGCTGATGTTCATGCTGGTCTTATTAATCCCTCAGTTGTGTGGAATGATGCTTTGAGCACAATTATTTACATTCCTTTTTTTTGCACAACGACTTGTAAATTGTACTTTTACTGCAATAGAAGTGGTTTCAAAATAGCACGTCCCACCATATTGGGTGTGAAGAAGTTAGAGGTGGTAGGACATGAGCTCTATGGCTTGGGAATGGGAGGTTGGTCTCGGATCTCATATAGGCTCCGTGCATAGCTATGCCAAGTGCTCGGGTCTTGGATGGGTGTCTTCTGTCTCCTCTCTCTCAAATGTCGCCACGCCACTACATTGTCTCAACTCATGAGTAAATGGTTAATATCCTAGTAGTGTCTCTCCGGCAAGTAAGGCTCTGCATGCGACGCTGTGCCTGTGTGTGTGTAATATCCCCTCTATGCTCTAAAATCTGTAGGTGCTTCCGTAGCTCACGACCATCTGCATCATACCAGCGGTTCTGGGGCATGGATCCTGTGTGTGGAGGGTGTATATGAGTGCAGTATGGGAAGCTGAGCTGAGTCTTGTCCAAGGGTGAGAGTGGATCGAGGAAGAGTAGACGGGTGTGCAAATGGTGTGCATAAACGTGTGGGAGCTCGTGTGTGAAGTGTATCGTGGTGTGTGTCTCGGTGGGTGAGGAAGGGTCTAATAGAATAGGAGATGAAAGTGTGAATGTGATAAATGTATGGTCAACACCAAGTGGGCGTTGTCCAATATTAAGTGAGGGGATGAGTGAAGCTCCAGATCCGGTACCCAAAATGTAGTCGACTGTGCTCTCACCTCCCCTGTGAGAGAAGCAAGTAAGTCCGCCCGAACTTGGCCAACGGTGCATCCCGTTATATATAACGAGATGGTGTCTGCTGCCGAACTCAAGAAGGTGACCACCATATCCGGTGGCATAGTAAAAAAAATCGTACGATTTTTTCAAAATAAAAATCGTAAAAATCGTGATCGCGATTTAAATCGCAAACAACGATTTTTATTCCGTTTTTTGCCTAAAAGTTCGTCGAGGGTTTATTTTGGCCGATTTTTTGTGGAGCCTCTTCATTTCATGCGCGCGCGCGAGAGAGAGAGAGAGAGAGCCTCTTCGTTTTTGACACTAAATGTACTAGGGATTGTGCTGCGTGCATACCTCAAATATAAGAAAAAAAATAAAAATCTCTCTTGATGAATAAAAACCCCGATTTTTATTTTTATTTTTAAAAACCTCTACGATTTAAACGATTTAAATCCCGATTTAAATCTACGATTTAAATCTCTACTTTGTACTATGTCCGGTGGCATCTTGACCCATATTTGTTGACACTCTACTTGCTGACACTCTACTGATGCACGTCTCCTCTGGATCTCTGCCCCTCATGAGATGTGGATGATCCATGTCGTATACCTCGCACTGACGTGACTGGTGCGGCCATTGAAGTCCCCCATAACGAAGACTTCACTTAAGGTGCTGTAATGTAGTATGTCATCTGAAAGTGCTTTGTATTATGAGTCTCTGTCTCGAATCGATCTTCCAAAGTCTTGTCCTGCATATCGGGATGCATCTGGTGGCATATCGCAATGTAAATCAAGCTACTTGGTGCTATCTCCATGCGAACCCACATGTATCGTACCTCCTCATCTCGCCCTATGATATGGATGCGGCTTTGTATCTCCTGTCTAAATATGATGGCAACACCTCCCAACCCTCGCTGTACTCAATCTCATCATGGTCCTGAATGCAGATTCCCAATGAAAACCTGCAATGCGTGGTAGGCCTCTCTTTGGGCGCTCATGTGTCTCTCTAATGCAAGCAAAGTCATGTGACTCTAGGATCTCCTCGAGTCAGTCTAGTCTGGTCGTGTCCAGAGTGCCCTGTTGCAATTTCACACCACTCCTCTGAGTGGTGCCTCTTGGTGTAATGATGTCTCATAGGCCGCGTGGCCCTATTTGATAGGGTGTCCATCTATGAAGATCTTACTATCCCGATAAAAGGCCTTCCTTCCCTCTCGACGTGCCTGGAGTATCTGTGGCATGCAAGCACGTCAGTGTGCTACTTGCATCCTCATGAGGTCCTCGTCCATGTAGAGAGCGCCGCTTGGTAGTCCACGTAGTATTGATTGACGTCAAAAAAGGCGGTTCATGTCTCCTCAGAGCTCATACGAAGGATGAGTGCTCGTGAACGAGACATATCTCTCCCCGCCCTCCATGCGCATATGAAGGGCATGTTCTCGTATCCAAGGTGGCGGCAAATGTCGGTGGCGTAAGCTTCTAGTGAGGCGCGTAATCTGAATGTGGAGTCTTCCAATGTGTCGAAATCTCTCCTCTTCTAGTGTATCCTGAACTCGTTTGAGTTCTTCCTTCTTCACGTCTTCCTTGACTTCCTTCTTCACTTCTTCTTTGACCTCCTTTTTAATATTTTTACTTACCACTTCCACCCAACTATTTTGTGTTGCTTCTATCTCTGATTTGATGTGCTCTTGTACACCCATCTTCCAATCATTTTTGATTTCTTCTTTCAAGTCATCCAACTTTGTTATCTCTCCCTCTTCTTTGGAAATCCTGAGCTGAATGATTTCTTCTTGAAGCCTATGTATCTCAGCTCTCATTTCATCTCGGTCTTCTTCAATAATTTTGACATGCTCTTCTAGGGCTCTTATTCTATCATTGGAGTTCCTCATTTCTTGATTAAATGCCTTGTCTGCCTCCTCCTTTGCCTCTCTCACTGCTTTAGTAATCATGTCTTCCACATCTTTTTTTTTTTTGAACCGAGCCATGCTGCTGAGAGAGAGAGAGAGAGAGAGAGAGAGAGAGAGAGAGAGAGAGAGAGAGAGAGAGAGAGAGAGAGAGAGAGAGAGAGAGAGAGAGAGAGAGAGAGAGAGAGAGAGAGAGAGAGAGAGAGAGGGAGGGAGGGAGGGAGGGAGGGAGGGAGGGAGGGAGGGAGGGAGGGAGGGAGGGAGGGAGGGAGGGAGGGAGGGAGGGAGGGAGGGAGGGAGGGAGGGAGGGAGGGAGGGAGGGAGGGAGGGAGGGAGAGAGAGAGAGAGAGAGAGAGAGAGAGAGAGAGAGATGGGTTAGGGTTAGGGTGAGGGTTCAAGGCGAGGATTAGGGTTAAATTTAGGGTTTTGGTTTAGTGTTGGGATTAGGGTGTGAGATTTACGTAGGTGTATTAGGCATATTTATGATTAGGGTTTAGGGTTGGTTTCGGAACCGGGCTAGGGTTGAGAGAGAGAGAGAGAGAGAGAGAGAGAGAGAGAGAGAGAGAGAGAGAGAGAGAGAGAGAGAGAGAGAGAGAGAGAGAGAGAGAGAGAGAGAGAGAGAGAGAGAGAGAGAGAGAGAGAGAGAGAGAGTTTTTAACTTCTATTAGAGGCCAAAATCGGCCTATGAGACAAAACATATACATCAGCATGATCCGATCCATTGTAATGTTGGAGCAAGTCTATGACAAGCCTAAGTATTGGCTTGAGTCCCACAAAGTCATGAAAAAAGCTTTAAAATGAAGATTATGTAAAGTTCACTTGTGAACTACCTCTTGTAACTTTTGAAGAGTTTATTTAATGTAAAAGTGAAAGAATCTTAAGTGGCTGAGTCCACTTGATCAAGAATGGAAAGAGGAGCCACGAATTCGTGATTTGTGGTAGGTAGAGAATCAAATCAATCATTGATTGATTGGAGAGTGATTGAGGGAAGTTAGCCTCCCAAACTCAACTATAAATAGATGGCAGTTTTAGTCGTGGTTAGAGAGATCTATGTGAAGACCTCCAAGAGCTGAGCTTTATGCCATATCAAGGTGTGATTACAAGGCACACATATGTATCAGTAAGTCATTCTATTCTACAAGCAATATACTTTCATTTTCATGATTATTTGAGTTCATATGTCCATGTTCTTGTGAAGTGTACTACACACTGCCATTACTCTCAGTTTTCTGCAGTCAGATTGCAGAGATTGTTTCTCTGAGCTTGGTGCATCATTTTCAGTAATTTAACTTGGTAAAGTTAGCTCTATAAGTCTACTATATGCTCACAAATTTTCATGTCATTTGGATGTTGCAATCTTCAGTTATGTTCATTTGAAGTCAACAGGGTCTGTTCATCTTCACTTCTTTGTCAGGTACCCGATTTTTTCACTCACCTTGTCAGAGCCATTTCTCAGTGGTTACTTATCCAAATTCAGTGATTTAAAGCTTGTTGGATTCAGCTTACTGTCTTGTATAACCATACAAATTTTCATAATCATTGGATTCCTACATTTTGAGTTATGTTCATTTTTTTGAGTTATGTTCATTTTTTTGCTCACTGGTCTCAAACTGTAGCCATAGTTGTTACTGACGGGATTCCGACTTCTGACTTCTGACGTTTAGCTGACGTCTGACGGGTACGATAAAACGTTTCTGACGTTTACTGACGTGATCTTTTTTTTTTCCAACAAAACTCAACCATATATATTATTTTAGTGCATATATATATATATATATATATATATATATATATATATATATATATATATATATATACATACATACATACATACATACATACATACATACGTACGTACGTACGTACGTACGTACGTACGTACGTAGAGAGAGAGAGAGAGAGAGAGAGAGAGAGAGAGAGAGAGAGAGAGAGAGAGAGAGAGAGAGAGAGAGAGAGAGAGAGAGAGAGAGAGAGAGAGAGAGAGAGAGAGAGAGAGAGAGAGAGAGAGAGATATGGATATATGTGTGTGTGTATATATATGTATATTTATATGTATGTGTATGCATGTATGTATGTATATGTATAGTTATATGTATATGTATATGTATATGTATATGCGTGTGCACGTGTGTATGTGTGTTTGTACATGTATGTGTGTGTTTGTGTACGTGCATGTGCATTTTGCATCCATGTGTATGTGTATCAACTCCAACCGAATGTTTTTTAGTGACAAGAAATCGACATCAAAATATCATATATATAGGAGTCGGTTGAGTGTTACATCAATTAGCAAGCTGTGATTAACACGTATGTACTATGGACTCTTTTGCACCATTTTCTGGCCTATTTTCAGCATGTTGTCATGGCTATGCGACACCTTATGTAGCTTGAAAGGGTGGTTTATTATCTTTTGAATTGAACACCAAAAGCACCTGCATCATTTTGCTCTGTATTCTTTTATACCTGCTGTACAGCACCATTCCAGCTTGCTTTATTATTATACTGTTGTATAAAGCAGCGTACTGCTGTAGAAAACATCTGGTACAGAGCAGCCTGTTATATATTTTATTATAGTTGAACTTCGAGAGTATATATTTTATTATAGTTGAACTTCGAGAGTATTGCTGCACCTGAATTACTAAACCCTAGTGCAAACAACCTGAAAATTACGTTAATGTGGTATGACTGTAATGATCAAGTCAGAAATGGGTTTCTGACGCCAAGTCAGCAACAAGTCAGTAAAAGGTCAGGTAAAAGATACCCGATGAGTCAGAATCCAACCATGACTATAGCAACCCGTGAAAATCGGGATGATGTCATCACTTGTTAAAACTCATTCTCAGTGTGGTTTATTATTTTTGATGAGATTACTCTTGAAAGTTAGCTCTTTAGCTACCTAGACTGATTTTGTCACAAAGCTCAAGGACATAGCGGATCAGTTGGGAAGCATTAGAGAGGTAATAGATGAAGAGCCAATTGTAAGGCAGGTCATCAATGGCTTGAAGGGAGATGACAAGTGGGAAGCATTCACCACAGCTATGGATTTGTACATGGACATGCATGTACCTGATTTCAATACACTCATTGGACGACTACTTACCCAAGAGGCAAAGCTTATCAAAAATGGAGAAAGCTCTAAAGGTAATCAATCTTCAGCTTTATACACTGATAAAAGCAAGTCCAAAGATAACAAAGGAAAGGCAAAGAAAGTGGATGATGAAGCAGATATATATCAAGCTAACTATGCAGGTAGAGGAAGACATGGAAGAGGTAGAGGAAGAGGAGGTAGACAAGGCAGGGTGAGATCTCAAGACTCCAACTCATGTTCTATTTGTGGATTAACTAATCATACAACTGAAAATTGCTTTAGGAATTCTAGGAATCAAAGAGGAAGAGGATACAATAGAGGAAGTTATGGCTACTCAAGAGGAAGGTTAAACAATTATCATGGCAACTACAACAACTACAATCATTCAAACTATCAAGGAGGCTACAAAGGAAGGAGAGACTACAATAACTACACAGAAGACTCAAACAAAGAGGATTCATTATTAATCATGCCACAAGGTAAATCTGATGAGCATGTTTTCTACATAGATTCAGGTTGTTCAAATCATGTGGAAGGAAATGTGGCACTCCTATCAGATTTAGAAGATCCAAGGAATAAGCATGAGGTACAAACAGGAGATGATACAAAACATCTTGTGGAGAAAATAGGCAATGTCAAAGCACCTGATGGAAACATCAACCTACTCAATAAGGTACTCTATGTCCCTACCATTACAAAGAATTTGATAAGTGTTGGGCAGATAGTAGAGAAAGGGTTGCAAGTCATGTTCACAAAGGAAAGAGCATTTGTTGAAGATCCAAGTCAAGGATTCAAAAAAATTGCAAAAGGTGAAAAGACAGGTAGATTGTTCACATTTGAATTACAGGACACTAGAAACA
Source organism: Ceratopteris richardii (assembly GCA_020310875.1). Classification (NCBI taxonomy): domain Eukaryota; kingdom Viridiplantae; phylum Streptophyta; class Polypodiopsida; order Polypodiales; family Pteridaceae; genus Ceratopteris; species Ceratopteris richardii. Next base: position 116,407,445 of record CM035412.1, on the reverse strand, counting down.
TTGCTCTCTTTAATTATGGTAGTCAAACACTCATAGAATTGGAAGTATGGCACAAAAGGTTAGCACATATTGGTGAAAGGTCATTAAAGCAAATTTGCAGGGACCAAAGTGTACTTGGACTCCCTAATTTGTCAAAACAACATATGATTTATAAGTGTAGTGCATGTCAATTTGGAAAGTCTCACAGGTTACCATTCATGAAGAAAGGTTATATGCATGGAGATCTCTTGGAGTTGGTTCATACAGATGTATGGGGACCTAGCAAGGAAGCTTCAATATCTGGATCAAGGTATTATGTCTCCTTTATTGGTGATTGCAGCAGATGGACTATCCTATTCTTCATGAAACACAAAGATGAAGTTTTTTCATGTTTCAAAAGAGATTTGGCTCTTGTGGAGAATCAAATAGGTAAATCACTAAAAAGGCTAAGGTCAGATGGAGGGGGAGAATACTTCTCCCATGAGTTTGATTCTTTTCTTCAAGAAAGAGGAATCAAAAGAGAGGTAACTACAAGGTACACTTCTGAGCAAAATGGAGTGGCAGAAAGGAGGAATAGGACAATTGTTGAAGCTGTAAGGTCTATGTTAAATGAAAAGCATTTACCTAATTACTTATGGGCTGAGGCTGTATGTACAGCCACTTACTTGATTAACAGGTTGCCTTCAAAATCCCTTGATGGGATGACTCCATATGAGGCTTGGAATGGAAGAAGACCAAGCTTAGATCATTGTAAAATTTTTGGATGTATTGCTTTTGCTCATGTTCCTTCACAGGTTAGAGGCAAGATGGATCCAAAGGTAGAAAGGTGTGTATTTATTGGATATGACAACAATCAAAAGGGCTACAGGTTATACAATCCTACCAACAAAGGATTCTTGGTAAGCAGAGATGTAGTTTTTGATGAGAACAATTCATGGTATGAAGATTCATGCAGGAAGGTCAATTTGCCATATAATAGGGCTTTGCTTAGTATTGCCTCTTCCAAGAATTGGAAGATGCTTCAACTAGATGTAAAGAATGCATTTTTGAATGGTTGGATAACAGAAGAGGTATATATGGCACGACCACCTGGTTTTGAGAATCAAGTTTATCCTGATTATGTGTGTAAACTTAACAAAGCATTGTATGGTCTCAAGCAAGCTCCAAGAGCTTGGAATTTCAGGCTTGTTTCATTCTTGCAGGGCAAAGGCTTTCAACCAAGCAAGGAAGATCCTTCACTCTTTATTAAAAGGAGTAACTTTGAGGTCATCTATCTATGTGTATATGTAGATGATATAATATTGACAGGAAATGATGCAGATGGTATGAAGAAGATCAAAGATCAGATGAGAGAAGAGTTCAAGATAAGTGATTTGGGTTCACTTACCTACTTCCTACGCTTGGAAGTTGTCTACAAAGATCATGGTTTGTTTTTCACTCAAAGAAAGTACATTAAGGACATATTTGCAAAATTCAAGATGCAAGATTGTAAGATTGCAGGTACTCCAATGGAGGTCAATCACAAATTGAGCTCACATGAAGGTGAACTCATAGAGGACATCACATCATATCAAAGTCTAGTGGGTAGTCTCAACTATGCTACATTGACAAGAGTAGATATATGTTACAGTGTGAGTGTGCTAAGCCAATTTATGCACACACCAAGGAAACCACATATGGATGTTGCCAAATGAATTCTCAAGTATCTCAAAGGAACCATAAATGAAGGACTTTATTATCCTTATGTATCTGATTTAGGTTTGAAGCTATTTTCTGATGCAGATTGGGCTGGCTCCAAAGATGATAGAAGGAGCACATCAGGTTATCTTACCTTTGCAGGTTCAAAGCTTATTTCATGGTCATCCAAGAAGCAACCCACAGTTGCTCTCTCTTCTACTGAAGCTGAATATAGAGGTCTTGCCATAGCTACTCAGGAAGCTATGTGGATAAGACATTATTCAAAGATCTTGGATTGGAGTTTGGAACTCCAACTATTTTTGGTGACAATATGAGTTCTATTCACTTGGCTGCTAATCCTATTTTTCATGCAAGGACTAAACATATTGAAGTTCATTATCACTATGTACGAGAGAAGGTTCTAAGCAAAGAGATTCAAATATCATGTGTCCACTCATCAACAATGTGCAGATATTCTAACCAAAGCATTGGATGGTACAAAGCTTTGCAAATTCAAGGCTATGATTGGTTTGCAGGTAATCTTGGAAGATTGAAGACCTCAAGCATACTTGGCTTGAGGGGGAGCTGTTGGAGCAAGTCTATGACAAGCCTAAGTATTGGCTTGAGTCCCACAAAGGACTATGTAAAGTTCACTTGTGAACTACCTCTTGTAACTTTTGAAGAGTTTACTTAATGTAAAAGTGAAAGAATCTTAAGTGGTTGAGTCCACTTGATCAAGAATGGAAAGAGGAGCCACGAATTCGTGATTTGTGGTAGGTAGAGAATCAAATCAATCATTGATTGATTGGAGAGTGATTAAGGGAAGTTAGCCTCCCAAACTCAACTATAAATAGATTGCAGTTTTAGTCGTGGTTAGAGAGACCTATGTGAAGACCTCCAAGAGCTTAGCTTTATGCCATATCAAGGTGCGATTACAAGGCACACATATGTATGAGTAAGTCATTGTATTCTACAAGCAATATACTTTCATTTTCATGATTATTTGAGTTCATATGTCCATGTTCTTGTGAAGTGTACTACTCACTGCCATTACTCTTAGTTTTCTCAGTCAGATTGCAGAGATTGTTTCTTTGAGCTTGGTGCATCATTTTCAGTAATTTAACTTGGTAAAGTTAGCTCTATAAGTCTACTATATGCTCACAAATTTTCATGTCATTTGGATGTTGCAATCTTCAGTTATGTTCATTTGAAGTCAACAGGGTCAGTGCATCTTCACTTCTCTGTCAGGTACCCGATTTTTTCACTCACCTTGTCAGAGCCATTTCTCAGTGGTTACTTATCCAAATTCAATGATTTAAAGCTTGTTGGATTCAGCTTACTGTCTAGTATAACCATACAAATTTTCATAATCATTGGATTCCTATATTTTGAGTTATGTTCATTTTTTTGCTCATTGGTCTCAAACTGTAGCAGCCCGTGAAAATCGGGATGATGTGATCACTTGTTAAAACTCATTCTCAGTGTGTGGTTTATTATTTTTGATGAGATTACTCTTGAAAGTTAGCTCTTTAAGCTACCTAGACTTCCCCAAGTAGAATTAAGCTAATTGCTGCTGTGCTCAGAGAATTATGTAAAACACTGGACAGGTGTATGAACCAAGAATAGCAAGTTTTCACCTCTGAGTTAACTCCAACTTATTTGTTTTGATCTATCTTTTTGAGAGTGATCTTCCAAGGTACATAGGGTGTCTAATACATCCATTGGCAAGCTAAAAGGGCCCACCATATACTTCTGGAGTTCATTTGGCTTGTGTAGATCAAGGATTTTGCAACACCTCTTCATCTTCAAGCACATACCTATCCATCTCTTCACAGTGGTATCAGAGCAAGGTTGGACAACATGGAAGATGGATTTCCTTCATCAATTGACAAATTGGACAGAGGTAACTACTCATCTTGGTCATTAAGAATGGAAGCTTATCTCCAAGGTAGAAGTTTATATGGTTATGTGGCTTGAGATGAAGTTATGCCAAGTTCCAGGAACAAAAGTCAACCAACACAAGAAGAGCAAGAAAGATTGAGCACATGGTGCTTCAAGGATGCACTTGCAAGGTCTTATCTCCTCAACTCTATCTCAGATTTTTTGTTGCCTCACATTAGAAGTTGTAAGACATCTCAGGAAGTGTGGGATGCACTTGAAGCTTTCTTTTCTTCAAGTACCAAAGCTAGGAAGCATCAACTATGGCTGGATTTCACAACTCTCAAGAAGGCTCCCAAACAAAATGTGACTGATTTTGTCACAAAGCTCAAGGACATAGAGGATGAGTTGGGAAGCATTGGAGAGGTAATAGATGAAGAGCAAATTCTAAGGCAGGTCATCAATGGCTTGAAGGCAGATGACAAGTGGGAAGCATTCACCACAGCTATGGATTTGTACATGGACATGCATGTACCTGATTTCAATACACTCATTGGACGACTACTTACCCAAGAGGCAAAGCTTATAAAAAATGGAGAAAGCTCTAAAGGTAATCAATCTTCAGCTTTATACACTGATAAAAGCAAGTCCAAAGATACAGGTACATATCAAGCTAACTATGCTGGTAGAGGAAGACATGGCAGAGGTAGAGGAAGAGGAGGTAGACAAGGTAGGGGGAGATCCCAAGACTCCAACTCATGTTCTATTTGTGGATTAACTAATCATACAACTGAAAATTGCTTTAGGAATTCCATGAATCAAAGAGGAAGAGGATACAATAGAGGAAGTTATGGCTACTCAAGAGGAAGGTTCAACAATTATCATGGCAACTACAACAACTACAATCATTCAAACTATCAAGGAGGCTACAAAGGAAGGAGAGACTACAATAACTACACAGAAGACTCAAACAAAGAGGATTCATTATTAATCATGAACATGGCTATGCCACAAGGTAAATCTGATGAGCATGTTTTCTACATAGATTCAGGTTGTTCAAATCATGTGGCAGGAAATGTTGCACTCCTATCAGATTTAGAAGATCCAAGGAATAAGCATGAGGTACAAACAGGAGATGATACAAAACATCTTGTGGAGAAAATAGGCAATGTTAAAGCACCTGATGGAAACATCAACCTCAGTAAGGTACTCTATGTCCCTACCATTACAAAGAATTTAGAAGATCCAAGGAATAAGCATGAGGTACAAACAGGAGATGATACAAAACATCTTGTGGAGAAAATAGGCAATGTTGCACTCCTATCAGATTTAGAAGATCCAAGGAATAAGCATGAGGTACAAACAGGAGATGATACAAAACATCTTGTGGAGAAAATAGGCAATGTTAAAGCACCTGATGGAAACATCAACCTCAGTAAGGTACTCTATGTCCCTACCATTACAAAGAATTTGATAAGTGTTGGGCAGATAGTAAAGAAGGGTTGCAAGTCAGGATCACAAAGGAAGGAGCATTTGTTGAAGATCCAAGTCAAGGATTCAAAAAAATTGCAAAAGGTGAAAAGACAGGTAGATTGTTCACATTTGAATTACAGGAGACTAGAAACATTGCTCTCTTTAATTATGGTAGTCAGACACTCACAGAATTGGAAGTATGGCACAAAAGGTTAGCATATATTGGTGAAGGTCATTAGAGCAAATTTGCAGGGACCAAAGTGTACTTGGACTCCCTAATTTGTCAAAACAACATATGATTTATAAGTGTAGTGCATGTCAATTTGGAAAGCCTCACAGGTTACCATTCATGAAGAAAGGTTATATGCATGGAGATCTCTTGGAGTTGGTTCATACAGATGTATGGGGACCTAGCAAGGAAGCTTCCACTGGATCAAGGTATTATGTCTCCTTTATTGATGATTGAAGCAGATGGACTATCCTATTCTTTATGAAACACAAAGATGAAGTTTTTTCATGTTTCAAAAGATATTTGGTTCTTGTGGAGAATCAAATAGGTAAATCACTAAAAAGGCTAAGGTCATATGGAGGGGGAGAATACTTCTCCCATGAGTTTGATTCTTTTCTTCAAGAAAGAGGAATCAAAAGAGAGGTAACTACAAGGTACACTTCTGAGCAAAATGGAGTGGCAGAAAGGAGGAATAGGACAATTGTTGAAGCTGCAAGGTCTATGTTAAATGAAAAGCATTTACCTAATTACTTATGGGATGAGGCTGTATCTACAGCCACTTACTTGATTAACAGGTTGCCTTCAAAATCCCTTGATGGGATGACTCCATATGAGGCTTGGAATGGAAGAAGACCAAGCTTACATCATTGTAAAATTTTTGGATGTATTGCTTTTGCTCATGTTCCTTCACAGGTTAGAGGCAAGATGGATCCAAAGGTAGAAAGGTGTGTATTTATTGGATATGACAACAATCAAAAGGGCTACAGGTTATACAACCCTACCAACAAAGGATTCTTGGTAAGCAGAGATGTAGTTTTGATGAGAACAATTCATGGTATGAAGATTCATGCAGGAAGGTCAATTTGCCATATAATCTTGAAGAAGATTTTCCAAAGCTTGGTAGAGAACAACCAAAGATTGAAGAACAAGACACCTCGGAGGATGATGAAGAATCTCAGATTGAAAAGATCAAAGCATGGAAGTCTAAAGGTAAAGCAAAATTGCAGGAACTTGGACATGAGGAAGAATCATCACATCGTGGCCTAAGAAGATCTATGAGGGAAAAGAAAAAACCAGAAAGGTATGGGTTTGACACCTCATTAGTAACTAAACATTCTATCTACATAGCACAGGACATAAACCAAGAGGAGCCATCATCATTTGAAGAGGCCAAAGCAAAATCAGAATGGAAGCATGCAATGAAGGAAGAGATTGAAGCACTTGAGGAAAACAACGCTTGGGATTTGGTGCCTAAGACTTCATCCATGAAGGTAATACGCTCAAGATGGGTCTATAAACTCAAGAAGAATTCTGATGGTTCCATTAACAGGTATAAGGCAAGGCTTGTAGCAAAAGGCTTTGCACAAACTCAGGGAATTAATTATGAGGAGACCTTCTCTCCTGTGGCAAAGATGCCTACTATTAGGGCTTTGCTTAGTATTGCCTCTTCCAAGAATTGGAAGATGCTTCAACTAGATGTAAAGAATGCATTTTTGAATGGTTGGATAACAGAAGAGGTATATATGGAACAACCACCTGGTTTTGAGAATCAAGTTTATCCTGATTATGTGTGTAAACTTAACAAAGCATTGTATGGTCTCAAGCAAGCTCCAAGAGCTTGGAATTTCAGGCTTGTTTCATTCTTGCAGGACAAAGGATTTCAACCAAGCAAGGAAGATCCTTCACTCTTTATTAAAAGGAGTAACTCTGAGGTCATCTACCTATGTGTATATGTAGATGATATTATATTGACAGGAAATGATGCAGATGGTATGAAGAAGATCAAAGATCAGATGAGAGAAGAGTTCAAGATAAGTGATTTGGGTTCACTTACCTACTTCCTAGGCTTGGAAGTTGTCTACAAAGATCATGGTTTGTTTCTCACTCAAAGAAAGTACATTAAGGACATATTGGCAAAATTCAAGATGCAAGATTGTAAGATTGCAGGTACTCCAATGGAGGTCAATCACAAATTGAGCTCACATGAAGGTGAACTCATAGAGGAAATCACATCATATCAAAGTCTAGTGGGTAGTCTCAACTATGCTACATTGACAAGAGTAGATATATGTTACAGTGTGAGTGTGCTAAGCCAATTTATGATATATGTTACAGTGTGAGTGTGCTAAGCCAATTTATGCACACACCAAGGAAACCACATATGGATGCTGCCAAAAGAATTCTCAAGTATCTCAAAGGAACCATAAATGAAGGACTTTATTATCCTTATGTATCTGATTTAGGTTTGAAGCTATTTTCTGATGCAGATTGGGCTGGCTCCAAAGATGATAGAAGGAGCACATCAGGTTATCTTACCTTTGCAGGCTCAAAGCTTATTTCATGGTCATCCAAGAAGCAACCCACAATTGCTCTCTCTTCTACTGAAGCTGAATATAGAGGTCTTGCCATAGCTACTCGGGAAGCTATGTGGATGAAGACATTATTTAAAGATCTTGGATTGGAGTTTGGAACTCCAACTATTTTTGGTGACAATATGAGTTCTATTCACTTGGCTGCTAATCCTATTTTTCATGCAAGGACTAAACATATTGAAGTTCATTATCACTATGTACGAGAGAAGGTTCTAAGCAAAGAGATTCAAATATCATATGTGTCCACTCATCAACAATGTGCAGATATTCTAACCAAAGCATTGGATGGTACAAAGCTTTGCAAATTCAAGGCTATGATTGGTTTGCAGGTAATCTTGGAAGATTGAAGACCTTAAGCATACTTGGCTTGAGGGGGAGCTGTTGGAGAAAGTCTATGACAAGCCTAAGTATTGGCTTGAGTCCCACAAAGTCATGAAAAAAGCTTTAAAATGAAGATTATGTAAAGTTCACTTGTGAACTACCTCTTGTAACTTTTGAAGAGTTTATTTAATGTAAAAGTGAAAGAATCTTAAGTGGTTGAGTCCACTTGATCAAGAATGGAAAGAGGAGCCACGAATTCGTGATTTGTGGTAGGTAGAGAATCAAATCAATCATTGATTGATTGGAGAGTGATTGAGGGAAGTTAGCCTCCCAAACTCAACTATAAATAGATTGCAGTTTTAGTCGTGGTTAGAGAGACCTATGTGAAGACCTCCAAGAGCTTAGCTTTATGCCATATCAAGGTGTGATTACAAGGCACACATATGTATGAGTAAGTCATTGTATTCTACAAGCA